>JAVGVS010000051.1:2572141-2622859 GCA_032718565.1 Distichodus sexfasciatus | reverse complement strand
AAACCCCGCCCCCAAACTGCCCAAACCCCGCCCCTTTCAAACCACGCGCGTAGAAATCTCACTCGAGCAAACTAGCCGCTCGTCGGTAATCTACTTTGTGCGCAAGGGCATTTAACACATCGCGAGGAAAAAGACATTCGAGAGAGGAACAATACAGTTTGCGCGCAATATTATCACAACCGCGCACTCGATTCTTCATTTTGTGCTCTCGAGTTTCACATTTGCGCTCGCGACTTCGAAATTTACGCCCGCAAAAGTTTTCGCAGCAAGCCATTCTTCTAGCCGTCACTGAACGCTACTGCGCAAGAGCGAATCTCGCCAGAGTGTGGTGTACTGGTGCACTCTATTGGAAAGCAGTAGTACTGCACAGGTAGAAAGGAAGGAAAACGTTTCACTCCGTTTAAAAATACGTCTGGCGACAATTATCGACAATCAAATTCGTCGGCGACTACTTTTATTGTCGACTTTTGTCGACAACGTCGAATACTCGTTGCACCCCTAGTACCGAATCATTGTAGGGCCCGCCTTCTTTTGGCGCACCGTATGTGCAGCGGCCCCCGAGACAAACTTTTGTTCTAATCTCAGCCAGTGTTGATTTATTGGTTAAACCAGCTTTGTCATTTCTCGGCTCAAGCTTTCAGTGCTAAATTAGCAGCTTCAGGGGATTTGAAAGTGACTTTTTAAAAATAAAATTGCCGATCCTGAAGGAGCGAAAGCGCTTCCCACCGCCGACCTTTCCCTCGGATCTCGAAAAATGTGGGTTTCGTTTCGACGTTGTTTGGCATATGAACCAACCTTGCACGTTTTTGTTTCATGGGTTTAGGAAAAGCATTACACGACGTCTCTCTCGCACGCCGAGTCTTTTTGTCCTAACCGTTTGGTCAATAAACCAACAGCCGCTAGCAGAGGAAGTGAATGTGGTTGTTACAGCCGCACGTCGCAGCGAGTGGGACATTAGGCAGCGAGGGAACGTTTGATGGGTTGCAGCCGTAACAAGGGTAAGCAGAAGGACTTTGACGGAGATTAAACTGTGATTAATCAGCTCTTGTGGGACGTTCCGGGTCTGCTGTGGGAGCTGTCGGGAGCTGCCAAAAGTGGCCTAAGGAAGGAAAACTACCAAAAGCAGCTGATTTTATAGACCAAATTGCTTCAAAATGAACCAAAACTTCAGTATTTCATCAGATACTGAGTTTACACAGATTTGAGTTTCCCGACTCACAGCACAGCTGATGCTACTGGTCGGCTAATTAGCAACGTAGGATCAGCGTGCGGTGACGCGGGAAATACCGAATCTGTGCAGAGCAGTGGTTCGCCAGGACTGGGTTTGGGAAACGCTGTTCTAGTGTAATCGATAAGAAAGAAGAAATATTTATCTGTTTAAACGAAACAATTTTTGAGAACAAATAATGTAGCATATATGTGAGCTAGGGCTGAAAAAATCATACTGCGGTACATTTCGAGCCCTAGGCGATAGACGGTATATATTGCGGTGTATAATTAGATCTGTAAATTTCAATATAACTGTTACTTTAAAGTGACAATTTTTTCCTTGTTTGTGTAAAACATTAGCTTATTGAGTTTTCTTCAGTTCTACAGCCGTGTAAAAATATATTATTTAAACGTCTTCACTTTTTTTAGACCAAAAAAACGTAAAAAATCATTTTCATTTCATACATTTCATTCAAATGTATCATAATATATAAATGTCAATATTTTACATTCATGTTTTTACTCAGTTCTTAGCTTTATTTATTTACTTTCTCAAATTTCTTACTTTTATTGACAATGACTTGCACAGTCTCACGAGGGAGCCAGTGTTCATTTCCGAACATTATGCCTGTAGAACTAAGCATGTGATAAATAAATAAAGAATCTTTAATCATTTCTGCCTTTAAATAAAAAAAACATTTCTGGTCAAATCCGTCGATCGGACGTGGCGTTGTCGAGCGGCAGACGGAGCGGTTCCCTTGTCGAAACGTACGGGCCCAGGCCGGAGAAGTAATGACGCATTCTTTGACTTCTCTCATATTCAACAGCGTATATTTTGCAGATTATGTTTTTCTGCTCGGTATCCGAGACCCTAAATCCAAACCATGTCCAGATTGTGGACGTTGCACCGGTCTTCTTAACGAGCTGCTCTTCCGTACACTCTCTCTCTCCATTTGCCGAAAACAAACGCCTCGTGGTGTGGTTTTCGCGCATTTGACGCGACTTTACGTCATTTTCGCGGGCGAGGAGAGGAAATTTCAGCGGTATGCCGGTATGATCAAAATCTCTATCGTTATATCGCATACCTTTTATACCGTTTATACCGTCCTCTCCTAATCTCAGTCATATGTCGTGTGATTCATTCCATATAGGTATCGTTTTGAAGCTTGATTTATGCCCTTTCATGAAAACATCATAACTCAATTTGGAAAATTTGCGACTGGTTTTGCCGTGGAGGGTCACAGTCATCTATTGAGACGTTTTTAAAGCGTTATATTATATTTTAAAAAAGGCTCAGAGACTGTATCGGATTTATATCGTTTCGGCAGATATCCAAATTTACAATATCGGTATCGGACATAAAAAAAGGGGTATCGTCTCATCTCTAGTAGGTCGTGAAGGCTGGATCCAAGCTACCACAGCTCAAATTGCTGAAAATATTAACGCTGGAAAAGGTTTCCGTTGCCGTTCGTTTGTAGCCGCACAGCTACTTAACGTTAAATGGGTGGTCATAACCCGATGAGAACGTTGAGTATTTTTGTGGCTGTCGAAGTTAGTTTAACGCTAGGAATCCTGGAGTATCTCGGATCTAACCGGAAGAAGGCATGACGCCCAGATCTCGCGTTTATGTGAGATTCTTGTCTTGATGTACGGTATGTGCCAACACTTGTATGCCAGCCGCAATTTTTCTTGATGACTTTTTTTTTTTCCCTCCCTCTCCAGGCGTCCCAAGACGCGGTCGTTTGACAACTTGCCGAGCGCGTGCGAAGTCGGAAACGCGCTGCCGTGTAACAGGCGCTCCAGCGATCCGAGTCTGAACGAGAAGTGGCAGGATCATCGCAGGTCTCTGGAGCTCAACATAGGAACGGGGAGCGATGGCAGCGCGCCCCAGGACCTGGAGGGCAGGGTCGGCGGCCAGGCGGGGGCTGGACATAACGGGGCGCCCGTCAACGGGGACGGGGACCAGGGAGAGTGGCCGGAGGACGCCGCCCGTTTGGTGAGCTTACCGGCGGGGGAGGGCGTGGAGGCAGAGCTGACGGTGGGGCTGGGTCAGATGGAGAACATTCTGCAGGAGGCCGCAGCTGACAGCCTGAGAGACGTCAAAGCGGACGGCGCCGAGAGTCCGAACGACGCTATTACGGATGCAGCGATTTCTGTGAAAGGCGTTTGCAGCAGTTTCGACGCGCAGCCAGACTCTAACGCTAAAGCTGTCAAGGACGAAAGCCCCCCCGAAGAGGCTAAGCTGAATGGGATTCATTCCGAGACTGTGAATCAAAGCCCCCGGCGGCCAAAGACTCAGCTACCTCACGGCCCGGGCGAAGAAAACGCCAGACGGGGCCAGAAATCAGATGAGCTGGACGAAGCCGATTTAGAGACCCGCACTGCAGAGGAGGATTCGGCCTCGTCCTGCACTCTCAATCCCGCCCACTCCCACTCCTTCTCCTCCGCCGCAGCGCTTAGGACTATGACTAACGGCTACGGGGAGGAGAGCAACACTCCCAGCCCTGCTTCAGAAGCTGCCAGGCCCGTCTCCGACCCCCCGGAGCCGACTGCTGAGAAGCGTCTCTCCCTCCTGGAAAGCTCCACCGAAACCCTCACCGAGGACCTGGGAGTGCGACCGGAGAGCGTCGCGTCGGCTCCCGCCCCGCCGCCGCCGCCGCCGCCACCACCCGCCGGCCAGTCCGCACCCCCAGCCGAGCCCCCGTGCCTCAAACACGGCCCCGAGGCCCCGGCCCCGGCCCAAACCCAAGGCGCCTATAGAACTTTAAACGGCGGCCCCAAGCGGCCGTCCCTCAGTGCCTTCCCCGCCTCCTTTTCCGACCCCATCCCGCCGCTCTGCAATGGCGACTCGGCAGAGGCGGAGCCCTCCGTCCCTCAGTGGGGTCGGGCGAACGGTGAGCGCGCTCCTCTGAGCCGCCAGGTCTCCCTGGCCAGCTGCGGGTCCCTCAGCCTGGTGGCCCGGGGGGTCGCCTGCTCCCACCACCGGTGCCTGCACTCGGCCGCGCTGGGCCGGCCGCCGCTCAGCCCCCCCGACCCCCCTTCCGCCCGCAGCCACCTGGACGACGACGGCCTGACCCTCCACGTGGACGCCGTGCAGCAGCGCCTGCGGCAGATCGAGCTCGGACACCAGATGGAGGTGGAGGCCCTGAAGCGGCAGGTGCAGGAGCTGTGGAGCCGACTGGAAAACCAGCAGGCCGGCGGCGGCGGAGGGGCGCTGCGCGTCAACGGAGACGTGGGAGACGAAGTGGTGAGTTCCTCGTCTCGCGTTACACCAGGATAAAAGCAGCCGAAACTTTTCGGCGGTTGAAAGCGTTTACGGAGTAGACGTTAAATGTCATTCCGTGTGAATGTCGATATCGGAACGTTTTCTTGTATTCCTTCATCAAAACGCCGTCGCAAATAAGTCGAAGCCTCGGCGACTAACCGTTTGGCCTTATCTCTCATCAGACCTCAATCGCAGACTCCGACTTCAACGTGGACCCGAACTGCTTGTCGCGCTGCAGCACAGAACTTTTTTCCGAGGCCAGCTGGGAGCAGGTGGACAAGCAGGACACGGAGGTAGCCGTTCGAGCGAGATTTGTCGCTTAGTTCAGACAAATACAGTCTCAGGGCCTGTGTTTACACGAATGCGGATGTTTTTATAAACGCATAGATTTCGGGGGGGTTTGGTTTCGATAAATCTTCACTTTGGAGGGCGTTAAAAGAACAAAAAAATCCGGCTAAAACTGGCCGTTTACGTGCAAAAGAAAGACAAATCTGCGTTTGTAGAAATATCCGCATACGCGTAGTAAACGGGCCGTAGAAAGACGGACGCGTTTCCATCTGTTTGAGAGAATGAAGCATTTTGCTCGAATGCCTAAAACTAGAAAACGTCTTTAAATTCAGCGTTCGGCGAAATCGAGCAGCAACAAAAGTATCAAAAGAGTCCGATTTCTAAAGAGTAAAGACCAGGACGCTGAGTGTATTTTTTTTTTTTAATGAGAACTAGCCTGGCGAGAACAAGTTGAGAACATTTGTGTGTGTGTGTGTGTGTGTTTGGGTGCCAGGTGACCCGGTGGTACCCCGATCATCTGGCTGCCCAGTGCTACGGCTGCGAGAGAGGATTCTGGCTGGTCACTAGGAAGCATCACTGCAGGTAACACTACAGGACGGTGACTTCACATCTTCAACTTCTCCGACGTTCCGGTTGAGCAAATTGTTTTTTTTTTCTGTACGCTGTAAACATCTGCCGGATAGAACATCGCTTGTACAACGCTCTGGAGCAGACCTCCACCTGGTGCGTCCAAACGAGTTCCGTTTGCCCGACGCATTTTCACCCTTTAGAGGGCGGAATTCCGCGTTAGCTTTTTAGCCTCGGCAACGGGACGCGTCTGCTCGTCGGGCAAAGCTGCGCAGCCACAGCTGCACCGTACTAAAGAGTATACACGCATCCCCGGCCGGTTTCCGTTAAACGCTCCCGAGGACGGAGCGCGGCGGCCGCGTCGGTCCCTGAGGAGACTGCCGCAGCTAAACACACCCTTTTAGCAGCAACTCTCTCTCTCTCCCTCTTTCCATCACAGAAGCAAGGAGTGTGTGCAGGAGACCTGGTGAGAAAGAGACACACACACACACACACATACACACACCCGCGCTTTCTGACTGCACCCCCTCCTCCCTCCCTTCTCTTCTTCCTCATTTCTCCCCCACTCCTTACTGCTCTTCTAATCACACTGCTTTGGAGTGACCCCCTCCCCAAAAACGTCTCCTTCATCCCTTCATTTGGCTTAATTAAGCTTTCGTTCGCTGTAGTCATCAGACCGGATTCGCCAGAAACTGTGGTGATGGACTCGGATGGGAGTCTACGGGGGGCCTGTTTACACATATGCAGATATTTTTTATCAACGCGTATTTTTGAAAAATACATTTGGGCCTTTCGTTGACACGTTTAAAAAAAAAAACGCCCTCCAAATTTTTTTCCAAACGCTGGATTCTGTGGCGAACGAGAAAACGACGACGTGTTTAGTTCCGCTGTGTCCACCAAACCTCACTTCCAGTGCGCTTACGCGGCGCTTCTCTCGGCGCTCGTTGCGGCTCGGTTCCAGAAAGCGTCTTGGGTCACTTCGGCGTTCGCTCCTATTTCGCGTAAACGTTGTAACGCGTTCCTTTGAGATCGGTAGTCTAGCCGACGAGATTATCTTTACGGCGGAGAGAACTAGACGCTCGCACGTCTAAGCGGCGAGGCGCCCACACGGACGTTGGAAACGAACGGCCTCTGAACGCCATACGCGTTTTTGCTGCGCTTTTCGCTGGCGTTCGCAATAGCGTCGCTTTCCTCGCGTTCTTCGGGATTTCGACGGCAAGAAAAGGTCGCACGCAGCGTTTATTTAACGCCGCCCCAACGCGCAGCCGGCCGAACGCCCGCGTGGACGCTTTGATTCGCTCCAATGAGCAGAAAAACGGTCGGCGTTCAGTCGGCGCTCACCTGGCGCCACGAACGCCAGAAAAACGCCCGGTTTAGACGTCCGTGTGAACGAGGCCTTAGAGACGTCGAGGCTGGGTGCGGGAGATAAACCGTGCAAGGAAACAGCCGGGGTTAGTAAACACCGATTAGGGGTTAGATCACATCGCCGCAGTTTCGAACGGCGTAAATCAAGCCAAAATTTGCAGCGCGTTCTCGACTGTGTGTGTCCCGCCCCCTTCCTCGATTTCGATCGGATAGCGAGAGACAAGTGACACTGACGAGCCCAGCGCTGTTCTAGGGGCCGGCGGCCATAAAACGCGAAGGGCTCCGAGCGCTGCGGTAATAAAACGGTCTCCACCCACATCGTTTTTCTTTCCGCTGAAGGCGCTTAGCGCGTGAACACTGATGCTAATTGGATTTACGTTAAAAATAGCGCAATAACCGCGGTCGGTAAACACGAGCCCAAATACCTTCAATTCCTTACCACAAGTGACTATATTAACCGTGAGGAACGCTAGCGCACCGCGATGACCCACCCTAGTCACGTCGTTCGCCGACGGGGGGAAAAAAAACGCCGCAAACGAGTGGTAACCATTCGAGTTTGGAGTCTTGTGTTCTAGTGTGTGCAGAGATTTTTTTTTTTTTTTATTAAACAATGTCGCGATAAAACGCAGTAAATCAAAAATATATATTCACATGTGTAAACAGGCCCTAAAACGTGACAAGCGTCACATTTCCAAAAACCGAATGTGAAAATTGGCCACCGACTCCAGCGACGTTCATTTGTGATTTCCAATTTCCAAATAAACGTGCGATTTGCGAGCTTTCCGGTAGAGAAGCCAGTGGAGAGGTGTGTGAGAGTGCATGTGGATTTGTGTGTGTGTGTGTGTGTGAGATTCCAGTTTGGAATTAACGTGCATGTGCGTGTTGTGTGTTTATGATTACCGAGCGGCATGGTGGTGGTGGTTTCCGTGAGCCCGCGCTGAGCCTTGACGATAATGTTGTCTCCCGCGCAAGCTAGTAATTTAGCCTGAACTTTGTTGCATCACGCTAAACTGAGCAGATTGATTGTGGGGGTCACTGAAGATAACTGAAGCTCCACGGCCCTCCGTCACTTCACTGAGTCGTTTTCTAACATACGGAAGAGTGACCGAAGACCCCCCTTTTTGTCTGAAACGGTTGCGTTTACCACACGGCCGGAGCCGGCGTAATTCGGCATGAGCGATCTCGGGGAATTTCTCACTTTTTCGTCCTCTATCAGTTTTTTCATCCCCCTCCTCTCTTGTCCCCGTTGCAGGAACTGCGGGAACGTGTTCTGCGCCAGTTGCTGCGACCAGAAGATCCCGGTGCCGAGTCAGCAGCTGTTCGAGCCCAGCCGCGTGTGCAAGGCGTGTTACAGCAGCCTGCAGGCGCCGGCGCCGGCGCTGGAGCTGGAGCTAGAGCTGGACAAGCCCATCGCCGCCGGCTCCAACGAGACCCGCCACACCGCCTGACGCCGCCGCCGCCGCCGCCGCCGCCGAGAACCAGCAGAACGCTCTAGAGACTTGGAAGGCGAGCTGCAGGTGGTTTTTTTGGGGTTTTTTTCCTTTTTCTTCGCGTTCTTCTTCTTTCTCTTCCCTCACTTAGTTGCTGAAAGGGAAATCTGTAAATACGGAGGTGTCCGAAGACGTCGAAGCACTTTGGGTAGCGCGAGCGCCGGCTAGCTTGTATAGGTGAGACGCACAGTTATTTAGCAAACTTGCTGGACGTACCGGCGGTGAAGGCAGGGTCGGTCTCTGATCGCGCTGAACGGGGTCCCTCTCCCTTACGCACACGCACACGCACGCACACACACATACATAAATCTGAGCGCACACACACGGTGAAAGCCCAGCCCAGCCTGAAACCGTGCTGCGGGAGAGGTAGGGGGGTTGTCTCGAGTGGCCAATAAGAGTGTTTCTCAGAAGCAATCGCGTATTTGAATCCGTTTGGCGGGTGTTTTACTTCTGTAGGATCTTCTAATGTCATCATCTCATTACGACGTCTTATTTTCCCCCTCCTCCGCCACCCCACTGCTGGACCGAGAGCGTAGTACGCTGCCTAGCTTTGCTCCGAGTGTTTCTGTAGTTGTGCCGCTCTCCGTAAACGAACCTGGGGTTTTTGGGGTTTTTTTTCTTTTTTTATTGTTTTCCGAACACTTCCAGAGACATTCTGGTATTCCATAGAGATTTTTATTGGGTCTCAACAGCCGATCGGAAAGAGACTATTTTTTAGGACGCGGTACCGATTTGCAGTCTCCCCCGATTATCTCAGTTGAAGTCGTGGGGCTCTCGAGGTCCCGCCCCGCGCCGGTTTGGCCTCGGCCGTCGCCGCCGCCGCGCAGGCTGGAGAGTTTCTCAGCACCTGTAGAATTTGTGACGTCTTCCGTCAGGAGAACGGAAAGGCTTTAGTATTCGCCCGCCCTCGTCCCTTTCTTCCGGCGGTGGCGGCGGCGACGAGTCCGCAACGACCGGATTCCGACCGCTAGAGGGCGCTGTTGATTTTCCGACCTGCCGTGTCACGTCCGTGTTTGAGCAATGACAATGCGCATTTTCCTACAGGACGCCCTCTCCTGCTTTTTTTGCCACATCTTCACTAATGCATTTTTTGTAACATAACGCAAATCGAAATAATATATAAGAACGAATATATATATAGCATTTACGGGGGGGGAAAAAAAAGAAATTGTATAGAATTCTTGAATAGTGGCTCACGAAATTAGTCACCAAAAATGTTGGTTTTTTTCCCCCCCACCGAGTTGTTTTTGTTTTTTTTTTCTCCCCCTCTTGAATTTTTACTTTGCTCATTGCTGAAGGAAAAGGAAAAATGCAATACGAGGGGAGTTTTGGTTGATATGCTGCAATTAGCGTCCCCCCGTTATTTTCCTGAGCGATTTTGTTGTTTTTTTTTCCATTAATATTTATTATTGACAGTTTATTTTGTTGGAGTTTTATGTTCATTCGGACAATTGATTTGCCACAGGATAATCAGCGGTTTTGAGTAGAGATGCTGTGAGAGTTGAACCTAACGTATGAGGTGCCCGTGCGGATGTCCCCAACACGACTTCCTTCACACACACACACACACACACACAAACCCAACACGACGTTCACCTGCCAGCCTATAGACATCTGTTCAATTTCACAATCAGCGTGTTATTTTTTCATGATTATTGCTTGCATTATTATTCTTTTTTACGTTTCCCTAACAGCCTAAACGACTCCGTTAATAGACACCGACGTGTCACACCAGCTAAAAACTCTAGTTGTTACTGCATAAAAGAACGAGGTTTGCGTCGTCTTCTCCAGGCTGCGTTGATCCCTTAGGATGGACGAAGACGCTTCAGTCCCGCGGCGTGTGCGGTTGGTCTCGCTGAAGGGCTGAGTACAAGTCCAGTCTTTCAGTAACGATTTAACATGAACAATGTGAAACGTTTGCGGGTTTTTTTTCTTTCAGAGAGGAAAAAGTCCATGGGGTTTTTTTTTTTGTTGTTGTTTTTTTGCACATCATTAACCATCTGAATTAGACACTGTTCCAAACGTAAAGAATAAATTTGAACGTGAAACTCCATCAAAACAAGCGTCTTTCTTTTGAGTTTTTTTTATTTCAGCCCTTTACATGTACTTGCGCTGCTGCACGTCTAGTGTTTTCATGGCCATTGATGCAAGACACACGGTAACTTGATCATGTTTAATGTACTTCAACAGGTTTTTAAAAAAAGCAGTTTTGGTAGTTTTAAAACATCAATATGAATAACATATCCATCTCAAGTGGACACATGAACAAACTTCCCGAAAACTGAGGAAGAAGGTTCTCATGCGTTTGATGTTGAACGAGTGTTTAAAATAATGTGTTATTTAAAAAAAAACAAAAAAAAAAGCCTGTAGCTGTGCTTGTTATCCCACACGATAAGGAAGCAGTAATAGTTCTTATACAAACCCTGAGGGCTACTGGACATTATTTCACCAAACAGCAAAACATCTGTACACTAAGCAGCAAACGTCTTTTTTTTTCCCAGAAGAGCCCAGTAGACTTCGTGGAGTCAAACAGTGTGTTGATAAAAGCAAATACTGTCGATACTGTCGCAAACAAAATGCTATACGGTTACTTTAACAGCACAAAGGACACTTGTAGCAAGAACATAACCTGTCTCCTGTTCAGGAAAAAAATAATAATATTTCAGCATAATTATATGCAGTGTGCAGTTAGCTTCCGTCTGCTGACAGACTATATTGGAAAAGCAGCCGGCTTGATTGAGATGACCGTGAAATGAGACAGCGTTTCGCTAGGAAAACCTTGGTTAAAACTCTGTACAAACACATTTTCATAAAAAATAGACCTGGCTATAATCATTCATCCATCATACCTTTAAACTATAAAAATGGGAATCAATAATGTATTTACAATTCTATGTTGTGATTTTGTTTTTAAAATACATATTGAGGGACTTCATGATGATTATTAGGTATTGTTTACAGTCATCTACCAATCTGGGGCCTTCATCAGTAACCAGAACAATATATAGCTATGTGAGCAAAACGTCCAGGAACAAGTATATTTGGACAACAGCTAAAATAAAAAAAATAAAAATAAATATGACAACGTGGTTCTGCTCACGGTACAGGCAATGGCACGATGGAATAGTTGCGTTAAAAGAGGCGCCTGTAAAATGGCATGTCCATCCGTGCTGGGAGTGGACGATGGCTCTTACTCCAGCTGTCCGCGGCGCTCTCACACTGAAGACTGGTCCCACACCTACACCCGCACCAGAACAGAGAGGTCACACAGTTCAGCAGCCGGCCTGGCTGTGCATTCACACCGGCAGCGATTCAACATTGATTGTGCAGATGTACCGTTATGGCTTTCGCAAGCAGTGCGGAGGCTCCGCCCAACACTACACCAGCTTACACCGGCAAACGCTAGTCGACGTTTCAGCGTGACCGGGTCACTGTGGCGAGTCGGAGCAGAAACAACGTCGAGCGACAGTTATGTTTACTGAAAATACTAGAATTGTATCGCGCTAATGTCCCCTCACGTGTGTCGTGAGATCTGTGCTTGTGTTAAGAAAGCTGGGTAACGGGCCTTTTAATTCCGTCAGTGGAGGACTTTTATTTTGTACAACAATACGGCGTAGTTAGCATTTTAATTTGTTATTGTAGTTGTACGTCAGATTTGGGTTTGCATAAAAACGTGGACACCTGTGAGGTCACCTGTAATTACGCAAATTCACACGCGAAAACAACCCTCTCTTAAAGACCATGGACGACTTCTTACAAATAATTATTAGCTTTGTTTACAAAAATTATTTCCTTTTAATGGTCTGTCCCGGGGAAAAATCACTGAACGTTACAGGTCAGATTTGCCTCTAAGAGTTTCCGCTTACAGGTCGGGTCGGCAAAACGTCCAGATTTTTGTGAGACCTCGGTGGTAACCCTCGTGTAGCCATAAAAAAGCAGTAAAACAATGCCATGGTACAGCAGTAATACATATCTCACTAGTGTCAATTATTATATGAAGTAATCAAATGGTTGCGGCTAAAAAAAACCACTTCTACATGGTAACGCGTATTTGAGAAGCGAATCAGTCATTTTAGCGGCATCTCGTCTTAACAGGCCTAGATATGAACCGGAAACCTGCATTCAGTGGTTCGTTTGAATGCGACTGTCACGGTAAAGACTGTAAAGGGCCTGTAGTTCTACTGAACCATGGCAACTGTAAAATATGAAGGACAAGTCCAGGTGAAAAATCCACCATAAATGGTACTAAGATTTACGTTAATGCCTTAAACAAACAAACACAGTTTAAACTGGCCGTGGTGCCAAACTGGAACTTTGGTGAAACGAAAATTTCGAATCTGCGAACAGGCTTCGTTACCCATGCAAATATTTTGAATTTGAAGAAGAAGCAAAACGCAGCAAAAGTATTTCTGCTCATTTGGAATCAGACGCCATATTTTGACGGACTCCTCAAGCGTTTGACCAGGCCTTGTGGCATTTAGAGCCATTTGATCGAAAGATCAAATCTTTTGCTGAATAAATTGTTTAAGAAAATGCAATTTGCTGCAAGTTTTTTGTTTAAATCATTAAAAGCTTACTTAAGTACTTATTAAATTAAATTCTTAATATTAGATAGTTACCTATAGTAGTGCAAAGATCAGCTTCTGCTCAGTTTTCGAACCATGCTCGATTTATGGTAGGTAGGTAGGGAGCAGGGAGTCTTAACCAGAATGACTCACATTTCCAAACTATAGGGACAGTCTCCCTGGGGCCACTTGGGGTTAAACGTCACGGTCCGGGCGGGCATCAAAGGTGGTCGTTTTTGCAGTAGGATAGAGCGGAATTTTAACCGCGGCCTCTTGGTCTGTAGGCGAGTATCTTACTAGAACGCCACCGTCACCTACGTCTCTAGTGGACATAGTTGTTTTTTTCAATTTGTAAGCGAAGCGCTGCACGTCTGTTATTGTGCATAAAGTTCAGCTCAGCTTCGTTGACTCTTCTCAGCGTGAGCTTCCAGTGAAAATCAATGCCCTCCAGCTGCACTTTTGTTGCTGCTGGAGTGAACACGGAGCAAGAGAGCTAGGCGCGGAACGCTAGTGTTTTCCTAACAGAGAGAATGAGCCTCACAAAGTCACAGTGATATGCAAATACCTTATTTTTTTTCATGTATATTACACATGGCGTTAACTACAGCCGGTAAAAATATACTTTGTCAGGCACAGCAGTGTGTACGTCTCTAGCTTGTGGAGGGACGTGAACGACTAGAGCGAGTCGGACGGGTTTCCATGCGTAACTTAAAACCTGACCTTTGTGCCCCTTTAAAAGGACACGCAGTTAACATGGCAGTGTCTCATGCGTACCTTGTTGACAGGTGTGAGTTGGGTGCGGACTGAGCTAGTGTGCAGGCGCGTGCGGTCCCTGTCTCGCTCACGCTCGTCAAACGCTCGCCCTGGCGATCTCTCCCTGCGGCTGTCCAGCACCGCGCGCCCCGGAGACTTTTCCCTGTCCAGCGGCCGCGCCGGTGACTTGTCGCGCCGGAACTCGGTTCGGCCCTCGCGGTACCGGTGAGGCGTGCTGGGCTCTCGGTGCAGGCCTCCTTCCTGAGCCCCGGGGCCCGAGGCCAGGCGCTTGGAGATGTGTTCGTTGTAGGTTGGCGGCCCACGCTTGTTTGGGCTGCTACAAAGGTCAGGTGAGCAGATAAAGGTCAGCCATGTAGAGAGAAACGACAAACCTAGGCTAATATAGAACAGGTACTAAAACACTGATTATTCTGTATCATCGATGATATAGAGCAGGACTAGACATTCAATGACAATATCAAAAATATCGAAATATAATTTAAATACAGGATTATAATGTTATTTGTGTTATACACGATCTAAAAATCATTTTGGCAAGATATCAGTGTAACACGGTCATCGTAATGCCATTTTAACTAGGGGTGGGAATCGAACCGATTCAGACTCCGAACCGATTCCAATTGATCACCTCCACCCTTATCGATTCTTCTTAACGATTCTCTCATTTCCCAGCGCGACCTTTTCCGATTTTTCCCTAAGTCTTGCGTCGCGGTACGTGACGTCACACTCTCTGCGACTTCGACCTTCAACCACGAGGAAGGAAGCATGACGCGGAAATACGATTTTTCGCAATGTGAACACGCGCTGCATTTGGTAGCGTGAACGACTCTCAACAGAGGAGTCCAACGTTCACTAAAACGCTGCAGTTCGGTCAAATCTTCCCTTTTATTACAGACACAACGTATATTTTAGCTGATGAATAACAGAAACGACAACGTTTTACTCACAATGCAGCCGTTTACTCGATAGCTATCTTTTCCCGACGGCTCTCATATGGAACGCCCTCAGGGCAAAAATGTGGTTCTCTCTCAGAAATGAATCAAAAATGAGTTGTAGGCCAAAATGAGTCCAAATGCTCAAAAATTGCCATAAACTTAAGTATTTCTTCAATTTCCATTAATCTTCAGTTAATATTTCCAAAAATATTCAATTAATATTTTTTTTTCGTGTTCTATGTTTGAGGGTAAAAATAAATATAGAAAAAAAAAATGCATTATTGTTATCAAATAATTTTATTCCATATCCAGACGGATTCCAAATGGAAAAAGACGTGTTTCCACCTGGCACTAACCTTATTTTTCCTCGGCACTAACCCACAGAATGTCTCTACATAATAAAAACGCTGAATATGAATATGAATGTGTTGTCTTGTGCAGACATCATTTGAAAAGCCAATTGGATCGATAGGCAGAATCGGTAACGGCACTGATATTGATCAATCGTATCGATTCCCACCCCTAATTTTAACACAAATATTGTGCAGTCCGAGCAAACGTAATCATTGATAATCACACTGAATGTAATGTGTTAGTTGTGTACCTCCGGCTGGAGCCCGTCCTCTGCAGCTCTCCAGACTCGCGAACCAGGTGACCCTTGCAGCAGATAACCCTCAGTTTGTTCTGGTAGGAGGAGGCCAGATAGATGGCCCCTGATGAGATGGCCGGACCCAGGTAGCGTGGGTTGGGAATGTCCAGGTGAGCCAGAGCGGGAGGCCTGAAATCACAGGAACGATTTTTAACACTGCTACGCGCACGTTCACGTAATTCGTCCTGACAGCAGAGCCCGCAAACCACAGCTGGTGTTTGTCTTTGGGCGGTGTTGGTTTTCAACGTACCCAAGAGCAGCATGTCCCTGAAGCTCGATAACATCCAGCGAGTTGAAGTAGGTCACAAACAGGTATGGCTCTCTGAAAGCTGGGGGACAGACACGATTAGAGCAAGAGAAAAGTAAATATATTTGGGAAAGTGTTGCAGGCGCGTCGAAACGCTGGCAGACCCTCTCAGTGTTAATTAAACCCACCGAATGTCAAAGGAAGACGACTCCATTTAAGGTCATCTGAGCGACTCCTCCGACCATAAGCGTCCACAAACACTCCAAACTCTGTTGGTGGCAAACAAACAGTACACACGCCTACATGATTACATAAACACGCTTGAGGTATAGAAGCGTCGCTCCTGTTTTCCTTCCACACATTTAATCAGGTCAACATTGGCATGCTTAAGCGTTATTATCCAACCCAATTTTACGTGATAAAAGGCTCTATTTCTGACCGTGAAAGCAGAGCAGGTACTCCTCCTTCTGAGGGGTGCTGGACACCTGCATGATGGCGATGGGAAAGCTGTAGGATGACGTGGTGAACAGAGCCGAAGCCAGAGACACGTCATTCTTGTCCAGGAACTCTGTAAAGTGATGCATCAACATCTGAGCAACCATTTGTGTCATCCCTAATCTTTCCGTGAATTGCTTAAACAAAGAGAGGTCACATCGTGCCATGTAGGATTTTTGGACAGACGCAGGAACTTGCTAAACGCAACTTGCAGTGGTTTGACGCACTTTCTTCAGCACAAATCAAATTCACTTTGAGTAAAAGTAGGTCTATATTTGTTACGAGGTTTTAATGAAAAGATTTTGGCACTTTGTTACGACTGCTTGTGCGTTATTCTTTTGGTGTTCCAGTCCTGCAACTATCTTCTCTACGTACTGGCGCTTGTTGTTGCGCACTCACTAGCCACATCAATTATGTACGTCTACCTTGTACTTTCACTTTTTTGTGTACCCGAGCTGATCCCGGGATGACGCTTGTCTGACCGAACCCTCACCGGGACTCTATGGAGTTGCCTCGAGCTGACGCTGACCATCTCGACCCTACCAAGCTGACGCTGACCAACTGAACTCACCAGGAGTCCCTGGAGACGTCCCGAGCTGACGCCTGACCTTGTCAACCCTCCCGAGCCGATCCTGACCCACTGAACCCGCACCAGGACTCCATCGGGACATCATCATGAAACCTACTGGGATTGGACCCTATGGACGTCTACTGCCTTAGCAGCACAATACTGAACTAATTTCAGCTTAATGTTGTTCTGCCCAGCAACAACGCGGGATTCGAAATATCCCTTGGACTATTTTTGTATCTTTGCTTCTTTAAATAACTAACAACTCATCTTGATCTATTGCTTGTTGTACATTAAATGTTCGTGCGCCCGGTCGCCCAGAGGAGGATGGGGTCCCCCTCCGAGTCTTGGTTCCTCTCAAGGTTTCTTCCTACTAGAGGGAGTTTTTCCTTGCCACTGTCGCCTCAGGCTTGCTTGTTGGGGGGTTTAGGCCGGTTAGATGTAAAGTGCTTTGTAACAATGACTGTTGTTAAGAGCGCTATATAAAAAAATTTGAATTGAATTGAATTGAACACTCAAAAAGCCTACCATAGGTTGAATTTTTCCTCTTTGCATTTACATCGCTTAAGGCATGCACTGTCAGTGACACTCTACAGGAAGTAAACAGGGTCCATCTCTGATCACAGCCTGCTGGTGTAGCTGGTAATCGTTTGATAGGCAGACAAGTGGCAGCACATTCATGTAGTAACAAGTCTGTAAATGTAGACACACCGCTTGAAATGATTCTACAGTTAAGAACTGACCGCTGACGAAGAGATAGTGACATCTTAATCTAGTCACCGCATGGCGACAGATTAAATTAAATATATAGGCCTGGTTTCTTGCTCATGGATTAAGCCTAGTCTTGGACTAAGTTGTAGCACCAATGGAGATTTACCATTCAAACTCAAAACTAGTCTAGGACTAGGCTTAATCCGCGACGGGGAAATTGGCCCATAGTGTGTACCCAAGACAGACGTTCCGAATAAAACGTCCAGTAAGTGCAGCTCTAATACGAAAACTAGTCGTCCGCTGCCCCGAAAACAGTTCATGGCGACTGCTTCCAGCTCTCTGTCTTCTAAATAGATCCTGCATCTCATTGTAAACAGTGGGACCACAGATGATAGCACTTGTCAGAGCTCATTATTGATCCACCTACCCTCCAGCGCATACTGCTTCATCTCTATCTCGTAGAACTTGTTGGTGCCGATGACGATGCTGTAGCTGGTGAAGTGAATGCAGCTACAGGGCTCCAGGGTTTCAATCTCCTGAGAGAGCCAGAGACAGAAATCATTAGGGGCAGCAGTGCGCCTGTATAAGGAGCTTTGTCCCCACGGGAGGTCATTATTGCTGGACCAAAAGGCGAGAACATGTCGAAAAATAAATGCTGCTCGGAGAATAACTGCTCATGGATTTGATAGAGTTAGGGCAAATGTGTTTGTTACAGAATACCCAGAGATGTAGAGGCATAACGTCTTGTGTTTGTGCGTGGTTCAGCTTTGCCGCGAGTCACGACTGAATGCTTAACTACCTTTGCGGAAAAGGGCAGGTTTGCATACAAACCACTCACCTTGCGGATGCAGAACTTGCTCAAGTTGTCGTTGTAGCGCAGAATCGTGACTTTGTTGGGCATCGCCGCGCAAATGCACGGGCCGTTTTCGATCTTAAACAGAACAGGCCAAAAAAATAAAAATAAATGTGACACACAGCGGGCCCAAAATAGATCCCAAAAGTGGCAGCCAGCTCAAATGCGTGGGACACAGTCTTACCCTGCCTGCGGCAAAGAGGTGACAGCCCTTGACAGTCTCAAAGATGTATGGCACAATTTCAGGCAATGTTGGGAGATGGGACTGGGACAGCGACTGTTTCACCTTCTTAATCTCCACCAGACACAGCGCCCTCTCGTCTCCTACAGGACAGTCAGCATTGTTCATCTCCCTAATAGCCACTGCAATTTGTGTGTGTGTCATATAAAGTCATTTTAACACACAACTACTGGTTAATAAAACCCAAAGCCTAATTAAACGAGGTCTCAAACAACCTACCATCTACGTAAACATATAAGAAGACACGTTGAATGTTCACTCAACACACGGGATATTGTTTTAAAACGTACAACGTCGTTGTGTTGCGTGAACACATTTTGAACAAGCAGAGCCGTCACTTCTGCTGTATTTTCATTTGAATCACACGTTATGCGGGTGCCGGCCAGGTGCATGCTTCACTCACCCACTATCATGAGCAGCTTGTCCTGTTCTTTGATGATGTGGATTTGGAACACAGAACCCATGCCTGGGATGTGAGTCAGAGAGTTTTTTATGACGTTCAGCGCATACAGACCCTCCTCCGAACCCACCAGCACAATCTGTGCAAACGGGAAATAAAGGAGCATTACAATCACTTGCACTTTTAGACTGCTGATTCATTCTCACTAAACTCACGGCAAATATTGTCCACTACATCGTTAACGGATTTTGTGTCCATGATACCTGGTCAGTAAGAGGAAGAGTACAGTTGATATCCAGTCTGTCGTCTCCCTCCAGTTTTAGGAGAGAATTACCCAGCAGCTTCTGTGAGTGACAAGACGGGAGGATTAAACCTGTTCGAGAGCAACTCATTTACGCTCACGGCAGATGTGCTTGCAGACAAAGCCTAAAATAACGACATCCAAGCGAGGAACGTGGAAACATAGGAAAGATGGGAAAAAAGCCCTGAATCACACTGCAGAGCGATATGTAAAGGTCGAAAATGAACGTTAAAGGATTTCAGCTCCAGGAAAGAGGTGCCTGTTTATATACACAGATATAGACATAAGGCGTAAACCCCCTTTTAGACACTGTTGAGCTACACTGCAAAAAATTTACTATTTTTGGGGAAAAAAATACTTATTTCAAGCAAAATTATCTGCCAGTGCAGCAAGAAAATTGCACTTGCTGAGATTTCTTAAAACAAGAAAAAAAAAATACTTAAAGACTAAGCATACACAACTTAAATTAAGCTGAATATACTAGTTTTTTTTCTCCAATTCTCTTGAAACAAGTAAAAATATACTTACAGTCTACCTGTTAACACAACTCCTTTACCAGTGTAGGTTGTTTTAAGAAAAAACTGCTCAAAATGAGTTGTATTACCGAGGTAGGATAACTCAAGATACATTTTCTTGAAACAAGTCAAATAATGTAAACAATATTCAGTCTTATCAAGAAAAGAAATCCAAAAAATGGTGTAACAAGATTAAAATGCTGAATTCAAGTCAGTTACACCTGTACATATTTTTATTTTTTGCAGTGTAGTGTTTTGCTTTAATGTATTGTTGATTCACACAAAACACAATTATCAGGAGGCACAATAAGGCAGCTTCCTCAATTTTGCGTACAAACAGTAAATATGCTGTGGTGTGGTGTGTGAACCTGTTATTCATTCCATTACCTAATCAGCAAAATGATGTGATCTCAGAGGTTTTTTGAGATCTACTGTATGATTACCGGTGCCGGACAGGCTGTATTTTTCTAACTGCTGATATCCTCAGTTTCCATAAAGTGTGGTAAACCAAAAAAAAGCATCCAGGGAGGGTCAGTTCTGCAGAAGGAAATGCCAGACTGGTTCAGGCTGACAGAAAGGGTATGGTAACTCTTAGAAGAATCTAAAAATCCACAATTTGTCCAACCTTGAGGCAAAGGGAGTCCAACAGCAGAAGAAAATGGCACCACATCGCCAAGTAGACGTTTTAAACTGGGTTCATGAGCACAGTAGCCTTCACAGTCACCAGACCTAAATGCAACAGAACACCACTGGGACAGGGTGAAATGGAAGATTTGAATGCGCTGCCCAGGAATCTGCTGATTGCATGATGCTATCATGTCAGCATGGATCAGAATCTCAAAGGAATATTTCCAATATTTCTTTTGAAAGGGGTCTGGAAAAAAATCGAATGCTACACATAGTTGTGTAATATGTATAGTTCAATTTCGGTCCTTGCCTGGTGTGTTACTGTAACTGACTTGCCACAGTTCTTTTGCAAACTTTGGTTGTGTTGTTGATGTCTGTTGCTACTAGGGCTGGGTTCAAAAAATCGATTCACCGATCAATATCGATTCTCGTTCGAAAAATTCGATATCGATTCAAAAATTCGCGGATCGGTCTTTTCCTGCGGCTACGCACTACTTTTCGCGACCGCACAAGGAGAGCTATAAAAACGTGAGACCGGCGAAACCCAAACCAAATAGAGCCGTGGCTGAAGCTGCTCCGCTTAAATCACCGTCTGGCCTAAAGGCCGATGTTTGGCAACACTTCGGTTTTAAAACAAGTTATTTTATAACCAAGCAAAACTAGCATTGACGCAAAGAAATCTCTAAATAAATAAATATCGAATTGAATCGAATCGAGAATTGAATCGGATCATGACCTTGTGAATCGGAATCGAATCGATTCAGGAAATCAGCAACGATACCCAGCCCTAGTTGCTACGTGTGATCTATAACTGGGTTGATGATGTTGATGGATTTAGCGAAGGCCGCCAAAGCATCTGGTGTAGTGTCTTTGCTCCTTGCTAGTTTGTCGACACATCATTGCTGTCCAAAACGGTTATTTTTCAGGAAATTGAAAAAACGATGCATATTCTGAATATATGAACATTCTATATAAATATATGAACAAGCCAATTTCAACACTTGTCATTGGTTAAATATTTCCGGCTAACATGAAGACTGACCAATAGAATTGTTTTATGACAAAAAAAAGTGACAATATGTTTGGTCAGAGTCACAATACAGAGTGAAGTTGGATGAGGCACATGCCTAATGAAAAGTTTTGCCTCTATTTCTTCAGAATTTAACAGGGATATAAATTCTGACCGAAAGACCAATGCCATTTGCAGGAATTCAGCTCTAATCCTGAATGGGGCCTCTACTTTCTTCATTTCTGCCCGTTGACCTTTACTCAGCTTCTATTCTACAACCTGTTGGCGCACAAACTGCCTTCTTAGAACCTAAAAGTAAACACACAGTCCAAAGCACCTGATACCATTTTTGTAAACTAGTCCACTAGTTCACCATTCTCATTTCTAGGTGTAAGTACTGCATAAATTATTCAATCATTGATCAATTTTGCCTTTTGGTCTCAACTTGTCAATCCGAAGACTTTTTCTGTCGCAGCGTTGCAGGGCTTTTTCATTTCTAAAGAAGCAGTGCTGTGCATCTTCCAAAGAAAAGTACATTAGATGCAGGCAGCTCTCCGTCTCCGCGACCAACCATTGGCTTTCTGATTCTCAGACCTGACTGTCTGACTCTCCAGAAAGTTTGAACAGCACATGTGGAAACGCTGCTGGAAACTTCTGTGTTACTGCTATGCTCAAAGGTACAGTGGAGTCAGACTCACCTTTTTAGTGCAGGTGTCACCTTTGAAAGTGAGCATTTATTTGTCATTGTGAACACACCACAACACAGCACACTGTGCACCACAACGAAATGTGACCTCTGCATTTGAATCATCCGTGAAGGAGCAGTGGGTAGCACCCGGGGAGCAGTGCTTGGGGACGGTACCTTGCTTATGAGTACTTCACTGGTACCTTTACTAGTCTTGGGATTCGAACCGGCGGCCTTCCGTTCACAGGGCGAACACTCTAACCATTACGCTACCAACCGACCATTTATAATACTCCTGTTTATATTGTTTATATTTTAGCTAATTAGCCTGGTTCAACCAACAAATTGTCATTTCGCGTATGTTTTAAGTACAGTGCTGTGCAGACGTTTTAGGCAGGTGTGAAAAAATGCTGTAAACAAAGAATGCTTTCAGAAATATAAATAATGATTATTTTTTTCAATTTACAAAATGCAAAGTGAGCGAACCAAAGAAAAATCTAAATCAATATTTGGTGTTACTACCTTTTGCCTTCAAACCAGCATCAGTTCTTATAGGTACACTTACAAAAAGTCAGGGATTTTGTAGGATTATAGTCATTATATTATTTTGTAGGATTATAGTCATTATATTATTTTGTAGGATTATAGGATTATAGATCTGTGGTTACTTCTCCAAGATGTTTGGAACAACCTACCAGCCGAGTTCCTTCAAAAACTGTGTGGAAGTGTACCTAGAAGAATTGATGCCGTTTTGAAGGCGAAGGCTGGTCACACCAAATATTGATTTGATTTAGATTTCTCTTTGGTTCATTCACTGCATTTTGTTGATTGATGAAAATAAATGATTAACACTTCCATTTTTGAAAGCATTCTTCGTTTACAGCATTTTCACACCTGCCTAAAACTTTTGCACAGTACTGTATGTCTATTCATGTCATCTCTCCACATTTCTCAGGATAGTCAACATTTATCTTGTTAGCCATTATATGGGCCCTTTTTCTCTTATGTAGCTTTTCAGCAGAGCCCAGGGAATTGTCCAAAAGCATTTCACTCTACCACCTACTGTTACCACAGTCATGCATTACTTCATGAAAGGTGTTATCTGGATGGAGAGCAATACTGGCTTTCTGCCAGACTTAACTGTTTGTCTGATATTATGCATGTAATGACTAAGTCCTGCAACTCTTTCCAAGTTGTCAGTGACCTCTTGGTAGCCTCCCTTTTTATGTATGACAGAAAGTAAGTAGCTACAGCTAACTCGTATGTAATGAAGTAAACAGGGATTATTTGAACTAAATCGAAACTAAGTCTTCGTTATAAAATAACTGGTGAGTATTTAAAGTTATCACCAGTCCAGAATGTGATGACACAACTTTTATAGCACAGTACAGTACACGAAATTATGAAGAGATTGCTTTAACTACTCACTGCATCTGCCTCTGCTTTCTCGCGGGAACCGCGTGCGCTTGCCACGATGGCCTCTAGCACAGCCACCCAGCGCTGCTTCTCAGAGAAACCAGAAGTCATGAGGTACAGAGTCTGCGCTGGCCAGCACGAACCATGAGGGATTATCTCCAGCTTCACAACATACGGCATATCTGAGGATCCAAACACTTTAGTTACGTGCCACGGGAGCATTTACCCTACAGCATGCTGTTCTTCAAACTCCAGAAAGATTTAGCAGTACGTTCTCTTCGCTTTGGCTACAGCCAGACTCAGCTGGATTCTTACCGGTCTTGGCGGTGTTGGTGAGCTCTGAGCCGCCCACGGAGCTGTGCACGACCACATCCCCGTCAGCCACACACAGATCAAACTCATCCACAGGTTTCACCGACTCTGTAAGCCAGCAGATCGGTCAGTGAGCTGCTACATAATGACTGCTACAGCTGAGTTTGGTGTCAAAATACTAGGGTTTGGATTTGCTAGTGTTTACAGTGCATTTTGGCATTCGAGTGGCTCCAGATGAGAGGAAATAAAGACCTTCTCGTGGCTCGGCCTCATAGGTGAGAACCTTGTTCCCTTCCAGCACCACATACTTTCTCTCCCAGCCCTGGCCACGCTTCCCGTTCCTACAAACACACAGCAAATGGAGCTGCAAATCAACACAAGTGGTTAAAACTGTCCCCAGCTAACAAGCAACGTCCCAATGACTTGTCCAGTCGCACAAGGTTTAATTTAAGCCCTTAACTTACCCTTAGCTTCACCTTCGTTAACCTTATCATTGCCTTTACATGCTTACAATTAAGAAGGACTCATGCTGGATTCAGGTCTTATTCATTTATTATTCTTTATTTTAGCTTATGTCATGTGGTGTATGATATGCCGTCTAGCGTGTTCCCACCTGGGAAGTTTCATCCAGCCTTCTAGCCTCATGTGTCCACTGGAGTCTTTGAGCGGCAGGCCTGAGGAGGTGCCCTTTTCCCTGCACAGCGCCTCAGACAGGTGTAGGGCGTACTCTGTTGGCACGCCGCATGTGGCTGGAAGGTAGGGGGAGCATTTTGGGTGGCACAAAGCGTGACATTCTGGGGCAGGAGAGAAAGCAAAGTTAAAGCAGTGCTATCAGGATGTGGTCAACCTCTCCCGTAGACTGGAGGAATACCTAAACTTTAGGCAAAGAATTCTCGGACCACAGCACCAAACCAAATAGGTAAGTGTTAACTTTCCACTCCAAACATGACTGGATGAATATTATAATGTAAAACAGAAGAGAATGTCATATCAATAAAATACTGATATGTTTCTATTAATTAATATGTTAGTTTGTACGTTTTGAGGCATCGATGTGTTGAAATGAGCCGATATTTCAAGTAGATGCCTAATAGTTCTCGATGGTAGCTTAGATGATTCATTTTACAGGGGACAGTCAACATATCAGAAGTCAATGCATTTTTAAAACGTTCATACAATTATATAACAGGGGTTGTTTTGCCTCGATAATCTTAGGTACCACTAGGAGTATGCAGTGTTTCACAACTGGTAGGAATGGTAGCATTTATTTCACAAGTGTAACATTGTGATAATCACTGCTTTAGACAAACGAATAAGATTATGAGTAAAGTCAAAGAATATGAATGAACATATTTACATACGGAACATGTATATACGCAAACATACTCTATGTATTTATGCAACCTCACAACAGCAAAGTTGCCTGTAATGGGCAGTGCTATAACAAAATTTATATCATCAGCATTCTATGTCTATTGCCCATAGAAACAAGTTTTACATTTTAAAGATTTTTTAACAATGCTAAAGGCAAATTCTAAGCTGTTGAAAAAAGTTCTCAAGTTAGGAATGGGACCGCACAAAGAAACTGCTTCTAACATTTCAGCATGCTTTTTAATTGTTGAGGTACGTTTTCATTTAACCGGAAGCCTTACCGATACAGGTAGCTGCCTGCCGGCCAAAGTGGACGATGTCCAGACAAACGGTGCATTTGGCTGCCCTCATGTTGAGCCCCTGGGTGAAGCGGTGAGGGGTGTTGTGCGCACCGTGTGTGCTGTGGTGAAGCCTCTCCTTCACACGCCGCGCATACTCTAAACATTAACAGCATAACAGCTTGCTTAGCCATCCCCACACTCTCCTTCTGTCCTCCCAACAAGCAGTTTATAAACGCAGGCAAAAAAAAAAAAAAAGCACAAGCCATTCCTAAAAGCATTCAGTCGATCTGAGTGGGATACCAGTGTACCCTCGTCCATAGAACATGTTGCCATAAGAAGCCTGAGGTGCGACATGCAGCTTTTTAGCTTAAAATTGGGATTGTAGCATTCCAGATGAGGGAAAGTGGAGGGCGTATGACGACGGGTATTCCGTGAGGGTCATGGAGCCAAGGTTGCATTCAGAGATAAGCTCATTGTCGCCAACCAATTACAGTCCTGACGTATGAACTGGCAAATTAATGACAACGTAAGGTAATGAACACACACCTTAATGATGCATTCGCTCGGCAATGTTAAAATGTTAGGATTTGCACTCTCTAGTAATTACATTAATCTACACATTATACATCTGTGGTACATTTTGTACCCTGCCAAAGCAGATACTACTGCATAATGTTCATCAAAATGGATCTCCCTCAAAATATGAAAGAAAGCTTTGAATTATTCAACAAAAGTGTTTGCTACTGACATTTTTCTTTCCTTTTTTTGCCTTTTCTGGCCAGCGAGCTTATCTCTGGAGAGAAAGCGAAAAAGCATGAATCCTCAGCCTACTGCATAAGCACTTACTTTCCGAAGTGGCTCTCCTTATTTCTGCAGGACA
The DNA here is from genome assembly GCA_032718565.1 of Distichodus sexfasciatus. Classification (NCBI taxonomy): domain Eukaryota; kingdom Metazoa; phylum Chordata; class Actinopteri; order Characiformes; family Distichodontidae; genus Distichodus; species Distichodus sexfasciatus. The sequence continues at coordinate 2,596,840 of JAVGVS010000051.1, read as the reverse complement.
ATGACAGAGAGGACAATGAGTGTGAAGAGACATGATTGAAAAATAACGGCGCTAAAGATAAGAATGGGCAATTTGCGTTCCATTTGGCAAGAGAATCTTTCCGCGCTGAAGAACGTATCAAAGCAATCACAGATTATATCAGATACTAATGCAATTTTCTTACTACTCCGATTGCAAGTCTAGTTTTCTGTCAAAGTACAGGCAAACCTCTGCAGAAAGAACCTGACCTGCTACTTCTTTTGTTACACTTGTGCCTTATCTAAAAGTGGTGCCTGAATTCTTTGAATGGAGTGGTAACAGCTCTTATGATGAAAGAGCCTAGAAATCTCACGCTTGCTGCTCACCCTCAGGGTTTGAGGTCTCCTTCCTGCGGTTGGAGCTCGAGGGGGCCATGCTGGGTGGGTTTGGCTGATGCTCAGGAGATTTGTTCGACTTGGTGGACATCATAAGTTGCTGCCGGGCAAGACCTGGAGTGGCAGGTGTGCCACTGTGCTCCAGTGCCTTATTAAATTGCATGGCTAAATGAGGAAGAATAAAAAGTTAGAAAAGAGCAAAAAGGGGACGCTCATAAGTCACTGGTTACATGTAGGACATTGAGAAAAAACACTGATTCTCTTGCTTCTGCTGATGAAGACGACTATGGACGTTTTGGAACAAAAAATTAGCTATTATAACAGTCATCTTTTAAAACATGCCTTATGAAATCGAACCATAAATGGACAGCTGAGAAACATCTATATTGACACCTGTGTCTGTGTATCTGACATGCTTAGATTTGGTGACTTTTGTGTCATGTCTATTACAAAACCAAAGGCCTTACGAACAGTTATAACATCAGTCAAATTTCATAATGGAACTTTATGAAACATTAGGAGCAAATGGCGGATCAGCGGCGGATTTGGCAATTTTGGGGCCGAATACAGGCATGATCAAGTACAAATGTGACACATATGCCAGGACGCACCCTCTCTTAGCTCCATGCGTGTCTTTTGCAGAGCTTCCTCCAGTTCGGTGCAACGAGCACGCTCCTTCTCCAGTGCCGTTTTCATGTCACTGTACTGTAGGGGTACCGGGGTTACGACAGGCACGGAGGGCACCTGCGCCTGGCCCTGTGCAGCCAATGCTGCCAATAGGTCCTCTCTCCTCCTGCCACCAAAGATACCCTGCACAAGGAAGCAGAGGCAAAGTGAACCGCCCAGGACCTCTCTTCGGGCGAATGGAGCTAACCATCAGCAGAACTCTAACCTATTCCGTCAGTGGGTCCCGGGCTTTAGATATTTGGTCAAATTAGGTGTCCCTATCTGCACCTCACATTTCTATAAAGCCTGGGTGCTTGGGCAGGGGTTTACATGCAGGGGTTTGTAGTGCACTTATCTGACAAATGCAGGATTAGTAACTGGGCGTAACAATGCGTTCTGGACGTGCAAAGCTGGAACATACTTACTTAATGTGGTTATAGGGACACCTAATATGGGGCTTCAGCCTTTTCAGCAAGCAGTTAGTCGAGTGGGTTAATAAGTTTAATTGCCAGCAGACTCTGACCTTTTTCTTCTTAGAGGGGTGGTCTACCTTGCCCTGCAGGAAGTCTATCAGCTTGGTCTGCTGGGTGATTGTGCCCTCCATCTTCACCTTCTCATGAGAGTAGACCGCCTGCAGGGTTAGCGAGGCCATGCAAGAATACATGTAAGCTTTGCATTCCGCTTCTGTATAAATTGTCAACCTACGGCGGATACTATAAGAACTGGTAAACATTTTTGGGAGAGTTTAATACAGCAAAACTATTTTCAGCATGTTGCCTGCTGGGTATACCTGTATGTTTTCCAGCTGATACTCCAGATCAGTTCTCTCCGTTTTCAGTAGGTCGGTCTGATCCAGAGCATCCTGCAGGCCCTGCGTGAGTCTAAAGATGTGGCTCTTTTGCATGTCCAGCTGCTGCTGTAATTTGGCTTGCTGCACACACGTACACAACACAAACCCAATCACAGACTATTTCTACTTCAGCACACCGCAGTTTGCTTTGTTGTCTGTTGCGCAACGTTTGTCCTGATTGGTAATTACAAAAAATAGACTCAATTTCCAGACACAGCATCTCCTGGATTGGCTGTGGACTCTAACCACCACCACCTGTAATGCTATGTTTTGCATCGCACGACTGTGAGTGAACCAGTGAACTGCACAAAGGGTAAAAATTATACAGCATGTTTACATGTCCGCACATCCGCCTGTGAGCAATCTCTAACCTCATATTATATTTCATTTGGTACCTCGTCCACTAGCCTCTGTTTGAGCTCCCGCTCAGTCTCCAGTTTCTGTTGAAGACTGCGAGCGTTCATCTCCAGCATGGCATGCTTCTTCTCCAGGTCGCTCAGCTACAGAGACAAGACAAAAATAACGTCACGTGTAAAATGGGCCTGTATAGACCACGTTGCTTGACTAATCATCCGACAGTGATTTTAAATCAACATACTCTGCAGCATACACAACGAGTGCTAAGGAACCAAACTGTTCAATAGTTGAAACAGTCATGATTCAGTCTTGTTTGCAGTTATGATAAATGATTTTAAGCAAAAAAATTGATTAGTTGATCAACTAAACCTGTTTGAGAACAACATAGTGATTTTTATTCCATAAGCCGTCTGATCTGTAGGAAGTCTTTCAAGTGTTTTCAGAATCATTCTAAGTTGGCTCAGTCATGATGGATATACATGTGAGATTTTTCTAAAACTCACTGACATACTGCTATAACATAATAACTGCAGTGTGTTCGTGCGGAGGAGAAGGAAATGTGTTGACTGTTCATTTTTTTTAAAAAGGTAATATACTGCAACTATTTTGCCGTGCTCGGGAGCAGTCTGTAAAAATACTGTGTTTGAAACGAAAGGAAGAGTAGGGCGTTAAACGTCCACACACTTTTATACACATTCTCAATGCAATGCAAACCATATGTGGCTCACAAGTTCATGCAATATCATAGAAATAATAGTTTTTAATGCACAGCATCCATTAATTTCCCTCAACCTAAACTGACCTTGTAAACAAGCAACATCCTTCAGGTTTTAGTCCATTATGTAACATCTGGTGCAGAATGTTCAGCATGTTTTGTGGGGATTTTATGAATGTTACATGTATATCCCATAGAGGTTTTAAAATGATGGTCAGGGTAAATTCTATAGTTTTACACCTACTTTTTAATCCACTGCGTAAATACAAAATATAGGCCACTGAAAAATGTTTTAGAGAGGGAATGTTCTTTACAGAGGCAGACTCTGACAGTATATCTGACAGTATAGCCAGAGGGCATGTATAAAGTTTTTACAAAGCCCGGGAGTACAAGAGAATGATTCGAAGAAAAATTATCAGACACATGAGCTATCAGGTTAAGTGGTGTAATCTGTGCAAAAACCAGAGGTGAACATTGTAGCGAGTCAATGACAAATTGTATACCAAAGTACATCAGAAGTTTAGGCTAGAGTCTGGACTCGCAGGATTTGGATTATACTCGCTGTACCGTAGATAGATATACCGTGTCAGATAGCCCTTCTGCTTTCAGTTTCTGGTCTTTCAGGGCTTGCTGCAATACCAAGATCTCAGCCTTGTGTTCCTTCACTGCCAGTTCAACAGCCTGGCGTGACTCAGAGCTGCGCTGATCAGCACGAAGCCTGAGAAAGACGAAGCGAGCATCAGAGGAAATCGGAGCGCGAGTGAGTGGAATACTGAAAACCGAGCTGATAGACCATTGCACGTGTGCCTGCACCTGTTCTGTTTCTCGTTGTCCAGTTGCCTCTGCATATCTCGGGCCCTGCGCTCTGCCTGGTTCTTCTCCTCCTCCAGAGTGCTCCTCCAGCTCTCCCACTGCCTCTCTTTTTCCAAAAACTCATCATTAAGCGTCTCCAGCTCCAGAACCTGCTCCTCCAGCATGGTGCACGTGGTCTTCAGGGTCTCTATGTTCTGCATGTGCACATAAATACACCCCCACAGACATTACCGATTCATTCTGGCTGATTGATTATTCATGATGAGCTAATTATGAGGTGAGAGCAGGCTTTGCAGTCTGTCCCTCGAAAGGCTGCATCATTTAAACACCAGTTAGGGATTCATTTTCATTCATTCCATTTAGTGAATCTCAATGATTTTTGTTTATGAACCATATGAAACATAACAGTGGAACAGAGAGTTTCTCTACTTTATTGTAAAGCCTGCTCTTAGTTTTTATAAGTTACCGATCCCTAATTACTGTGACAGTCTTTGTGGTGCAACTTGAGGTTAAAGGTGAACGTAGGACATAGAACACGGATTTGAACCCATTACCTTATGGTCTGTAGCCTTAGGCCACTGCCATCACACAATACAACCCCTCACACACTACCATTAAGGGTTAATGTCACCAGTACAAAGCAGAAACCTGGATAGTTTAATGGCAGTACAAAGACAGTTAATGACACAGGAAGAGGCAGTGTTGTTTCCAACATCTGGAAATCATTGCAACCCTGAGGCCTGACGTTTTATGTTGAAGCACTAAATTTAGCCGAGCCAGTCTGTGTTTTTAATTGACTTTCTCCAAACCAGCTTGAATTGCACCATTCCAGCTGAACTGAGATGCACAGGAGAAAGGTATTATAATGAGGAAAAAGGCGACGAGAGAGAGAGAGGGTGAGATAAAAAGAAACTCAATAGAGAAAGGTTCCAAATATAGAGATATAGCTGCAACACTCCTGCCCCTGTGAAGTCCAACGCAGCCGGGCCAGAGGGGACCTGAGAGTGTGGATGACACATCTCTCCTTCCCACAAGCGTCTATGATTACCATTCGCTTGTGTTATACAACAGCTAGCATCGAGACACCGCACACCCACACGCAGCCGCCTCCCACACGCACGCAGCAGCTCGCCTTCTCTCTCACACACGCACGCACAGAAACACAGCCTCTGCTCTCCCCACCATATACCTTCCCCGCTGCCAACGAAGCGGCGACGGTTATTTTCCAGCTTGTTAAGAGACCACTGAGATTAGGATGAATACAAAAGTGATTTTTTTTTTTGCGGCGTTATTGTACTTATGCCTGTGTCGCTGTGTTTGACCACACAGCGACCCTCAATCAAAAACAGTGGCCCTTGTTGGTTCCTTAAGAATTTTCCGAACTCGCCTTTGTGTCAATGTTTGTGAATGTGATAAACCTGTTTCTGGTTGTTGAGGTGCATCTCTCTGTCTGCAACTTCCCTCCGGAGACGGTCCACCTCCTGGCTGAGCTGCATCCTCTCTTCGTTCTCGTCGGTGGCCTCATCCAGCTGCTTGGACAGGTAGAAGTTCTGCCTGTTCAGCTCGGCGTTCTCCTGCGTCAGCTGAGTCAACTGCTCCTCGAGGTCTGTGATCACCTGAATACAGACCGGATTTACCCATTTAAGCATGAAGCGCAACCTAATTTAGCAAAGCAAACCTAACTGACCATATTCTATAAGCAGCATAACGATAAAGGAGAGGTAGGAAAGATTCTGTCGACTTTTGGACAGTGAATGTAAATGTGTTAGGTAGGGAATTTTTACCATTCCACTCAGAAAGGCGGTAAACTTTCAATAATGTGATGACCGGTACTGTGTGTCTTTTTCTATTGTAAAATACACTGAATCATAGCAAAACCCATTTCACCGTCACTTGTGGTTCTATGCGATACTTCCCAGAGTTTGAATATCCTTTGTCATGAGAACAAACTGGGAGATTACAGGTTCTGATGTGCTCTCTACAAAACTCAGTTCAACAACTACACAATAAAAGTCCTCTAAAGGTAAAGTAGCCATATGGGAAGAGAAGAAGTGGTCAAGAGTTGATGTGAAATCATTCACCAGTTTAGCCCAAGGCCTTTTGCAAACATCTTTAGATCGGCAGGGATGGTGTCTAATGTTACTAGGTTTTTTTTTTTATTCTAACACAGAGCTAACATTCTGTTTTGTTTTTCTCTCTGCATTGTAGGAAACATATTTTTTACAGCCAAGAAAACTTCTAGCTGATGTACTGACAGCCCAAGTGATGCTCAGTTACACCAAGAACTGGAATTTGCATGAGATTGCACTGCTGGTCAAGTGAGTTGGCACGAGCTGAGGACAGCAGAAGTGCCAGGCGCTGCAGGCGTAGGAGGTGTCAGAGCATTAGTATTATTATTACTGTTAAAGGCACAGAAACACACGCACACTGACCCACTTAAGCTGCCCACTGACCACTGTTGTTCACTACTACAAACACTAACATCAAGCTGTTTGACTGCCTAAAGATTAAGGACTACATTTTCAAATAAAGATTTTGCTTCAGACATGTTGATGTCGATAAAATGGTAATTTCAGCACTCTGAGCCAATCTACTCATGATGAATATCCAGAAATAAACGCACAGGTTGCTACGCTCAGATCTTTCTGGAGTTACTGCCTGCTGAAGCCGCTGAGTGGCCTGCAGTGTTGAATAAAACCCCAAGTGCCCAAGTTTGTTCTCTAATCTCCTTTAATCCACCTCTCCACATGATCAACACCCCAGTTACATCGAAAAGGGCAACACACATTCTCTGGGAATCAAGACGTTTTAGCTTCCTAGTGCTGAGAAACGACATAATTGTATAAATCACATAAATCTCCCCAACACCTAGACTCCAGACCCAGTTTTTACACGGCAAGCTGTGTAAATATAACCACTCGCAGCACATTATAATTTGGTTTGAAGGCTATGCTTTTCTAATTGCCCTCTGAAACTGCTAGTATTTTAATCTTTTTGAAAGAAGGAATCTGCAGCCTTGGTTATCCGTATCAGTCAGTGCACAAGTCAAATCAAAAAAGAAGAGAATGGAAAAAGAGAAATTAGTGAGCACTGTTACTAAGCTGCAAAACAAACTCCTGCTAAACGCTGCTCTGGTGGATCTGTCACAAAATGTAGCAATGTGGCTGAACTGGAACTGCGGTGAAGGCGCTCCAACAGCTTGTGAGTGGGAGGACAGTAAAAGTAGGGCAAGAGGATAAGGAGAGAAAGAGAGATGGCTATGTGTTAGATAACAATGAAAAGCAGCCTAAAGGCGCAGCAAATAAAGCCACTTTCAACATTTATCGGAAAGCTTCCACAAAGCAGGGACCCTTACTCTGACAACAAGGCACCAGTTACCTCTCGAAGAGAAGATGCAGATTTCACCCAAACCAGCAATATTCGAACAAAGGGTCAAGAAAGGGTTAGAAACTTATCTTCTGGAAACATGAGTCAACACCTACGTATATTCAAACCCTTACTAAATAATCGGAAACATAACAGGGCGCCATATCAATGGATAATAATGGATATTGGGCCACGTGACTTGGCGTATGCGACGTGTTAAACTCACTTACGCAACAGCACTTTAGTTGGCATGTGAATCATCAAACCCAACATAGTCTATTTTTAAATATAGAAGTCAATAGCATACCGCACAGCTGTCCCTCAGGGCGTCGTACTTGCGCTGGATTTCGTCCCGGTGGGCCTTGAAAAACCAGAGAGTAAAGCTGTCACATATGAAAGGACAGTGCACTTCGCTAGAGTGGAATCCTAGTGCTTTGGAGTAGTTCTTTGTTTCAACAACGGATTAACTGTTGAGAGATTCATGGATCAAAGTATGTACAGTCGGCCCTCGGTACATGAGAGTAATTACGGAACCCTGTCCAAATTTGTGTGCACTCCAATCCCATAAATAAAATAGCTTAGTTTGTGCATACGGCCAATACCTATTCTACAGAACAGCATGTGTAGTCATGTGTAGTTTGTAGCATTTGGTAGCCCAATGGTTAGGGAGTTGGCCCCGGGATCGGACGTTCGTTGGTTCATGTCCCGGACTGGTAAAGGTACCACTGAGGTACTCATGAGCAACGTACCGTCCCCAAGCACTGCTCCCTGGGCGCTGCACGTCAACTGCCCACTGCTTCATGAATGGCTCAAACGCAGAGGTCACATTTAGTTGTGGTGCACTGTGTGCTGTGCTGTTGTGTGTTCACAATGGCATATAATCACTCACTTAAACTCAATTAGATTGCTATAATACATAATACAATGTACAGGCAAATTAGTTATTATAAAGTACTGTTCAGAGAATAGTGACAAAACTCTCTCACAAAGATGCTGTGCTTTGAACCAGCAACTAATTCAACTCATACCGATCATATGGAGCCAAATTCCAATAGTTTATTCTGGAACTTACTGGATTTTTTTTTACTCTCATAGAGTTGAATTTGGAGAATCTACAGCCCAGCAGAGGTATTTTATGGAGCAATGTTGTACAAAGACAAGGTAAAGGGTGTACATTGTGTCCCGTATAACTTAGTTTTGTCCATTACATATCAGTGATTATAGATGAACACATTACGAAGGGAAATAAACAGGCACATTATCTTAACTTCTGTATAAATACAGTGGGTTTCCGTTTTTTTTTATCCACAGTTTTCATTTTGTTTTGGTTTTCTCTCACGAAGGGGTGTGGTGAGAGGAGATATGCTTCGCTGTTGTCATATCATAGCCCTGCTTATATCATTTCAATTAATATTTGATCCAGTTATTAAATACATAGCACATAGGTTAGCCAGTGTTTCTGGCCTTGCTCTCCAACAAACCCTCTATTCATTCCCCATAGTCTGTTCCTCACCCGGAGGACGGTGATCTCCTCCTCTGCCTCAGCGGTGGTCTCCTCCAGCTCGGTCTTGGCCTGCTGCAGCTGGCTTTCCAGCGCATGGCGCGCTGCCTGCAAGCTGCTGATCTGAGACTCCCTCTCCTGAAGTGACAGAGTCAGCTCTGACACCTGCCTTTTTATCTCCAGCTTCTGCTCCTCATGCTCCAAGCCAATCTGAGGAGAGGAGGAGATTTCAGGCATTCACTCGAGCTTCGTCAGCTGCTAGTCCTTTCCTGCATTCGCAGACTCTTTTTAATCCTCATTAAAATTCCCCATAATAGTCATTTTGTCAGCGGGGAGTTTCAGAAATGTGAATTAATGGCTTGATAGCTCTGCTAAAACTTCTCTATGAAGTCGACTATGCATCAAATGCATGAATAAAAACAGATGTCATGACAGCTGAAGTGAGGGGCCTGTATTCAAAGCCTTAAGATCTTGGCACCATATTGACCCTGTTTTCATTCCCTTTTACTGTAACCCCTTTAAAATTCTAAATGGTTTGTGGTAGTTTGTAGCAAGTGAATTTTAAACCACATTTGATACATCTCACTCTCCCCTTACTTTCTACCGTGCTGAAAACAGACCATCATAGGTTCTAAACTGGTTTTAAATTAAGTTGGTTAATTGTTGGGTTGATGACAACACTGGTCAAGAGTTCAAAGCACAAGAAATTTGGCACAAAAGCTTGCAAGGGTCTGGCACCAGAGCAACAGCTTGGAAGAATTCCAATGACCAGCTAGAAGCGTCAAGCAATTTCTCAAGCAACTCTACATAATCAAATCAAAACTGACAAGTTCAAACTTAGTTTCAGCGTTTCAGCGTCAGACGGAATTATTCGCTGAATTATCGTACCTCTCTGAGTCTGGCCTCCAGCTCCATCACACGGCTCTTGTTGGTCTGTTCTTGCTGACTCATCTTTTCCAGATGTTCTTCTAGCTTAGCATTCTGGGCCTCCAGTTTGCCTGCCTGCGACTCCAGGTAGAACTTCTGCTGCCTAAGTTCAGAGATCATTTCCTCCTGAGCTTTCCTGGAGGACAAAAACCAGGAAGGACAGACTTAATACAAAATAATTTTAGAGCATCAACGCCTTTAGCTGATAAGCTAAAAAACCTCAGATATCATGTTAGCAATGTGAAAAGAATAGTGTTACAGCAGTACTGCGTTGTGGTGGTGGTCTAATTGTAGAATACATGTCTCTGAACATGAGGTTGTAGGTTCAAATCCTACCTTCTGCACTACCACCATTGGGTTCCTGAGTAAGACCCTTAACCCCAAGTTGCTGCAGGGAGATGTCTCTGTAATTAGGAAATGGAAGTCGCTCTAGATAAGAGTGTTTGCTAAATGGGAATGTGTCTCACATGTTTTTCTGTGTGTAGAGACTGCTGTTTGCTGCAAGCTTATTCGCCTCAGAGAGCTCGGCAATCCTCTGCTCCAAGCTGGTCATCTTAGACTCCATTGCATTGATTGTCTGAAAGAGTTTACAAAAATGTTTGAGATCTGAACAGAAAAACAAAGCTGTACTACAACTTTTCTGAAACACTCAACATTTATTTAAAGATGGTCCTTTATGGCTCTTCCTGGTGTAGCTGGTTTTACATACAAAAACTCTTTTAGCAGAATAGATTCACTATTAAATTGGCTTGAAATATGAAATAATGAGTAAAGACAGCCAAATTTGTCAGGACTTACCGCTGACTGATCACTGATCATTTTGGACTTCTCGCGAACTTCTTCCTCATATATGTTCTGCTTGGATTCCAGGGCCCCTTTATCAGCTAAGTCTGCCTTCATCTGGGTCTCCAAAACCTGAAGAAAATCCAGCATTTCATAGTCAGTAGGACTCTCCAGGGGCATACTAGTGCCAAAAGAATGTATTTCAGTATGATATTATAGGATTTTGCATCTGAAAATAGCAGCTTCCTGTTGGGATATAGAAGGACATCATGTTCAATCAAGATGAAGATGATTCAAGTGCTGAAAAAAGGTCAAATGATTATCTCACTTTTGATTGCAGAAAAAAACTAGAGAGGTGTTTCAGCAACATTTCAGTTGAATTTTTGGCTGAAAAACACTTGGTTGCATGAAAAATTCCAGGTTTATTTTTTACCTGTTTCTAGGGCTGTGCGATATGGCAAAACATCATATTGCGGTACATTTTGAGCCCTAGGCGATAGACGGTATATAATTAGATCTGTAAATTTCAATATAACCGTTTTGGAAAGGGTAACATATGTCCATAGCAAAGGTATTCCAACAGGAAGTCGGATAATAATCTGTTAAGACATTTCAAAGTAGTTGTGAACCTGGAATATATATATTTTTTTATTAAATAAAACAATTTAAAGGGCTACATTTTTGCAACCTGTGCTAAAAAAGTTCTTAAAGTTCAGTAACTTTCTTTTCTGTAAACAAAAACCAACAGATGAAAAAAAATTAAATAAAGTGCAAAAAAGAACACTTTTTTTTTAGTTTTAACATTAGTTTTATGCCAGTTTATGGCAGATTTTTTGCCAGGAACACAAGCCTGTCCACAGTTTCTGGCTTAAGTGCAGACCGGTGGCATGTTACAACGTTGCCACCAGTGCTAAATGCCCTTTAGTAGTAGTAGCAGCATAATGTTTGATGCCAGGGAGATGTGTTTTTACTTGCTCGTTGACCTTGCCATGCAATTTGGGCATTTCGACTTGGCTAAAATACGTGCGGTTAGGTACCACGTATCGGGAATCAAGGACTTTCATCATTTTTAAAGCCGCTTCTCTCCACTGTTTGGAAAGGCGACATGTCCTTGCACAAGAATACAGATCTAGCATTTGGAATTTCCGTCCACCGCTGACTCTTTCTGTCATAAAGAGCCTTTAGAAAATGCTTGGGTGATTGAGGTCTGCTGGGCAACTTTTTTTATCAACTTTTTTATGCTCTGAGACGGACTTTGGCGTTTGAGAAAGGCGCGTTCTTTGGCTTCTCTCATGTTCAACAGCGTGTTTCGTTTTAAGATGCTAGAACAGATTGCTCGCGTTACCTCTCTTTGCAATTACTATCGCCCGGCATATTTTGCAGATTATGTTTTTCTGCTCAGTATCCGAGACCCTAAATCCCAACCATGTCCAGATTATGGACGTTGCACCGGTCTTCTTAACGGCTGCTCCTCCGTACTCTCTCTCTCCGTTTGCCGAAAACAAACGCCTCGTGCTGTGGTTTTCGCGCCTTTGACGCGACTTGATTACGTCATTTCCGCGGGCGAGGAGCGGGAATTTCAGCGGTATGTCGGTATGATCAAAATCCCAATCGTTGGCCAAATTTATGTCGCATACCTTTCATACCGTTTATACCGTGCACTCCTACCTGTTTCCTAATCATTTTTTAAGTGTATGAAGTAAAATTCCTCCCAAAGACTATATGACTAATATTCAGAGGTGGGCAAAGTAGCTAACTTCATTACTTAAGTAAACTTAAGTAAAAGTACAAATACCACTAGCCAAATGTTACTCCAATACAAGTAACAAGTCATACAGTCAAATTTTCACTTAAGTTAAAGTACTGAAGTACTTGTTTTAAAAAAAATACTTAAGTATTAAAAGTACATCTTTCACTGCATTATTGCATTATTGCCACAACACTTACAATACCTAATGCCTCTGACTAGCTTGTAGAACCTGTAGAACATGGAATTGGTAGAATGTTACAGAATGAAATACAATCCAAACTGACAAAGAAAACCAGTCATTAGTTTGTTGTATTAATTAATTGTAAGACTGCACACCTCCACAACAGCATGGTAGGGTTCTGACACAGCTTGTGTATGTTAACCAGGAGGACAGTGCAACAGCTGTAAATGAAGCTCAGAACATAACATCAACATTCCAACCTGCTTAAAACCCAGCTCTACACCTCTAACTTCATGACTTCCCAACAGCAACAATGTTTTAATCAAGAGAGAAACAGCAGAACTGTCTGAACTTGGTTTATAGTTACAGTCTACAGGTGTGATGTAACCCTACTGATTACTGATAGACTGTCAGCTGCCAAACAACCAATCACGTTTTAGAAACGGGGGAATAACATCCACTTTATCCACAGACCTGAAAGTAACGAGTAACGAGAACCTTTGATAGAAATGTAGTGAAGTAAAAAGTACAGTATTTGTCTTTAAAATGTAGTGAAGTGGAAGTCATATGTTTCCAAATAAAATACTACTCAAGTGAAGTACAGATACTCAAAATCTCTACTTAAGTACAGTACTCAAGTAAATGTACTTAGTTACTGTCCACCTCTGCTAATATTGTATCATTTTCTTTCCCCAAGAAATGTAGTTCTTTTGCCAAGCTTTCTACTTTTTTGCAGAGGCGGAACTCATTTACTTGAGTACTGTACTTAAGTAAAGTTTTTGAGTATCTGTACTTCAGTCGAGTAGTATTTTATTTGGAAACTTCTGACTTCCACTTCACTACATTTTAAAGACAAATATTGTACTTTTTACTTCACTACATTTCTATCAAGGTTCTCGTTACTCGTTACTTTCAAATTTGTGGATAAAGTGGATGTTATTCCCCCGTTTCTAAAAGGTGATTGGTTGTTTGGCAGGTGACAGTCTATCAGTAATCAGTAGGGTTACATCACGCCTGTAGACTGTAACTATAAAACCAAGTTCAGACAGGTCTGCTGTTTTCTGTCTTGATTAAAACATTGTTGCTGTTGGAAAGTCATGAAGCTGGAGGTGTAGAGCTGGGTTTTAAGCAGGTTGGAATGTTGATTTGATGTTCTGAGCTGCATTTACAACTACTGCACTGTCCTCCTGATTAACATACACATATATGTGTGCACACACTGCCAGAGGTATATCAGGACACTAGCATGCTGTTTTGTTTGGTGTGTAGTCTTATAATTAATTAATAAAATGAACAAATTACTGGTTTTCTTCATCAGTTTAAGTTGTTTCATTCTGTAACATTCTACCAATTCCTTATTCTACAGCTTCTACAAACTGGTCAACATTAGGTGTTATACGGGTTGTGGCAATAATGCAACAATGCGGTGAAAGAAGATGTACTTTTAATACTTAAGTATTTTTTTAAAACAAGTACTTCAGTACTTTAACGTAAGTAAAAATTTGACTGTACGACTTTCACTTGTATTGGAGTAACATTTGACTAGTGGTATCTGTACTTTCACTTAAGTAATGAAGTTAGCTACTTTGTCCACCTCTGCTTTTTTGAGCTGTCCATTACCCATGTTCATGAGCTAGACTGTGCGTTATTCATACAACCTTGATCTTATCTTCATAAAACATCTCTTTCTGCTCCAGCTGAGTCTCCATGCGCTGCGCTGTGGACTGAGTGTCACGTAGGGTTTCTTCCAGTTCCTAAAAAAGTAAAAGCAGTTACGTAAAAGACCCACAGATATCATCCAACCTGTTGACATGTGAATCATTGCTTGTGTATGCTGCATATGTGTAGTCATATTTATTTAGCAAGATCCTTCTTAAAGTGAACCTAAACATACAAATTCTGTGATATTTCAGGTAGCATGCAACTCCACTTCTGTCCTTTGAAACGTAGCAACAGCTTAAAGTATATGCCTTCTTCAAAAATAAGATTTTATTTCTATACTTTTATATGAAAGAAGAAAAACACGAACCCATAAGGACAACAAGAAAAGTCATTTGCTTCTTGATTGCAACACTTAAGGGTTAATCTATCCATTCATCTCATAGCAGCAGACCAAGAAACATCACTGATTATGAATCAATGTGACAAGTGTGATCCTGGCCAGGGACAGAGAGATGATCCATGCGCACAATCTGCCACTTTTGGAACCAAGTCAGCCACACAGCGCATGCTGGAAGTATCAAGGGAGGGATCGAGGCCGCAGCAGATGAGACAAAGACTGTGTCTGTGTGTGTGTGTGTGTGTGTGTTTACGTGTGACAGTAGGTGTCATGTGGTTCTTTACCATGATCTTGTCTGCCATCTGTTGGATCTGCTGGGACTTGGTCTGGATGTCCTCTTTCAGTTTGGTCTCCCGTCGCTCCACCAATTCCAGCCTCTTTACCTGGTTCTCTAGGGTCTTCCTACCATCCTGCTCCATTACGCACAAAACATGAAAGGCGCCAGCTTTGGATGATATATAACCATGAAAAAGTACACAGTTCAGTCATTAGACTGCTGATGGAGATGCTTATGCCTGAAACCATAATGATGGATAATGATAAATGCTTAGTCTGTTGTTGAACCAGGTCAACCATGTCTGACCTCGGTCTCACGCAGGCGTCTGCGCAGGCTGTCCGTCGAGTCCTCTCTGGTCTGCAGCCGCTCAAGGTCTCTCTCCAGGCGTTCTTTGGCCTGACGCACATTCTGCAGCAGCTCAGTGGCATCAGTGCTCGCTTTCACAGCCTGAGAATGATAATGATTCAACCTATTGTTAAAATATGCTACCTATGGTGCCACAGTGTGTATTGCCATTTGAAAGCTACAAAGTGCAATGCAAGGAATTTTAAATCCAAATTCCTTTTATAAATCTTGCAATAAGATAAGCTTACTGCATGGTGAGGTTTATTCTTTTAAGAAAAATATTTCAGCACCTTGGCAAGCTTGTCCTGAAGCTCCTCCATCTTTCCTTGCTGCTCTTCATTTGTCTGAATAAATAATAAAATAAAATGCATTCACAGCTGGGTTCACACTCATGAAGCAAAATCATAATTATCATAATAATAACATAATCACAATAATTATGATTTGTTGTGGTAATCATCATATGAAATTATATCACAGAATCAGCATTAAAAACAGCAGGCCATGTTGTTATATTTCAGGAAAAAAAAACCTGCTAACCTTTTGCAGTTTGGTGAGGAGCTCCTCCATCTCAGCCTTGCCTTGCTCTTTGGCCTGGTAGAAATTGGTATGCGTGAATCAGAATCTGCCTTCATGATTATTTATCATTAAAGCAATACAGCCCAGCTTTTATGCTTTAGCCCCCATTTTATGACCTTTTGTATCTTCTGCTGGTAGTCCGCTGCCTTTCTCTTCAGCTCCTCACTAGTCTGCCGGGACTCCTTCAGCTCAGACTCATAGAGATCACTACGCCGGCGAGCAGCAGAGAGATTCTCCTCCAACTGACGGATGGACACTCGCATCTCTTCCAGCTGAGCATGGTACTCCTACAGGGTGACAGAAGGAGCCCAGATTTCAGGCGGAGGGATATTCTTATTTCCACAAGTGGAAAATCTTGTAGGTATCTACAGTGGCCGGTTTTAGACTTTCCCAAGAAAACTGGAGCACTCGAGCAAGGCCCTTAATACCAAGTTGGTCGAAGAAGAAGTATCTGCAATTAGAAAATGAAGATTTCCTCTGGACCTGCAAAATGCATATGATCTACTCCATAATATGAAAACTTTTTCTAATTGAACTTCTTTTATCAAGTACACAACAAAGCCAGATTCACTTTTGGCACTGGGAACAAATTTGTTTCTTTTAATAAGTAAGCATGCTAAAAAGATCAAACTTCTGAAAGAAGAATCTTTAGCTTGACTTCAGATTAGGCAATTTAAGCACTTTCCCTGGTGCTGAGTCCATTGACTAACTACTTCAAAGCATTAACAAGTGAAATTGGCTGAATTTTGGATATCAAAATTTGAACTGGAAAACAAGAGAGTGCAAATCTCAAACAAGAGGCAGGCAGAATACTGCAATGAAAAATGGCACACAACAGGTACAACAATCATAATAAAACAAATTAAGTTTAGGTCAAAACGGAACAGAGAAACACATTAAAACACTCAGTAATACAGGTAACAATACACTGACACATTTTTGGCAACCAAAAACAAATCTGTAATGTATAAGAAAATTAGTTACTCAATGCTTAAGAAATTTATAGAGTGCCAAAACAGAAGAGAGAAACATTATTTAAAGGTGTTAAATTTCTTCACCTTATTTGTGAACAGTTTTTATACTATAAAATCTGCTTCCGATGCTGATTTACTACATTCTGTGAATAGTGATTATTGCTATCTCAAAGTGGTAGACGTGATGGTAAAACAGCTAAAACTACTC
This sequence comes from Distichodus sexfasciatus, assembly GCA_032718565.1. NCBI lineage: Eukaryota > Metazoa > Chordata > Actinopteri > Characiformes > Distichodontidae > Distichodus > Distichodus sexfasciatus. Next base: position 2,580,136 of record JAVGVS010000051.1, on the reverse strand, counting down.
AGTAAATTGGTGTTGGGTTTGTTTTGTAAAATGTTCTCTTTCACAAAATACTGTTATTATTGATTACCGACCTCCCCCAAAAATGATCTCCCCCAAAATTTAGGGCAAATTGATCTTCTACTGAAGTACGTAAACCGGTTAATAGGTAATAGTTAGCATTTAACTTGAGTTAGCAGGTAGTAAATTATGTGAAATGGATACTTGGGAAGGGCTTTGGAATACTATCTTGCATCAGTGCTAAAAACTGTTTAGAGATTGGATAGAGAACTAAGTAAAAATAGACAAGAACATAGCCAAACAGCAGACACAGAAAAAGGGTAAATCCCAGGTGCTGAATGACTGAAAGGGCAAAGTGTGGGTGTACAGAAAGTTCACACTTCTCAAGGACGAGTGAACAATTGCACAATTGTCCTCTTTTACGATTCATTTTAACTGCTCATCCAGAAAATGACAAGAACACTAGAATAAATACATAAAAACAATCACATCTTGCCATTTTTGCCACGTTAGGAAGTGACCACCAACTGGGGTCAGTATAAATGGCAAAATTGGCACATACGGTACCAGTATCTATGTAGTATACGTAATGAATGAATTAATAGTTAACAATATGTTATTTAATAATAATAATAATAATAATTTATATGTTCACTTTAACAGATGTGAAACCAATTCTGAAAACACATGAATCAGATCATTTGACAAAACAGTATTATTAGAATATGTTTTCAGTAAAAGTATATGTAATAAAGACTAAATTATGTATTATCGAATAGGTAACAATGTGTGGATTTTAAAAGACTTTTAATAAGTTGACTTACATAACCTGAACTGTGATTAGTGATGTTTTCGGTAATCAACACTGTAATTTGACGCAACAGAAATGACAAAGAAGTGCTTCTTGACATTTTGTGAAATTACCATCTTGCTAAAGACTATAATGTGAACCAAGCATCTGTTCATCTATTTCAGTGAGTCAACACAATCTGGTTACATCAGTCCTCTCAGCAAGCATGATCATTGAATTATCAATAACAGACTATTTGCTCTTAAGTGAATGAACATAAAGACATCCAGTTCAAAACAGGTAGAACCATTAATAAATGGCTTACTTAATAAATTCCCACCAACAACAGTTCAAAATATTAATTTAAACCACAGAATATTAATATCATGTACATATCTATTATTAAAGGTGAAATCTTTGCAGGAAAAACAGTTAAGATTAAGATTATAATTTAACGCAACATATGACACATGCATAAGTCCTTAGGGGCCATGGCCTGATGTGTTTTCTTTATGCCACCCTACCAAAGATAACAATATGGTTTACAGAAAATAAAATCTAATCTGACAACTTAGTGTAAGTGCCTGCTGTAGACATACCAAACTTCTAATAAAACCCCAAGGCGAAATCTCTCTTTCTCACTGTGTTTATTTTTTACCCAACATCGATTATCCTGCATGCAAGAATATCTCCCACTGACATTCAGCCTTGGTGTTCTTTAGGAAATTGCACTCTCAATCAAGACCAAACTCATGCTTTATTCATGCGGGTCTCTGATTGACCCTTTTTTGTTCCTATACACTACTGAAAAACAACAAAGAAGGAAAAAAAAAGATATAATTAACAAAGTTGTGTTTGTCAGGCAGTACAGTGTGAAATTAGGCCAGAGCAATATTAGCGTGTTGGAACACACAACAATCAGGCACTTCAAACATAATTAGCTGTGTGCTTGTGTAGCTGGTTTGACAAACACGTTTGTTTTAAACCATAAACAGATTTCACTGAACAAGTGGAGTTAGGCAATGCCATTCAGCCTCGAAAGTGCTGCACCCTGTCACCTTCGTAAACACTTCAAACCCATTTTACCCAACACAACTCCATAGGGAAGACACGCTAGCCGAGAGAGGTACAATCAAAAAGTAACGTTTCACGTTTGCTCCTTCTAATCCATTAGAAACCGTTATTAGGTAAGGAGAAGCTAAATGGTTAACCCAGCCTTAAGTGATGAACGCTGCTAATTGAAGACCTTTGCCAGCTTGCCTTGACAGCCTCCTCGCAGCATCCGCACACCCTTCGCTCCTGGTGACCATTCTAGGTCTCCATGGCAACCACAGTGCGATGGAGCTGAGAGCTGGAGGAGTGGAACCATGCCAGAGAGAGACTTGTTTTCGTATCAGCTCCCCCCCCTCTCCAGCGTGTCATATGGATTAACCTGACTACACGCTGCCTATTCACCACTGGTTCACGCGGTGAAATATACAAAAAGAGACATTTGGAGGATCGCAGAATAACATAAGCACATTTCACTAGGACGCCATAGATGCTTTACCAGAACCTCCGCTACCCTGTGTCTTTTTAGTTTCTGGCAACGGGAAGATGAGGTTTTTTTCAGTATGGTACATAACCTGGGCAACTTCCCAAAGCTTATGTCATCCCTGACTCAATAAAGGCACATGGCGCACCAGTGAGATTTTAATAAAGCAGTGTGCCCACACATGCTTTGAGAAGAAAGGTGTTGCCAGCTTGTGCTGTGTGTTTTTTTAATTAATACATTCATTGCAGGAAGCTAAAACTAATGACAAAAGCCACATACTGGGTGAACTAATGAAGATGAGTGCAAAACACTCATTAAACTGGGTGACACAGAGTGTGAAATAACTGACTGATGCAGTGTACTGTTGGACAGCATGTAATATTGTGCACTGTGGACAATGTAAGTAAGTGAAAGTGAGCAAGTGATCATTTGTCGTTGTAAACCGATATCGATATTGTAAATGTGGATATCTGCCGATACCGATACAAATCCGATATAGTCACAGTCTTTTTTTAAACATAAAATAATGCTTTAAAAATGTCTGAATACATGACTGAGATGATTGTTATGCTTAAGGAAATGCTTGATTTAAATACTGTTTTCCCAACTAAAACAATGTAATAATTACACATACACACACGTATATGCTGAATTATTTGATCTCAAAAATGGTTCGTTTAGACATATTAATATTTCTTCTTTCTTACTGATTACACTATAACATTATAAAATTGAAAGAAATTTGATCAATTGAAAATGAAATACTGAAGTTTGTCATTTTGAACCAATTTGAGCTATAAAATGAGCTGCTTTTGCAGAGAACTACATTTCCCACGATCCACTGGGCGCGCCCCAGCCGGGTCACAATGATGCGCTGGGAGTCCGTTCCAGAATAAACGAGGGAAAATCTAAATACACGGCAGGATTGTGAGTAGAACGCTGGTTATTGGGGTTATTTATCAGCTAAAATATGGTTTGTGTCTGTAATAAAGTGGACATTTTGACCGAAATGAAGCGTTTTAGCAAGTAACGGGGCTCATGCGCGCGGTCATTAACACAGCGTGTGTGATTACATCGCGGAAAATGTCGAAAAATGTTTTTATGCATTTATTTCTATTTCAGTGCACAGAACATCTCACAAATACATTCACATGCAGAGGGATCAGATCTTGTCTTGATCGCGCCACTGAAAACATTGTGTGTCACTAATAAGCCTCCCTGTGAAATACAAGCAGAGCTGCTCTAGCGAGTAAAATCAATTAAACCAAGATTTGATTCTAGAAAAATTGCCTCGACCATTTTTTGTAATAGACTTATTCGAGATATTGGAATAATCGTTTCAGCTCTACTTTACCGCAGTGCCACTTCCCATGCATAACGAATTGACCGCACACGCATTTACAGATTGGCTCCATAGAACAGACCAATGCCACCGATACCCGATCCAGCACATATCGGATCGGCTACAACTCTATTGTAAACACACCACAACACAGCGCGTAGTGCATCACAATCAAACCTTCATTTTAGGATTAATTTAAAAATTCTTCTATTTACTTTTAAGGCCTTAAATGGCCTTGCCCCTCCTACATCCCTATATTCCCATCCGCTCTCTCAGGTCAGCTGATCAGCTGCTCCTGAGCGTGCCCAAAACTAACCGGAAGCTCAGAGGGGATCTTACCTTTGCTGCAGCAGCTCCAAAAATATGGAATGAGGTGCCTCTGCACATTAGACAGGCCTCTTCCTTATCTGATTTTAAATCTCTTCTTACATGCCATCTTTTCTCTTTGGCCTTTGACACCCTGTAAGACGCTGACTTTATTTTATTTGATTAATTATTGGTTTATTTGATTTTACTGTTGTATTGTGTGGCTGGTATCTTTTAAGTTAGTTCTTATGTCCTTGTCTTGTCTATGCTATTTCTTTTATATGTCTTTTTATGTTTCTCGCGTTCTTTATTAGCATACTTTCATCTTGTACAGCATTTTGGTCCTCTGTGTTTGCTAGAAGTGCTAAACAAATAAAGTTGGATTGAAAGTTGGATTGGCTTCACATTTAACCCAACCATGAACGAGCAGTGGGCAGATGACATGGGCAGCTACCCAATCAATGGTACCTTTTTTCATCCGAGATTTGACTCGCAAACCCAAAGTCACAGAAGCAACAATACGCTATCATTGCCGATTAAACTATCACTGCCCGGTGTATTGTGTAGCATAGGTCAGCAGGGCATATAATGTGTACTGTCAACCATAGGGTGATGTTGCGTAGTGTAGATGTGTGAATGATGCTTCATGCACTGTAGACTAAAGGGTGGTGTATATAGTGCTCCATAGATCAACAAGTAATACTGTGTATTTTTGACCAGTGGGTAATGTTTCTCACTCTGTGATATAGTGGACATTTGATCAGTGGGTGATATTTTGTACTGTGTGTTATTACAGGGAGTCAATTTTTTACCTGCTCTTTAATCTCCTGTAATTTGTTGCTCTGTTCACGGATATCATGAAGCAGCTGCAGAGCCTTATCATCCTCCTGTGATACCTCCATGCGTGCCTGTTCTAGACTACGTTTGAGACTCTGTGTATAGAGAGAGAGAGAGAGAGAGAGAGAGAAAGTAACTCACATGTAGTAATGAAACTTATAATAGCTGAAACATGCAGCAGTAGGTGTGAACTCACACTGCACTCTGTGATATAAGTGGCCAGGTCTTGTTCTAGAATGCTTCTCTGGGTCTCAGATGCTTTCAGCTCAACATCTTTCTGCTGCAGGACAGACTCCAGGTCAGACATGGTCCTCTGAACCTTTGAAATCTCCTGCTCCATTGCTGGAAAGGCAGTTAGGATCACGCAGGGTCTTTGCCGCTGTCCGCTGGATGCTGTCAACACCAGAAAGTCTTTTTAGGGTCTAAAGGATCATAATTCTCATGCTCAAAGTCAGTGATGCATCTCCTGATTTTGTGGCAATAAACCACAGCGTTTTTTTCAGTTGATTCAGTTTTACCTGAAATGAAGTTTTTATACCAGTTCGCGTGCTACTCTGCATTTTTATACAATAAAGCATTCGAAGAATACATTAACATAGTACGTGGATCTGTGCTGAATTTATCCAAAACCTGTCAGAAAGATTCATTAAATCTACCAAAGGAAGCATTACCTGCCTGACAATTTACTCTGATATCCCTGCCAGAGCCAAGAGATGAGACAATTCTGTCTCTCGCTTTGCTCTTGTACTGAATGATGAGGTCTACAATGCTGCAGGAAAGAAAGCAAGAGAGCTTCTGTAAAAAAAAAACACAAACACACAACAAAAACTTTATTACATCATTTTTATTACATCAGTTCAAACCCACCTTTCCAAACATTGACCATTCTTGCTGTAGTATTGCCTCATATTGTTCAAAATTGTGTCACTGCAAAACTGCATACAAACCACCCCTGAAATTTCAGACTAAATCTAAATTGTAAAAATAGTTTTGTCAATAGGTATTATTTAAAATACTTATGGCAGAAACATCACATCGGATAATTTACATTATTAATAACTATAGAATTTAGATTTACACACACAAAGTTATTAAATGAAGCACATTTTGTAGGGATGGAACTGATGTTACAGTGAACAAATGGTCTGTCACAATATGATAGACTATAATTACAGCAGGGAATTTGGAATGTATAATTGAATTGTATCAGATCAATCACAAAATGTAACTAATGCCAAATAATATTAAACGGCAAGTGTTTATTAAAAACTGCATGAGCATTAATTATAAATACATTACAATAATGCAGTGTACATTTCTTCAGTGTTTGAAGAGCAGTATTTATTTTTGTCAGTCAAAATAATAGGCATGCACTTCCCATAGTGTATATAGTCTCTCCATAGTGGCATCTATTGGGATGGAGAGAGAGAGAGAGAGAGAGAGAGAGAGAGAGAAAATGGGTGACAAAATGAAAAGGGAGCTAATAAAAGAATGGGCTGCTCTCCCACTCCTCCACACTCCAGTCTTGTGAATTTGATTCTTTATAATGCCTACCTCACACTGTGCTAGAAGGCTACCCAATTACAGCACTCTCTCATAGAAAACGCAACATGAGCTTACAGATCCTCTCTCAATATTCCGTCCTGTGCTTCCAAAGATGCACTTGCACATGAACAAAGATGGCCAGCAAAGCAAGAAGCACACACAAGTGTATACACATGGACACACACACACACACACACACCAGTTTTGCCAACTGTGTCATTGGCTTTGTATGCCTACTGTTGATGACTTAGGGATGCATTAATAAAGCAGTATTACACACATACACCTCCAGCCACTGAAATCTGCTGAGTGAAGTTCATGATTCACACTTTGCAAAATGTGCAAAAGTACCCTGCTGGCTGTTTGCCATGGCAGGATGACACATGCTGTCATGCTGTCACAGACATATGCAGCTTATAAGTCATTTTATTTACATATAATCCTGTTTCAGGTTACAAGTACAGCATACCAGCATGTCAAAATAAATATTACACTAAGGATACTGCAGTGCTGCAATCCGAAATATTTAGTAGAAGAAACAATTCAAACCGAGTCATCATAAAAAACTGCCAGCATTAAGCAGTTAAATCATTTTGGTGTATTAAGGTGTGCAACCAGTATTTTAAATTCCAGACAGTGTCCTGAAAAAAAGGAGAAAATTGTAAAAATCTCTAACTCTCTCCCTGTGCGTCTCCCTCTCTCTGGTTTCTATTTGGCATAATCGCTATTAAATCGGCTTGTCACAATCATTGAACCTTTAGCTGGATAGGTCTGTTGCCTTGCACTGCAGAGCTAATGCAAATCAGCTCAGTCTGGACCAACTGAAACATTACAGTCTCAGTCTAGAAGATGTCCGTGTAGGGATCACAAAACAACTGAGGAAACAAATCAATCTTACAGTAAATCTGCAAGAATGTACCAATTCTAGCATAAGACTTGTGATACTTAAACATTTGCTCACCTTTGCTAACATGCTGCATCTGGTACAGCTAACACTTCTGAAACCCAACACAAGACTGGAAGATTACATCATCATTTGCAAAACAGGCATTCAAAATGGGAACATACAGCCAGCTGGATGCATAATTCAGCAACTAGCAAAGCAAGACGGTGTTTCAGTGGAAAACATGCTCTCTTTCCTATCCCCTGCTGACTGAGCCTAATCTCTACAGAAAGCTTCTCCAGTACAATTCTACAGAAATACGGGAAGAAATTGCCTCCACTTTTAAAACCTTGAATCTTACTAATTTGAGTGTTGAATATTTCTATGTTTTTGCCATTTCATGTAAAAACAAAATGCCAAAAAATGTGAGGTAGTTAAAAGCAAAAGCCCAGCTCATGATGCCCACAATGATTGTGTCGGACAAATATTAAGAGATAACTTTAGTTTGATAAAGTTTACATCACATATACTATCGTCTACCTATGGAGCCACTTGGACACCTGAATGGCCAAAAGATGGACATAGAGGATTGCATATTTGTGAATTCTTTCCAGATCAAAGGATGAATAAGTACAGAATGTTGATGTACAAAATGATTTGATGCTGTTAATGCTATAATAATTGAATGATTGAAACAGACATTTTGCTTCCGAAAAATCACAGTTTTTATCTGTAATTTATTATTATTATTATTATTATTA
>JAVGVS010000051.1:2032500-2571870 GCA_032718565.1 Distichodus sexfasciatus | reverse complement strand
CCATTGTTTGATACTGGTATTCAACGATATCTGATTGTTATATAATAATAAGAAGAATACATTATTATTATTATTATTATTATTATTATTATTATTATTATTATTATTATTATTATTACAACAGTAACAGTAATACCTGCATTAATATCTTCATGAACAAAAATAACCAAAAAGTAAATAAACATAGGTAAATAAAATCACAATGGCAAATGCTACAGAACGTTACCTTAACGCCATTTAGCAGATATTTACATTTACAAAGTTTAGCAGACGCTGTTATCCACAGTGCTTACATTTTCCACATTACAGAGACAGTCTCACTGGAGGAACTTGGGGTTCAGAGGCAAGTATCCTATCCACTAGACCATCACTCACACCATGGATTTAAAGCCTATACTGGTAAAGTTCAAGTTCAGAATATGAAGGAAGAGATTTGCTCCAAGTGTTTCAATTTTATATAACAAATGTAACCCAATATTCAAGTTTAAAGAAGGACTTCATGTCTTTGACTCACTGACGTCATCAGACATCAGATCTTCCATTAAGATGTTGTGCCAAGTCATAACAGTAATGTCTTTCAGTTGGCAATTTAAAACAATCCACTTTTTCATCCTGAGCAGCTTTTTGGTTAAACCAGAGGTTGTCTTAGACTCAAAACATTGTCCCTAAAATGAAGAGAGTGTAATATACTTTGTCTGAATAATAAGTTTATGCCCAATTTGTTTAGAATCATTTTGTACAGTTTGATCCTTTATACTATTACTGATATGGAAAAGTTGATTTACATTAAAGTACACAAAGTAGTTTCAGAAAAGCCATTTTATGTCTAACTTACGATGATGTTCATTAATGAAAAATCTATTCAATAAACACTGATCAAGAACTTTTGAACCAAAACATACAATGAAAACTGGCTCAGAACTTCAACATCCAGTGTGGTCATTTTTTTGTTCCTGGTGTTGGGCTGTGTTTGTCTCATGTCTCCTCTGATTTCTTCAAATTAGGAATCTGATTCCTTCACAGCACAAACTGGCTGTACTGTTTTTCACTATTTGGGGATTTGTAGATTGTTTTAAATGTAGTTGATGATGCAATGAATGTGAACGTTTATGCATGTGTACTATATTTCTTATAATGGTACAGCAGACATGTCAGGTTTCTGTGGATGTTTATCAGTAGATTAACTATCAGGTAACTGATATAGTAATATCAGTAACCTATAGTATAGGTTAGTGATGGTTTACTATGTTAAAAGCAATTTACTCTCTTACTAACACACTGAAGAGGTGCACACTTATGTCTAACTACGACCGCAAGCATTCCAGCAACAATGTGCTAATTGGCTTCACAGGGTGTAACTCCAGTGTATAAGATGGCACTATTTCTTGACACTTTTACTACACAGAGAAGGAGACTGATGAGACTACATAGTTGGCATATGTGAGTCACCCATCTATTGACACAAATCATGTCTTGCTCAGAACCTTAACTACAAATGCAGCACTGTGCCCTGAAAGAAACATATACCAAAAGCACAGGCATGTAAATTTTCTAATGTCAAACCATTTCTGAAATGACTAGAAACTGGCAAAAGTTAACATTATTTATACTGTGTTTAACATAAATCAGACATTGCTTTTGAGTTATGATTCAATTTAATATTTTACATAATAAAACAAATGAAAAAGACATGGACAAAATAGATAGTATCCTTAGCTTAATATTTTGTTGCACCACCGTCACTGCCAACATGCTATCTCGGCAGTTCACAGTGAGATTTCTGCATCTGCTAATAGGTTGTTTGGCCCATTCTTCCGTAACAAACTGCTTGTTTAAGCTTTCTCATGTTTGAATGGTGACTTCTCCACAATGCATTTTTAAAAGATCTTTTCTTAAATGTTTAATAGGTTTCAGATCAGGGCTCACAGCTTTTTATCAACTATTCCTGAATGCTTTTAGCTGTGTGTTTTGAGTCACTGTCCTGTTAGAAGACCCATAATATGCAACTAAGGCTGACACTGAGCAGTATGTTTTGCTCCAGAATAACTTAATAGTCTTGAGACTATATTATCCCCTGCACAGATTCAAGGTGCATCAAAGCAGCACCAAAACATAATCAGCCTCACTTCAGTAGGTATGATGTTCTTTTCTTTTAAAATGACCATAGGACTCATGTGACTTGCCAAAAAGCTCCAGTTTTGTCCAAAGCACATTCTGCTAGAAACTGTTGGGTTGTCTACAAGTATTTTAGCAAATTACAGTCTTTTATTTATTTTAATAGTGGAGTCCTTCGGGTTTTTTTTTCATGAAGCCCACTATTGCTTAAAAGGCAATGAATGTTAAGGTCAGAAGTGTCATATCTTGACCATACAATATCTCGTACAATAAACAATTCATCTTTTTTCTGCAATTTTATTGGATTCCTCTACAAAATACTCATGGTTTGCAGGTATACATTAATTCAGTCACTTTTCAGGAGGAATGAAGCATTGTTTGAAAGAACTGTAAAGGTACTAACAGATTTGTCCAAGACTGTATTCCAAACGTACAACATTTGTGTTAGTACCCCCCAAAAAAACCCTACTGAAAAATTCAAACAGGCTCAGTAATCTGGTTTTTAGCAGAGTACAAACATTATCTCGTCAATAAAGACATTGTGTGACCACTTTAAGATGTATTTTAGAACAGGCCAGTCCAAACCACTTAAGCTCTATTTGGTAGAAATGAGCAGTAACCATAAATTGCTCACCATGAACCTCATAAAACCTTTGCTAGTCTAGAAAGTTCCATTAAGATGAAAACCTGGATAGACCGTCATAGACTAGCAAAGATTTTAAGATGGTTCATAATGAGCATTTTCTGCCTTTTGCTGGTACCAAAAAACAAACAAACAAAAAAATGCAGAAGTTAAGATGGTTTGACAACAGACTGAAGTGTTCCAAAAAATCATCTGGATTTTTCATCGTTGTCGTTTCCACGCATGTTCCCCAATGCTAAGTATGGAAAACGAGAAACAACATCGAGGTGTGTTCACGGTGAACACTGTTTCATCCAAAGGGCAGTACAGGGCGTGGGTGGTGCGGTCATTTTATCGGGTGGAAAATACTGCGGCAAAGAAAATGTTTAATACTAGTGAAAGTACTGGTTTTTCGCGCTGGTTTACAATTCTACAATATTAATTGTTAGCATCGCGCGTTGACAAGGGCAGAGTTCAGCAGTTCAACAGATGACATGGAGAGTGTCTGAAAGAATGTGAGGAGGATATAACTGCTCTCCGAACGGTACAGGATTGTTGCCTTTTCGTAGTTACTATATGTAATTGCAACAATAAATATTATGCGATGTTCGGGATCTTATCCTGACCACAAAGGAGGCATATTCGCCGCCTGGTGAATAATCGACACACCGACACACGTAGCTGCCTCATTCGCCAGCGCACTCTTTAAGCTCTTGTCCATCTCCCGTCTCCATGGTCACGAAGCGAACGTTTCAGCTGCTTCAGTCACGACTCCCGGAGTGAAACATGGTCGGTGGTCATATTTCTAAAGCACATTTCACCCCACAGCCAAGTCTAAGCTTAATTGTGATGTTTTTCGAAGCGGATCACTTAGCGCTCGAAGCGAAGCTGACAGAAAGGCACAGGAGGATTAGCGGGAGCGCATCACGACGCGCATTAAAATGCACACCGCCGGGAGAAGGGTTATATTAGCCAAAAAAAATCTGAAACAAGAATGGTCAAAATATCACACGAGTACTGGGGTAACTGGCAACTGTGAGTGTAATGTGGTGTCAGCCATCAAAACCAGGTATCTCCCATTAGAGGTAACGCCACACATGACTGAGATAGACCATAATGGCTGATATACTGTACATTGGACGCTGATGCAAGTTCTTAACGAATAAAAGTTTGTTACTTACTATATAAGGTTTGTGTTTTTGTTTGGTTGTTTTTAAGGTGCTGCTGCTATGGGATGCAGCTGAGCTTTTTAGTGAGGCAGAGGAAATTCAGTAGCTTGGTGATGTGCTGAAAGAGTCAGAAGTGATCACTGCCTAAGCCTCAAGCCCCCAAGAACATCAAACCTGGGATTAGAGAGTCACTCTCCTGAGTGACTTCCATGAGTTCCATCCACTAACGTACCATCCACTTTCTTTTCTTCATGAAGCTATTTGATTTATAGTCAACAGTTGCAAATAAAAAAATGTAAGCCTTTGTATGTAAGAGCTCTGTGTGTGTGGGTGTGTGCGTGTGTGTGTGTGTGTGAGAGAGAGAGAGAGAGAGAGAGAGAGAGAGAGAGTTGATGGTTGGCATCTTTATCCATAAACAATATCAAATGTTTTAATAGCCTGACGAGAAGCTTTAGGAGGGAATAGGAAACTCAGCTGCAGCTTTTCACTTTATCTGCATCTATGTTAAGAGAACATAGAGAGAAATAGAGATGGAGCATAGACGAGGGTTGCATGAAAGTGCTGTTTCCATAGAAATAAATCTCATCCGTCACCTTAGCTCCTCGTACTGCTCTTTACCTTATGTATTCCTTTCCAACTGCCACTACACCCTCGTAGAGTACTTTTCCATCTCATCATACTCTGTGGGCAGCCATCCACAACACCACACATATGCAACTGCTCTATGGGTAGTCCAGTCCATCAAAGATTCAGAGTCAAACAAGTGAAAAATCTTGGGTCACTAATGTGGGCACTGTAAGAGAAGACAACAATCTTGAACAGTACTGTTGCAAAGGGAGTGTTGTAAACAAAGTAGCAGTGATCTGTTGCAGAGCCTCCGAGTCGTGACACATACTGTGAATTCTGCCTCCAGCAGTGTGAGCACCTGTGCTGGCAGTCTCTCTCACAATTTCTCAACTCCTGTCGGCTCTACCCTGTTCGTGACACTGAATGCACCTGTCCACCTGTGAGGAGCCACTTCTAAGCGATAGATAAAGTCTACAGATGACTCTAACCACAGATGAAGTCAAACTGCTCATGCAAATCACATTCTTCCATTCCTTCCCAGATCTACAAACGCTCAGAGCAACACCACAACCTCACTGCAGTTGATTAATGCTTTTGCCAACTCTAACAATTGCCACTTATAGTCAGAAACCCAGCAGTACTCACTTGAAAGAGACCAGAACCGACTGCTTCACTGTGTGTCCACTTTACAAAGGGAAGATCCTCGGGACCAGAGCCCATGGGTGGTGAGACTTCTCAGGCATCCTTGGGCAGTGAGAAGAGCTTTTCTTGCTGTGTGCATTCTGGAGAGTCATCTTCAGAGCACAGCCCAGAGTTCTTGAGGAAGACTGAGTGACAAGAAGGGCAGTCAGGTAGAGTGAGGAGGGAGCGAATAGATTGTGATGGAGCAGGAGGGGGGAGAGAAACTGCATCCTAGAGCAGAGCAGCAAATCAGACTCGCAAGCACCTCAGACACGCGCTCGTCCACAGAGGCATTTTCTCTCTCTTGCTCACTCACTCTGTCTCTCTTTCTCCACTGCTTTCTCCCCGTCCTTCTGTCTATCCCCTCTCTCACTCCCTCTCTCTCATGCCCTTTGTATTTCTCTCTTTTTTCTCCCTCTCTCACCCCCCTTCTTCTCTACCACTGCAGTCGCTCTCTCTCTCTCTCTCTCTCTCTCTCTCTAATCACTGTAATACATGCAGACTGAGTCACTGCCTAAATGCTGCACTCTCTTTTGCTTGCTTTCAAGAGCAGATATTTATCACATGCATTTGTACACCTTCTGTGCTGTCTGCCAGTCTGCATTTTGACACTTTGTGCCCCACTGCTCTGGTGCCCTCACTTCTTTCACTGTCGTCATTTTAATCAACCAGGTGTGCCTGGTTAGGTACTGCCCTGATGTTACTTCTATCACCCAACTTTCATAACCCAGCACATGTAATTTCCTAATAAAGTGATGCCCAGATCTTTTCTTAAACAACATATTTTGATCCAGATATTTAAAGGATTTATCACCATTACTATTTCTTAATTGTGTGAATTCTCACCAAAGTGTTCAGGAAATAGAGAAACAAAACTGTGAAGAATTTACCTTTTGATACAGAATACACTGATGAAACGCAAAAAAATAGTTTATCACAGTTTCTGTACCTACTTTTTTATTTGAACAAATACCAGTGTAACAGGTAGGAAGCAACCATGTAACACAATATTATGTTCATCTAGTGCACATAATAGTATGGAATAGCTGATGAGAGCAGGCAGTGTCTGGTTTTTAGGGTCATTAACCTCAATTTAATTAGTGGTAAATTTGGTTCCACATTGGCACACAGCAACGCCACACTTAATGCTAGAAAATTTAGGAACACTGACTAGTTGTGGGAAGCAATCAGACATGAATAGAACAGCACTGACACAGCACACTGTGAAAAGCTGTAAGACAGCTCGTCCAAACGGCTGAGTTTACTGCAGACAAGCAAGTGGAAAGTCGTCCCCTTCTAAACCATACACTGGATGCAGACAATGCATTCAATATTTTGAAACACTGTTACTTATTTCACCTGGATTTGTTAAACAAGAGAGGTAATCATAAACCATGGAATAAATTGCTTTAGTCGAGCTGTGTATATGGTTCCTTTTTGTAAACCTGACACATTTTCAGGCACATAAAGCCAAATAGTCCATTAAAAATTAAATATTAAATCTTCACACCCACACTTGCATGTAAATGTACATATACAGTACACACAAGCTCAATGCGGTTGCCCAGAGATGGATAGGGGTCTAGGTTCTTCAAGGTTTCTTCCTGAATACTACATTTTCAGTACTACATTTTCCTTGCCACTGTCATCTCAGGCTTGCTCGCTTGGGCCAGTTATGTGTAAAGCACTTTGAGACAACGTCTATTGTAAAGAGTGCTATACAAATAAAATTGAATTGAATTTTGATGTAACAGTGCTCTAACACACTACAGTACTTCTAAACGGATCCAAAAGTCAGAAGATTTGTACTTAATCATTTGGATAATTTTCAGGTGCATCTCTAGACTGTGAAATCTAAACATCAGTTTGAGTAAAAAGGGGAAGAAGCACATCAACCCATCAATGGTTCTCTCTCACACAGCATCCTTCTGGTGATGTTACCAGGCAACAAGGTATTGTGTGTTGTTTAAGCCAATTGCAGAGTTACGGTGGGCAGTGCAGCTAGGAAATTTGGATGCACCTCTTTTTGCTATTTTTGTAATTTTTTTCTTTATTTTTTTTTGTCTGGCTATATGAAGGACATGCATTATTATGTCCACTGCAGCTCATATGCATCATGATTAAACCCACTACTCTATACTATAGCTGCTGTAATGGAAAGGTCTCTAATGTCATTAAAATAATAAACTGGGCTAAACTGAATTGGAAGGGTACATTCCTTTTTCTTCTAGGACTTACACTAAGAAAAGAAAGAAAACATATGATGTAAGAACGGTGTGTGTCCGTGTGAGAGAGTGAGAGTGTCTGTGGTGGCGTGGGAGTGAAACAGTCATGCACTGAGTAAGAGCAGCTTGAAATTCGAAGGAGGGCAGAATATGCAGCGCAATATATTACAACTTTTTTTGTTCTGTTTAAAGGATTATCAGTTTCTGTTTGTGATTGCAGATGATTGCCAAATACACCTAGCTATAATACTACAAATGCCCTTTTCACTTAATGATTAAATGTTTGCTTCAGCCATCATCTGATTTATACAGATACATTGTCACATTCTTAGTTTTTTTTTTCTTTTCTCAATCAGTTCACGGTGTATTTTAAAGAATTAAGCAGTGTCAAGCCGGTAATAACCAACATGAACCATCATAATTTTTGTTGGTCTATGCTGAATTAAAAAAAAATCAAACAACACATCTTACATCAGCATTAGTGCACTTTTTGAAAGAATGTCTAGGTATCTAGGCATATCACACACCATGCTGTGGAGAGGAAAGTGTGCCCTCTAATGGTAACGATCTGAAACCGAAGAGTGAAGGTGACTTACATAATTGCTCAGAGCTCTTTGGGAAATTTTGCTTTAATAGCCTTTGCAAAAGGGGGAGATTGCGTAACAGCATGGTATCTCAGCATTTGTTTCTCTTAAAGAGTAACAAAGGACGCATTGGGTCAGGAGGATGACTAAGACAGACTGAGGACAACCAGCAAAAGCATTACATAAGCGCATATGTTGCAAATATACCCAACAATGAATTTTAGTTGTGCCATAACACATGCGGGACATTAAGCAGGATTTCTCCGATTTTTAGGTATTTTAATGTGTCTCCTTTAGATATTTATCTTCTAATTCCTTCTTTCAGGCAGACAGGAGGGCAGGTTTGCCTCTTGCAGAATGTAAGCAGGACTTCACTCTGCTCTAAGGAAAAATTACGGGACGAAGTAGAAAATGTTGCAGTTTTTCATTTGTTTAGTACAGATGTTCTTCCACAAGAGGACGATGTTGCTCTTTTTCAGACGTGGACCAAGACTAGGGACGTGCACGTCTCCAATACGTCCAATAATATATGTCAGTTCTTATAAGTTTGCTATTGCTTATCTTCAGGGCCGGCCCAAGCCTTCAGGGGGCCCTAAGCAGAATTTTATTTGGGGGCCCCTCTGTGCCACCAATATGACTAATTATTGTCAATCCTTTATTATTCGCACACTATAAATCTAACACACCCAATATAAATGTTATTTTTTTGTAGCTGTGTTGCTTACATCGTACCAATGTTTTTACCCTTGCTATGATCTTTAATTGTAACAGTAGCAAACCCACAGGAGTAGTCAGGTGTTAATTTGGTGTTAAGTCTTGCAGTACCAGTTGGCATACTTAATGTGGTGTACTGAAAAGTGGCAAATAAACTAGTAGACAATGCTCTTGTATGGCTGTCATACTCCAACTGTGCACGCATCCTGCAGCAGCCAGTTCAAATAATATTGCGTTGTTTTTTTAAAATTGAATAATGGATTTCATTACCAATATGATTTCAACTGAAATATTAAACATATATAAATTAAAAAAATAATAATAATTTAAAAAAAACATGTAATTTCATGTACTCTTGGGGGCCCCCTGGTGGCCACGGGGCCCTAAGCAGCCGCTTAGTTCGCTTATGCCTTGGGCCGGCTCTGCTTATCTTATACCTTATACCTTTCTATAGATTTTTAAAAAGCTAACTAGTATTTTTGTTTTTCACATGTATCAGTCTAGAGCCATGTTAGTGTCATATTACTGTGATACAACACATTTTGAGAACTTTGTAAAACCTCTCTGACAATGAAAACAAACATAATATTCAATACTTACTGAATAAATTAAACATAAATTAATACAAAAACGTGTAAAGGATGAGAAACAAATGTTTGGAGAGTTTTCTGGACATTCATAAGTACTGATTTTTTTTTTCTTCAGTAGTATCTATATCAATCCACTGACTCAATGCAGAACGGTATTACTACCCTGTACAAATAAGACACACCAACTCTCATAACATAGTGTACCTTGTTTTATTATAAAATCTTAGAAAAACTAAAAACATTTTCAGAATACAATTGTGCATTGATTTTGAGTTAGTGGTCACTTGACGTGGGAGCTATTGGAAGAACTGGTATGGTCTTCAATCAGATTGTAATTTATTAACAGTCCCCAAATTAATCCGTGGTCAAGACTGATAGCTCTGTGGTAAGATTACTCTGCTTTAAATGTTGTGAATGTCTGTTGAATATAGGGTGACGTCCTCTTTTCCTCAGACGTCATCTTCTTAAGACCTAACAAATATGTCCGATAGAAATTCTAAAATCGTCTGGGATTTCATTCTACCTCAGTCTCAAACATTCGTACATTGGATTTCCCTGGGGCATTCCCAAACGAGTTACTTTGCCCTCCCCCTACCCACTTCCACTCTTTTCTTTTTGCCTTACTGTATAAATACAGTGGAAGTCAGTAGAGGGAGGGTGCCAAACATCAGTCTGTATCAATGCAGTCACATCTTTCAAACTGAAACAGATTTATATTGGTTATTTGTCATACCCCTAATACAGGCATTTGACATTTGCAGCAGAGTGGCTAATGGCAAAAGTAAAAGTTACAGAGATCAGAAATGGAAAAAATCGTAATTAGGATTAATCGTCTTTGATCATGTTACAGTGGGAAATTATGGCATGAAATTACGCAATTTATTACATTTACCATCTGAAATATGAATTTGTGTTAACTTTAGCCACTGAATAAATCAAGTACCAATATTTCATTCTTGTAAAGATTTCACAGTCCCATGATATTCAAAATGTGTTTTTGAATTAACACTTGCAAAGTCATAATAATGAGATCCAGCTCTTGCTAACTTCCAGTTCTTTCTTTTAGCCAGACTGCTGCAGTTGGGCCTTCCAGAGACCCTGTGCTGACTATTGTTTGCATTTTGTGTTCTGTTGTCTGTCTTACGTGCACTCAAACTCTTACTTCTCTCTTGTAGCTGGAACCAAACTGTTGCTGATCTGGGACACATTTAATGCCAGACGATTGAAATAGTAATCCTCCTCAAATGACTGTTACTACAACACTGCTATAATATTTGCACAATTCTTGCACTGCCGCTACTTATTTGCATTGAACATTGAATGTATATATCACTGGGCACTTTCTAACTAACTGTATCTGCACAAATTATTGAAAAATATTGCACAGACTCCAGTTCTCCAGTCATACTTTTTAAGAGATACTGTTTTATTAATGGACTGGATATAGAATTTTTCATATTGAAACTGTTTCCAACCTCTTGCACATTCAGTGTAAAAGTCAATTTCCACTCTTGTAGGTAATACTGCATCCTAATTGTCTCTCCTCTACTTCTATTTGTAGTTCTAGTTTAAGGTTATATTTAATATTCCATTTCTAGTTTAAAATGTATATATTGTGTTCTATTTATATATGACTTTATGACTTGCCCAGTTATTTAAGTTGGTTTATTTAGAGGAGAGGCATCTAAACCAAAGCAACAGCTCTCCTGTTTAGGAAACATATAAAATATATAATAAAATAATAATTCAGCTGAGGGAATTTGAACCCAGATCTGTAAGTCTGAGAATATCCAATACCTGAGAACATAAGAACATTAGCTGAGAACATTACCAGTAAACCACATTGTCTGTGTTTACCTCATTGATTTCTGGAGGTTTTTTTTGTGGTGAGAGATGTGGTGTAGTGCAAACAAGTCACTAGTGAGGAAGAACAAGAAGTAGAAGAGAATTACTTGGGTCAAGAGACGCAAGAATGGACATTGCACTAGAGGAAATCTGATTCCCGAAGGCAGGATTCATACAGTTTCTTCTGAACAGTTGATTTTGAGATGTGAGACCAGAATGTTTTTCTCTCTTATTTCGTTTTGTTCACATATGATTTCAGAGGATTCCTTCAAGCAAAGGCAATTGGTTCAAGGTTTTCATCACACAATGAGCAAATTGCAGAATTTCAGGCTGGAAGGGTAACGCTACAGCTTACACATACATTATATTGGCAAAAGTAATGGGACATCCCCCCAAATCATTGACTTCAGGTTGTTTTTCATGGATTGATGGTTAGCGCCGCCACCTCACAGTGAGAGGGTCCTGAGTTCGAGCCCCGGGTCGGCCAAGGGGCCTTTCTCTGTGGAATTTGCATGCTCTCCTCGTGTTGGCGTGGGTTTCCTATGGATGCACTGGTTTCCTCCCATAGCCCGAAAGCATGCAATATAGGTTAATTGTTGAATCTAAATTGGCCCAGTAAGGTGTGAATGTGAGTGTGTTGGTGTCTACTCAGGGTTGTTTTTCCGCTTTGTGCCCGTAAGTTCCCGGGATAGGCTCCGGTCACCCCGCAAACCCAGTTGGTATTGAGAGTTTTGGATAATAAATGAAGTAATGAAAGTTAAAGATATACCTGCTTTTTTGTTTTTAACATAGTATTTAATGCTAGTATTTTCTTCCTTTTGATTAAACTGTTATGTAGTGAAAGATTGAGAGAGCTAAAACTAAAGAAGACAAAATTGAAGAGTTGTCCAGAGAAAATTGTGGTCTCCTTCAGAGTTTTGGTTACTCTCAAAGTTAAGGGTTTGGATGAGGTAAAAAGTAAAACTTCTTTGTCAACTAAAATTGAATTGTATTAATGAACAGTGGAATACCATCCCATGATATTGTATCCGTATCATTAAATCCCAGTACTAAAACATATTAAGCATGCTTTCCATCTTATTGTTATGATGAAGGTGCTCAAAACAAAAGACACAAAGTACGCTGGCGTGACACAGGAATCAGAGGCACAAATGGGAAGCATCTTTTATTCAGAACAGGCAAAATAAACCGGACATGATTAACACAAAACAGAAATCCTTTTTTCAGACTCAAACACAGAGCATACCAACGGGGTGTGTAATGTAACGGTGGACTGACACAAGAGGTGCAAGCACTAAACTAACATTTGAACCCAACAAAGATATAAAATTATTAAACCAACTGATAAACAGAAACGGGTAAATTGTATGTGAAGGTGCTGAAGGACCCTTTAATCTAACTGTATGTAAATTATTGTATGAAGAACAGTGATTCCTCCAAAATTCCGCTCCAGATTTGGCTCAGAGCGATAGTGTACTGCCTGATACATTTTGTGCATTGACTAATTACATACAATAAAAACTTAACAACCATAAACTATTCTTGGTTAAGTACACTTCTTGTGAGATTGTTGACTGCATTAATATTGGCCGGACCTACAGTTCCAAAATGTGTCTAAGTGCTCAATGCTGTACAAAATGGCAGTGACCTACTTGTTTTCTGTCCTTACTTTATAGTCCAGAGAACAGCCTTTGTTTTGCATCAGTCATTCATAAAGCTGTATTCAATCTCTGATTTAACCACAATGGCATGTGTCTGTCATTCCCTATGTATGCTGCCGCACTGGCACAAAAGACCAAAGCATAGCTCTGGAGTAAACAGATGGCATTGTTTGAGAAGCTTCAGCATATCTCACTCCAGCGATTAAGGTCAGTGTTATAATGCCATTTAATAATGGCTTACTGAACTGAAAACAGAAATGCTGTAATAAACATAACAGACAGCTGTGAGGGGGTAGGGAGGGTATTTATATCCAGTAAAAGCAGATGTGTGGTGTCTTGGTAGTAAAGGGTGCCAGGTGATAAATCTGTATGTGGTGGAATGGATTATTATTTTTTTTAATCTAACGTGGAACTTAGGGTCAGGGCGAGACAGAATGACTTGGTAAACAAACATTTCTTTTCCTCATGAACAACTTTAAATATATGAACTCGTATATGTTATAACACCAAAATTGTCAATGCAACCACGACCAGTTGTTTCTCTTCATTGGTGATTGAAAAGATGCTGTTAGACCTGGTAAGTTCTGATTAAATTAGTGATATTGAAGGCTTGAATATTTTAGTCATCTGTGGATATTCGAGAGTGATCATCTCTCTGGACGTGTGTTCCTAATGCATCAATAAGAGCGTATTTGTGTCAGACACGTAGTGCGGCAATAACATATGGCGTTACCGCGTTCGACCAATAGGCTGCTGCGATTAACAGGTTGTTGGACTGACGTCACGTGCGGGCGCGCGCTAGGGAAGGGAGGCGGTGGGACGTTCCGCAGCTCGTGCACAGACAGGAGGCAAATCTCTCCGTTTGTGTCTTAGGCCGGCGATCTGCAAAATGTCTTTGGTGTGAGGCACTACAATTATGGGGAAGCAGGACCCCGGTACTTGGGGGTGGACAGATCGACTCCTGGATAGTGTCCTTCAAGGTGGTTAACGTGGGGAACCGACTTCATTAACGATTTGTCTCAGAGCCCAGACGGCAGTGGAAAACGACGGTATTTTCCCAGGATTACTAAGGAGATTAATAGCCTACACTGTTTGATGACAGGGATTTTTGCTCATAGGCAAAGGAGAGAAGGCGTCTTGGAAGCGGTAGTATCGAAACCGATGCTGGAATAATTTTCGGATGTGTTCAGTTTCTTCCGCGGCTACAACACTCTCCATGGCGCTATCGTCGTCACCGAGCGAGTCAGGTCACATGGACCCACTGAAGACGCAGGGCCAGCGAGTATAAAGCGGTTAATCTGTGGCATTTTTGCGCGATGTCAGCGTTCTGCCTCGACCTACACTCGGCGTCTACAACGGCGGCGGCGGCGGCGGCGGCCACGATTTCAGCACCACTGGAGCTGGACAGCGACTGTATGGAGCAGACGCTGGACTCGCGCCTGAAAGTGTGCGCCGACGCCGCGCTCGAGACTCACCCGCTGCTGCACGCGGCCGCCGCCGCCGGAGGTCTGGGCACGGCGCTGGAGGAAGAGCTGGCCATGCTGACCCGGGAGCGGGAGGACGACGACGACGCGCTGGACCTCTCCGCCTCCGAGGCACCCGCCAACGAGCAAGACGCCGACTTACTTTCGCTCTTCCGACAAAAAGAAAGGGACCTGGTCCTGGCTGCTAAACTCGGGAAAGCACTGCTTGAACGGAATCAAGACCTCACAAAGCAATATGAGAAAATGAACAAGGACCTAAACGAGAAACTAGAGGTGAGGACTTCCGAGAGACGCCTCAAAAGCTCTTTTAGTGCATTGTTTAAGTACTGTTTACTAGGCCAGGCGAGCCTGCAGCTACTTCCGGTTGCTTATTTAGGGGTTTTGCAGTGTTACATGTGAAGTCCAACAGGTTCCAGCATCGATAACGTGACCACTACATAAGGAAGTGGGAAAGCACTGTAAATAGTACTTAATCTTTCTGTAGAAAGTGTGCATAT
Organism: Distichodus sexfasciatus; assembly: GCA_032718565.1. Lineage (NCBI taxonomy): Eukaryota > Metazoa > Chordata > Actinopteri > Characiformes > Distichodontidae > Distichodus > Distichodus sexfasciatus. The sequence goes on along the minus strand of JAVGVS010000051.1, from coordinate 2,557,116 downwards.
ACGTATATATGTTCGATCAATCACCATGCAGTATATGTGGCTTTCACAATCACAGGCTTCATAAATATAGCACTACTGTATCCTGGAGAATTCTTGCAGTGGAAGACGACACAGAACAGCTTGTAATACTGTTACACTTCAGCAAATCATTGTTCAGTATGAAATAGGTTGAAAGATGAAAGAGGTCCCTTATGCCAAAAAGGCAAAGTCAAATGATCCACGATACAGCGAGTCCGGCAGCTTTTCCGCCAGTTATCCACTCACCCACAGCCCTCTTCGTACAGCATGTGGCACGCACTAAAACAAAGCCTAATCCACAACAGAGCTCCAAGGGAAACTGTGACCAAATCTGTTGCTTATCTGTTGTGGCTGTAGGGCACAGTTCTACACCCTCTCTCTTCTTTACATGTCTGTTTCAAGATTGTCTCTCAACCTAGGGACGGACAGGGTTGGTAAAGTGAGGAAAACACACAGCTACACATGGTCGCTGTTATCATTATGAACACCCAAACTGTATTCTTAAGCTTGGCTGTCTTCATACATGAGATGGTATTAATGGTATTTCTCATATGTTTTATACAAATGCTTTCATGATTCTTCAGCAATATACATTGTTCAGAAAACATGGAACCGAGCTGGAAAATCTTTCCAAAAGTTTCCATTTCCGTTTGTTTCTCTTTGGGAAGTTGTAAATGAGACTACAGATTAAACCAAACGAATGAAAATATGGCATTCGGTACATTTATACATTATGACATACAGTATATTAATGCCTCTTTAGCCTCAACTTTGACTGTTGCTTCCCTTTGCATTCACAAATGTGTCATCTTAGGTATCTGTAATACCTAATCATAATTTTAAAGGTGAGCATACAGGACCTAATCTGACGTCCGTGACTCCTCTTCTTTTTCTCAGCACTTGGAGCAGGAGAAGCATGAGCTGCGGCGGCGTCTGGAGAGCCGTGAGGGCGAGTGGGAGGGTCGCGTGGCAGAGCTGGAGACAGATGTGCAGCAGCTGCAAGGCGAGCTGGAGAGACAGCAAGCGCAGCTGCGTGAGGCCGACCGGGACAAGACCCGCACCATCAGTGAGCTGTCGGAGCAGAACCACCGTCTGCTGGAGCAGCTTAGCAGAGTGAGTATGACGGGGACAATGTCAAGACATGGGGTGGAGCAGCCTCCTCCAGACTTGGTGCAGAAAGGAGATGAGGTCAAGAGAGGAAGGCTGGCGTGAAACTATGGTGAACAGCAGACATTTATGAACCGCATGGTGAAAGTGAAAGAGAGTGATTATTTGTCATTGTGAACACAGCACAGCACAGCACACAGTGTACCACACCAAAATATGACCTCTGCATTTCACCAATCCCTGAAGGAGCAGTGGGAAGTGCCCGGGGTGCGGTACTTGGGGACGGTAGCTTGCTGGTATATGACGTTTGTGAAATTTTAGTTAGTCAAACTTGTGTTAAATTTTGCAAAGCGATAACTAGCATTCAAGATTCAAGATTCTTTATTTGTCAGGTGCAAATTATACAGGTACGACATGCAGTGAAATGTATCCTGATCCGCTCTTTTAACTGTAACCCTAACCCTAACCCTAACCCTGTGCAATTACGCAAATTAGAAAAATAACAAAAGAGATACAAATACAAACTTAAATAAGGAGGTCAGGGAATGAGACAAAAAATAAAACTATATCTTATATACAATAAGGTACATAAAGTTACATAAAGTTACATATGTGCAGACGGCATGGAGTGCAATTCTCGTCCACATTCAATATTGCAGTTATATTATTTTCTAGTATTTAAGACTGCATACAGTATAATAATTAAATATTTTAGTTATTGTCACGCCGAACAGGCTCTTCTATCAATTTGTGTTAGCTAGCAAAAAATGTAATTGTGAAGATGATTTCTTAGTGGTTCAGAACAAATATTTAAGTCTAAATAGTAAAGAAAATGTTCTTTATTTGAAGCAATTACTGCAGTCATGGTTAGCAATAGTTTTTACATACAATTGTCATTCAAGTAGAACACAGTGGTAGTAATAGTACAGTACTCTACAAGGCCAACATTGAATATCAACATACATGATGCATAATAAATATCAAAGCCTAATTGAAAACCTGAGTCATGTAAGTATGCAGATCATCCTTGTAAGTGCAGTGTTAAAATTTCCATACCCAGTTAACTGAACTAATTTGATTCAAGCTGCACAATAAAGCAGATTTAAAAATCAGAATAAACTTGAATGATTGAAATAAAATATGAAAATGATTGAAAATAGAATAATCATAGACTATAATATACAAATAATATATTGTGAGATTAGAAGAGGCAATGTCATGGCAGTGGCAACGTCATGACAGTGGCACACATGAAGTCGCATAACTTGTTAGGACACAGCTACCTTATGTGAACTCCTCAAAACTGAACTAGAACATTCTGTGTGGGTCATATTAATGTAGCATGGCTGCACAGCATAAGTTATGCAGTAAAATCCAGCAGATCATGCATTTTGCATATTAAACTCTACCCGTGTCAAGCAAGGTGAGGTCGTATTCAAGACAATAGTCTTTATTTTAACAATCCAAAAACATCAGAAGTGGTTCCCTAGTGGAGAAATATATTGCAAAAAATATTACAGACAAGATTCTATTTGCAGTTTCTTCAAGAATTGCTTAATTGCTGCTTCCATATCATAACGAGAACGTCTTGGTTGTTCTAAAGGATTCTCAGTTTGATCAACAAGGAATTTGAGTCGGTAATTTTGAGATGACATATTCACTGTCCATTCAGAAAGAAGATATTGTGCGGTACAGTATAGTAATATAATAGCACAATATGAAGTACAAGTAATTCATATGCTCAACTCTTTTCTTTGGTTTCAGCACAGCAAGTGCATGACATTTATCTCATGTTCTACTGATGTTTGCCCAGCATGCACACACTTCATAAGCCAATTACTGGATGTACATGAGGCCTTGATGAGTCAGTCCCACAGAGGGGTTTGTGTAAAGAGCAACAACCTTGAGCTGACCATCAGCACGTCCATCAGTCAGAAAGTCACCGGCACTAGAAGTGCCAACATGTTGTTGAAATATGGCTTGGCACCAGCATTGGCATTCAGGGAACATTTAAGGTGGATTTAATTTAATTTGTTTTTTAAGCCATAAGATTATTCAAAGAAATTAAAGTATTTAAAGTAAAATTCAAAGATCAGCATTTAAAAATGAAATCCCGTCGTAATAGCAGAATAGGTCCCTTATTGTTTAAGATAGTTTGTTATAAATAAAGACATGAATATATAAAAGTTTGTCTGTAAATATGAACAGCAATACACATTACTTCATGCACACTGATGATATTTAAAAATATTTAAGTTAAATATCACATATGACAACAGTCAAGAATGTACTTTTTGGACTGTGAAATCGCTGGTATATAATAAAATATGTCATGCAGTTAATTTGGCCTCTAAACTAATTCAGCACTGCCAATTTGTACAGTGTGGTGACAGATTAACTCCCGACTGGTTGGTCTGGTTTTTCTATAATTCCGTTTGGGGTGGGTTGAGAATTCAGTTTTAAGTGTATTTTTTTTGTGCTTTTTGAGCGGCTAGACAGTATGTGGACGATGTTTCCAAATATGGATACACTTTGCGAATTCTGCTTCCCCTATCTTGCTGTGTGTGTGTGTGTGTGTGTGTGAGAGAGAGAGAGAAGGAGAAAGAGAGTTTTTTTTTTTTTCCAGGTCGGTTTCTCAGGAGCTATGCCAAGTTTCTGGCTCCTACAGCAGCAGTAACAGAATAAAAACAGAACTCATACCCAGTCATTTACATAGACCTGCAGTGCACTAGGATTTCATTATCATTGCGTGAATTATGCAAACATACTGTATATAACCTCCTTATTTTATAGCTTGCTAAGTATGAATATTGCATAGCATAGCTTAAGAAATTACTGCAATCTATGTGCATATTGTACAATATATTATATTGTTTTTCAAGTGAGGAGACACAGTTGGTCTGAAGTGTGTAAATTCAGATTATTAACTGGACACGAATAGGTGTTAGTGTGTCATTATGCGTTAGGTTCCGTTACTTAGCGTTTGCCGCTATTTATTAGTAAATTCATTGAATTTGTAAGAAACGTATTTTTATAATTAACGCATCATTCGAATTATAGGCTATAATATATAATTTAAATATAAAATATTGTTGGGTGTGCCCTTAGAGCAAGGTGCTGCCTTATTAACCAGTTACATCAGCATAAGATTAGCAGCTCACCCTAAATCCTTGTTGGAAGGCTCACAAAATGTTCTGTGAGCAATGTAAGGACTTTTCCCCGCAGTAACAGCTTCTTTCGACTTCTTTGTGTCACATTTGAATCGTGATTGAACTTTATTGATCCCCGTGCCATTATGCGGTTATGTAGCAGCATAGGGTTACGTGGAGTGACAGTGCAGTTTTGGAGGCGTGATTTTCGCAAAGACCGATAAGAACACTTTCTGCTGCTGTGACATTGATGAGCAGGTTTGCACTCAATAGGAGTACGAAGGTCTCAGCTCAGCCTGTTACCAAATAGCCGCAGCGCGAATAGCTTTTTTTTTTGTTTGTTGTATTGCTTGTTTTCTCTGTTTTCACATGTGCTTCACTCTGTGATTGCTCTGGCTGTGTGTGAGCGCGAAAGAGGGAGTCAGTCTATGTGAATTTCTCTCCAGAAAACAAGCTAAATCATAACATACAGAGGTGTTGTTGGCACAGCCAATTAGCTGAACATTAATTAGAGCAGTTTATGCTCTGGCCACATGACTGCAGCTCTGCTGCGTTTGAGTGATGATACTCATGAGAAATATTAGTCACACAGCAAATTGTTTCTGACTTCTGTTGATGAATTATTAATATGCTAGTCCGCCGTTCATATTTAGATGTCACTTTGTACTTGCATGCACTGTAATGCAGTCAAATTGAAATGTAAAGATGAGATACAAAGACTAATGTTGATACATACATTGTGACAAAAAAGTTGTATATATTCTCATATAACCACAGGAGAAATTGAAGGAGATTTGGGGCTCAATGGCAGCTGAAGTGGAAATAACTAAAGAAACCTTTTCTGTCAAATGCACATGTTATTACTAATGTCAAAATTCAGGTATGTATGAAGATAGTTATTTGTCAACTTTCATGCACAGTGGAGACTTTGAACAGGTGTTTAAATTGAAAAATTTGCAAATTTGATCAGATCATAGATTCTTGTGGGGGGAAAATGTACATATCTGAATCTAAGTTCATGTTTGCAAAGATATGATTAATATATATTAATATATGGGGCAGTTGATGGCGTAGCGGTAGGGTGTTCGCCCCATAACCAGAAGGTCACAGGTTCGAACCCAGGGCGGGTAAAGTTACCACTGAGGTACTCATGAGCAAGGTACCGTCCCCAAGCACTGCTCCCCGGGCGCTTGTTAGCTGCCCACTGCTCCTTCACGGATGGGGTAAATGCAGAGGTCACATTTGGTTGGGGTGCACTGTGTGCTGTGCTGTGGTGTGTTCACCATGAGAAATAATCACTCACTTTCATATAAGAAGTGCTTCTCCATTCATTTATGTTTTAATACTATGTTTGATATAATGAGATAAAAGTTTGTCTCCCATACTCGGAAAAAAGTTGTTGGCATTACTGTACAGATACGCTAACATATGAACATGTCTGAGCAGATTGTCATTTGTCCAGGAACGGCAATCTTGAGAACTTGAATCAACGGCAGTTGGACTTCTTTTAAGGTTCTGAAGGCAGACCTGAAGTAGCTTTTCATGCCTTTCAGAGCTAAAATGTCTTCAAGAACCTTAAAAGAAGCTTGTTGCCATTGATTCAAGCCCTCAAGAATAACCTATGAACATATATGCTAAAAGAAATGGTGGTTATTAGAGGCACTGCAAGCACAGCCATGAATGTTCCTTTCAAGCCATGCTGGAGGACTGACCTTGCTTGTGTGAGACAGGCTACAGGACGTGACGTAAAACCGGGAGCAGGTAGGATTAGGCTGTAATCCTGAGTAAGAGCCTCTTTGATTTCCAAACCATGCCTGAGAACACTGTACACAAACGAGATGCAAAATTCATTTGTCTTCTTGTTGTTATACATTACAAATGCCAAAATGTTGTAATCACAAGTTTCGAGGTCCAACACAGAAAGCAACGGAATATTGTGAAAACAAAAATGGAAGTGCGTAATTCCTTACAGACAGTGTATAGATATTATGCTTAGTAACAACAACAAAATAAAATACACTGCAGACAATGAGTAGGATGATGTGTATTCATGGTCTAAATATACTCGTGAGGTAACACAGGGACTTATAAACAAGATCATCTGGTTGGATAAGTTCACTTAGCATTATTTATGTGCAAAAACATGATGGATACACACACACACACACACACACACATGCATATGTGCGCACACGTAACTTGAATTTGCTGCTCTCCCAGCAGTGGGTTGTCAATAAAGCCAGTAGCCCAGAGGCCTAATCTGATCAGAGGAGGAATATTTCACTAATTACATTACACAGCTCAGAGGGACGGGGGCTGTGTTTCTGGGTGTGTATGTGGGGGAAGGGTGGGGCAGGTTGGTCTGGGTTACAGTTCCTTCAATATAACAACGTACGAAACACTGACTGACAAATGACAAAAGTTTATTCATAACCAGCAGTTAATGCCAAAATAAACACACGTTTAAATGTAGCAAGTTGGCGAGAAGTGTGCTGGATTATACTGTGTGTGTGTGTGTCTGAGAGAGAGAGAACAGAGAGAGAAGAGATTCATTTGATAAAATATTTATCTGTTTTCTTATGGACTAAACCAAGACAAGAGAAGTCTTTTAGAGATCATTTAATCTGATTTGAGAATTTTTGCCAAACGTTCAAGGAATAATACTTTGTACTCAGAAAAGGTCTTCAGGGTTTTTTTTTAATCGTTTTTATTTTCTATGCAGATGCACTCCTCCACAAAATCTCCCCAGTCGTTCTAGAAAGTATAATTATTTCCAAATAGAACTATTCAGGTCAAAGGAAAAAAAAATACTTTATTCTCATATCACAAAACATTGTGCAGAAAAAAATATAGTGCAATGTCAGTTTTACTCCTCAGCACCTTCTTCTAGCGGTTCTAGTGAATATGACCATGTGAAGCGCACTGCAATACATATTAGAGCAGCCGAGTTCATAAACTCCCAGTAATTTGCAGATTTGGGAGGTTATATAATGTTGGGGGTTTTAAGTCATTCATTTTTAATCTGTAATTTCATTACGAAGGAACTGGGAGCGTTATTGGAGTGTGCTTTATCTCTATAGCGAAGACCACAGATTGCCTCAGCACATGGGTATGACTCAGGAATATTTCAGCGCAACCAACCACAGATCCTTCTGGTTGCTATACCAACCTCAAGTGTCATGTGCAAGTCCATGGGTTACCATGGGAATGTATACCCTCCCTCCCCACATTAACCACACCCCCATTCTGCATAGTAAATTACAGCCAAACAGTAAGAATGTTTTGCCGCCTGCCCCTTTAATACCACTGGTATTGATACACACTGGTAAAACATTTAAAAAAAAATGTAAATAGGTAAAAACGACGGATTCCTGATAAAACGCTCTCTTAAAGCTCTTGCGTTTGATCTGTAAGAGAGCTCCGAGCTCTATGACGTAAATCAGCTGCAGAGAATGAGGGGGTTGATCAAGGTCTACGAGATACAAAGTGACACTCGCCCTCACGCGTCGTCTTCTTGTCCTTTTCAGAGGCAACCTTGCTGGCCTCGGAGTCTGCACACTATACCATGGTGCGTTGAGTGTCAGAGTGTGTGGGTCCCACCCACATGCACCGTGAGTTGTTGTATACCCAGGCCATGCAGCGATTATAATTGCTATTAAGGTGTAAAGTAACCCCCAATTTTAAGGGATAAATTCACTGTTTGCTGCTACACTTTCAGAGTTCGAGGTATTTAGGTAATTGTGGGAATTTGGGAAGAAAGGCTTCCCATAAACAGAGCTTTGAAAGAGTCTAGTAATGTGTCAACTGGAATAGGATTTGGGATTTGTGCTGTTTTACAACAGTGAAAACAAGCCTCCAGGTCCCACAGGAGTATCTCTGTAAAGCAAACCTCTAGCTGGGAGGTCGAATGGATAATGATTATGAAGTCTTTTGAGTGACAGTTTCAATTTTCTAAATCATTCCAACCAGTCTTAGTGTCAAGACATGTTGTTGAAATCTGAAGATAATTCCCCACTAAAAAAAAACAAGCTGACGCATGATGACGCCTGACATTAGCATTGCAAAAGACTTTAAAGTGCTTCGTTTACTGGTCTTATAGGGATTCAGACAGTTCAGTTCATGACGTCAAATAATTAGTTTTGCTGCTGGAGGTGTAGTTAGTCTAACAAAGCTTAAATGACGCTGTTAAAGTGGTTGGATATTAGATGTTGATGCAAAATGCTGTTGCCCTTGCCCTTGGAAGTCTTTGGCATAAATAATAAGGGGGAAATTCTGCAAATGGATTGATTCAATATATGAGACTTTAGAAAGCTTGTCACGGTTTAATCTGGTCATTACTTCCGCACAACCGATAGTTTACTGAGAAAATCGGAGAATGCTGAGTTACCGCTGATTCCCAATGCCAAAAAGCAGAAAATATGAACTCCGAGTGTACAGGATTTAATTGATTCATTGAAGTTTTTTGACTAGTCACACTACCACCGTCCAGCGTGTCACAACCCTGACCCTATAATCCGGCTCCCAGGTTGTTCAAACTTACAAATATTCATGCAAATCTTTTCAGATTTACCCATAATACATTTTTCCAGCAGGGCAGCAAGGTGGTGCAGCGGTTAGTGCTGCCGCCTCACAGCGAAAAGGTCCTGGGCTCGAACCCTGGGTCGGCCGAGGGGCCTTTCTGTGTGGAGTTTGATTTCTCCGGGTGCTCCAGTTTCCTCCCACAGTCCAAAAGCTTGCAATATAGGTTGATTGGCGACTGGAATTAAGTCGGAATTAAGCGGTTCGGATAATGAATGTATGAAACTCCTTCAGCACTAACACCACCAATCTAAGAGTTAGTTCAGTGAAACCGGTTCATGTTATTTCGAATGATTTGTTAGTTAGAAATATGTGCCTAATATCCATTGTATTTCAGCTCAAATACATCACGTAAAAATTGCATCTTTTAGTGACAAAATTAATTAATCACTCTATGCCTTGTGTTTACTAGAGTCCGTTTGGTTCAGATCAGAAACCAGTAGAAGAGTATTTTTTGAGTCTTGGAAAACAAAGTTCATGAACGGAATAATGAATTATAGTCAAATATAGGCTTTTTTTGTGTCATTGTGTTCAACTGAGTTGAACTGAGTCTTCTCGCTAGGCACCCTGTAATTCCGCTCATATAAAATTCCAGTGCAGTGGAGCTGGCTGCAAACTTGATTTGGCCGTAACTTTGTTTCGTCTCAGACATTCTGGGTGAAACCAAACGAACGGTGGCTGAAATTCCAGGGTTGCTATGGCGACCACCAGCAATGATGCGACACTTCGCTTGCGGAACGCAGCATCATTTTTGCCAATAGCTCCCCGATGGTCGTACGTCTTACGTGATACACATCAGCCGGGGAATGAGCCGATCCTGACAGCAAGTCATCCCTAAACGTTCTAGAGATTTTAGGAAAAATCAAGGTGTTCTCAATGTACTAGCGTTGTGTGTTGATATGTGGGTGTCTGCGTGTGTGTGTTTGTGTGTGTTTGTGTGTACATGATCTGCATTTCTGTGTCATTCCAGGAAATGTGTGAGTCACAACGAGGGCACTGTCCTTCTTTGGATCGTCACTCTGGAATGTAATGAAACGGGGTGGAAAAAAAAAAACCCTGGGCGCTCCACAAAGACGTTTACTATAACAGACCGTCTCCCGCGTTCCGATCCGTCACCCGTATATCTCTACGTCCGTCTCCCAGCCACATTCGCAACAGTGGAAATGAGACATTCAACCATCCGTGCATGGAAATCAAAATCAGTCTAGATGTAATGCTGCAGATTTTAGTCAAGAAAACTTAACGGTTTTGGAATGATCATGGAGAGCAAACTGAAAATAGTTTAAGTTGGAATTCTTCTTTCTTTTCTGTGTGTGTGTGTGTGTGGTTGTATATGTGCAGGCTGCTGAAGTGGAGAGGCAGCTATCTACTCAGGTCCACTCTTTACGGGATGAATTCAGAGAAAAAAGCATCTCCACAAACCAGCACATGACACGTCTGGAGAGTCTACAGGCGGAGGTGAGGCCTTGTGGGAAGCCTGGGCGCGTGACAACAAATGTGTGCAAAATATCTGTGTGTTTTTTTTAAGCAAAGCACCAATGTTTGCTCACGACACTTCCTTCTGCGTTCCTCTTCAAATGATTTCGCTTGTGCTCTACTGTCGGGAGCAGCAAGGGCTAGAAGTAAGTGGCTCCAACCTTACAGCCATCCGCATGCTCATCGCTTAAACGCTCCCATGCTCATTAATACTAACGGAGTTTCCTCTAGATTGGGATCGAAGCATTGAAACAAGGCGGGCCGGCTCACCTCTGCAAAGCAGTGATTTCCCGAGACCCGTGTGCACCGCGCTTCAAAACGATTTTGTTGTTTTGACAGCACAGGACACAGGACTGTCGCTACAAGTTTTCCTCGCTGTCTCACGCGCAGTTGCTATCACGACTACCCATTTATTTTGGGTTAAAAAGTGCCCAGATCTCAAGCGCTGCACCATGCGGACCAAAGAGGCAGGCGGATTCCGTGCAAATCACATCTGCTCGTGCAAATTGCAATAGTCAATACGCTTAAACGTTCATATCATCTTATTCGTCAGCTTCGTGTTGTGCCTGTATTACGGTAAAATTTCATGATCGATGTTGTCATGACGCATGCTTCCATTTTTGCATGATCTTAACTTATCTACTGTCTGACGTCGCGACGTTCTTGTCATAAAAGGGCAAAGTCTCCGCATTAGCTGGTCATGTTCGTCTCTCCATTCGGCGCACGTGGGCAGAATTATTTAGGACAGAATGATGTTTAGTAATATTTTCTCTTTCTTTTATTCCGATCTGTTTAATACCCTAAATGATTCAGTGGCACAAAACTACCCACTTTATATGCACGATTATATAAGCCAGGTTATCTCGTGCTGCTCTGTTCTGTTGAATCTCTAATCCCAAGTCAGTGCCATAAAATGAATCAGGCATTCAACATAAAGCGCTGTTCTCTATTTATGGGCTCGTTGTGTAAGGCTGAGCTGTTCACTAGAACGAGCACATGATTAGTGGTTAGCGTAGTGATGGAGATTCGGTCAAACTGGCTGATTTATATGGATCAGTGTTTTCTCGCTGCCTCTCTTTCTCTTTGATGAGCCTCTGGTGCAACAGTAACTGAGCGGCAGGGGGGGAAAAGCTCTTGTTCTATTTAAAGTCTTGATGCTGCAGTGTCTGGGTGTTCCCAAAACGGCTCACAGTAGGGCTGTTATTAGTGTCAGTTGGAGATGAATTGCAGGTCTTCCCCTTTTGATGATCCGCACTCCGTCTTTCGAACGGTGATCCGCGGTCATCCATCAGTGTCGTCAACGAGATCGTGTTTGCTTGACAGGCTCTTCGTTTCATTGCGGGATTTAATCGCATTTCAAGTCGGCCTCACGGCTGTAGAGAATAGCTTCAAAGAGACCAGGACGAGTGGCAAATTATTCAAGATGCGGAAGGAGGCGAAAGTTCTCCGGTAAGCCAGGCAAAGTCGAGCTCCTGCCTGAAATAGGTTAGCAGATGTAGGTCATAGCATGAGGGAGCGAGTCAGAAAAGCAAGGCCCGATGTTTGTTTAATGTCCTAAGCTCTTTAGTGGGCTCGCTCCGCAGCATTCAGCGGGAACGTTTTCGCCCAATATCGCGTTCCCTTGGGTTCCACTGCCTCTACTCTCAGGCTGCGGCCGTCCCGTGTGGTTTATTTTTGTTCTGTGTCCGCCCGTACCAGCCGTATTGCTTGCGCTTTATTAAAGTTATCAATCCTGCATTCCTCGGGAGGTGTCGGCGACCTCCTACGCCTGTGCTAGGCAACAGTCAGAGCTAAACATTCCTAAAACTGGAGGGGTATGCCGCAGCTAAGCCGCAAACGGGCCACTTTTGAGGATTGGATTCAGGGAATTGACCAGCTAATGGGAAATTTGTTTTAGAAAATGGCAAGTGTAGCAGATTCGCTTGCCATGTCCCGGACGATTGGTCTGACCCAGCGTTCCTCCTCGGTTATCTTGGTCAGATTAAGATGTTGTCGGAGCGTAAGCGGGAACTTGAACGCCGCGTGACCGCCATGCTTGAAGAGAACGAGCAGCTCCAGAACACTGTGGACGACCTGAAGGAACGGACGCTGGTGCTTGAGAAACAGTGCCACGAGAAAGATTTACAGGTGAGTGACCAATGCATTTACACAAAACAGCAAAGCAAAAATGCGTCTTAAAAGAAAAGTTGAATCAGCTGTGTAAAGGAAAAAATGGACTCTATTGAATTGATTTAATATTTCACTGTTACAAATTATTATTGATGTAATAAGTTATAAAAAAATTTCACAGTACAGGGCGGTATATATTACTTTAAGACATACTTAAATAACATTAATGTGAGTGTTGTTAACGCCTTTATTACATGGTCAGTAAACATAAAACAGGCTGCGATTTGGTTTGAATGAATTCATTGTCTGTATTAATATAGATTTAAATGAGCAGAATGTAAAAATAATATTTTCTTTCTGACCCCACTGTAAGGTGACCCTGAGTTTAAAATCTTTGTGTTCCTCTCTCTTGGCTCTTTGTGTACTTGTTCAAGTTCCCTATCAGAACTTTCTGCTAAATGTTGTGATGTGTTTCTGCTTCTTCTCCATTTTTTATTTACTATTTCCATGAATTGACTAATGTTCAAAATATTTGCTGTCTATTTTTGCTTACGCTGTTTATGAGGGAAGCATTCCTCTCTCTGAGGCATTCTGGGTAAAGAGATGTTTTTGAACATCTCATCTCAATCCTCCCAGATAATATTGCTTAAGTGTGAGTGTGTGTGTGTGTGTGTCTGTGTTGGAGTAAATGCAGGTGTGTATTCTGGCACTCCCTTGTATCAGTGTGCTTTCCCAGGACATAGGGAATCGTTCTTAGTGTGTGTGTGTGTCTTTGTGGTTGCCCTCAGCTGAGGCAAAGCCAGCTGGAGTTGCAGGAGGTACGGATATCTCATCGGCAGCTGAGCGCCCGTTTGGAGGAGCTGACGGAGGAGCGAAGTCTACAGGGACTCACTCACAGTAGCCACTCCCTGTTGTGTGAGATAGAGCAGAGCATGGAGCAGGAGGAGCTCGAGCAGGAACGAGAGCAGGTACGCACTAGAGCAAGCAAATACACACAAACGCATGAACGCAAATATTACAACTTACACCAGGAGTCCAGGCCCTTAATAAACAATCCTAGGAGGACTTCGGCAAGGAGAAGTTCCCTTTTAAGGTGGAAATGAATCTTTGGCAGGAACCAGGACTCTGAAAGGGAGCCTCTAACCACCGCTGGGTTGCCTGAGCTGGACTCAACTTGTAGGCATAAGTTTTAAGAATGAAACAATCAACTATAGTTCATGAGCTCCCGCGCAGGTTCAGGTGACACGCATCCAGACAGAGGTCATCTATACGGCTTAGCAGTGGTCCAGAAGGTATTTGCGGGCTTTCACAGTGTAAGAACATCATGGTTTTTTGGGGGGAAATATTTTGCAGCTGGAAGAAAATTGATTCATCTAATCTTAGTTGTAGGGGCATCAAATGAAAGATTGGGATCTAAGATCCTTCAAACTTCAAAGTTTTGTTTTTTTTTACAGCACTATTGGACGCAAATGAGGAGCCATCAAGATTAAGCATAATTTCAGATAACTACTGCTGACAGTTTAAGTGCCAATTAAAACGATTTTTGTCTTAATGGATTGAGTAGGAGGATTTTTTTATGTGCCATTTTTAGTCAGAGGGAGAGAGAGAGAGACGTGTCTTCTGCATGGAAGTGCACTCTATTTTGAAGCTTTTGTGTAACTCTTCGGTACTTAACATTGTTTCGACTAGTTTACATTTGCGACCTTTAGTGGACACTCTTAGCTGAAGTGGCTTTCTCCTAATATCAGGAACAGTCTCCCTGAGAGCAACTTGGGTTTAAGGGAACCAATAGCAGTAGTGCTGGAGGGAGGATCTGAACCCACGACCTCTTGGTGCAGAGTGCCCTAACTAATAGATCGCTGTCCCTCATTGATATCACTCTTGGTGATGCAGTTGTGGATCTAAAGCTTTCATTTGTCTCTGTTGATGTCCATTGAGTTGGGAGGACCGCTGTAACGTTTATTAAAATAAGGAAGCAGGAGACTTGTGTGGCATTATGGGAAAGGTAGTTTCCTAGCAAGCACACACTGTGCTCATGTGACGTAAAGTGAGGCAACAGAGAGTGAGAGCGGAGGGATTCAGGTGGTCGAGTTGTGAGTCAGATGGCATACTCCCACAGGAAAGAGAGCAACAACACACAGAAGACTGCACGGTAGTTAACCGCAAACGGTATTTCGGCAACTTTTTCTTCCAAATACACACACAGACACGCACACACAGTCCTTCTCGATAAGAGCGTGCGCTTTCGTCCTTTTTACTCTGTAGTTGCGCCTGCAGCTGTGGGAGGCTTACTGCCAGGTTCGCTCCATCTGCTCCCAGCTGAGAGGAAATGACATCACCGACTCAGCCCTTTCCACGGATTCGTCAATGGACGAGTCTTCGGAGACGCTCTCTGCTAAGGATGTCCCAACGGGAAGCCTGCAGTCCAGCCTCGTTGAGCTGCGAAGACTCACGCAGAACCTGCTGGATGGCAATGAGTCCACGGTAGAGGCACATGAAGCCACACTCAGTAGGCCCTGTGTGTGCTGTACATGCAGTAGAAACACTCAGCTAATGACACACCAATCATTTTTTAATGGAAAAGATATGTTTGTGTGTGTGTGTGTGTGTGTGTGCGTGTGTCTGCACGCAGGGCTCACGGCGCAGCGACGAGGAGATATTAGAAGAGCAGGTACGGAAGCTGGGGGATGAACTGAAAGAAGTCAGAGAGCTTTATGAACAGGAACAGGAGAGAGTACACAGTACTCAGGATGAGCTGCTGCAGCTCCATAATCAGGTGGATACATTTTTTTGAAAAATATGGATCTTAATTAGGGGTGTTCAAATGAATGGCATCATCGATGCATCGCGATGCAGACGTGGACGATTCTGGCAGATCATAATCGATTACGACGGAAGTTTTTTAACCGGCTGTCCGCTGCCCCCTAGTGGACTGCGGCGGAATTGCAGGTGGCACGCAGTCCCGTTTCACTACTGAAATCGCTTAGTAAAAATTATTCCTGTCTTTCACTTTTCAGAACATTACCAGATGATTTGGGCATCTTTACGAATAACGGATTTGATGCAAAAATCTCAAAAGTAATACAAAAAATGCTACGTTTGAGTGGTAGTGCCTGGGCCAGAAGCAGTTGTAAACCCCTGAATTATATCATACTGACATTGCTTGGGGATTTTCAGGCTACGGCACAAAAGCTGTACTTAAAAATAACATCACGGTAGCTACTATGGCTGCACGCTCTGCGATCTATGCCCGAGCTGCGTGCAACGTGAAGTGATGTAGAACAGTTGATAGCGTGCATCGTGATGCATCGACATATCGTATCGACCCAAATCGGGAGACCGGTGAGAGTTCACACCCCTACTCTCAACGTTGACTCTGTATTTTGGCAAAACATAACGCTACAGTGTTTTCTTTCAGTGTAGAGTAACGCGCTTCCCTGCTCTTATAGATGGCACTGCTCTCAGTAGAAATTTGCTCCACCCGGGAGGAGAATGAGAGACTGAGAGCCATGGCGGAGGTCCGAGAGCCCAGCGAGCAACTGCAAAGTGCCATCCGAGACAGAGATGACGCAATTGCCAAGTAGGGCTTTAATAAAATGACAAATTTGTTTTTTTTTAAAAGGATACATTTTTGTTAGTGGGGCGGTCAGTAAGAAGATGGATGGGGTTATTCGTACATGAAACACTGAAACATTTGGAGATCTTTCTTTCTCACAACATGGGATACATCATCATCATCATCATCATCTCTCTATCTCTCTGACAGTCTCTGTCTCTTCCTCCACTTCAGGAAAAAAGCGGTGGAAATGGAGCTGGCTAAGTGTAAAATTGACATCATGTCTCTGAACAGTCAGCTGCTTGATGCAATTCAGCAGAAGCTTAACCTCTCTCAACAGCTGGAAGCCTGGCAGGTGGGTCAGGAATCCCACACGTCCTTACACAGAGACCCAGGGCCGCTGAGGATGAGGCGTTGTTGAGCGGGACTGACGCTAGGGGCGCTGTAACGAGAGACTGACTACATGTTTTGGCAAAATACACTTCTCTTTTACAAACTCAAATTGTCCCTAGTAGCAAATCTGAATATTTTGACTGATCAGCCACAACATTAAAACCACTGACAGACAACGTGAATATCATGGATTGTCTAATTACAGTGTGCTCCATCAAGGAGATATTTTAGAGAATAAGGGGAAAAGTCAGGTCCTTATGTTAATGTGTTGGAAGCATATTGGAAAACGGACAAGCACAAAGATTTGAGTGACTTTGACGTTGTGATGGCTAGACGTCTGGATCAGAACATCTCTAAAACAGCAGGTCTTGTGCTACATTTTTGGTAATTAGTAGACGTCCTGAACACGCCTGGTACGAACGCCTACAAGAGCAATCTCCATGGAGCAACTTGGGGTTAAAGGCCTTGCTCAGGCCCTAGGATTTGAACTTCCCAGTCTTATGATTACCAACACAGGGTTTCCATAATTTAAACGACCGCACCGTCACCATGCCACAAGGGTGTTCCTTGTGTGCCGTTTTTTGTAAAACCAACTACTGGTTATTGGGTGAACGGTAACAGAATGCTGTATTTGCTCATGATAGCTCCTCTAAGCTGGCTAAGAATGGGCACCGGAGCATCACAACTGGATGATGGACCATGGTACAGGGGAACAGTTGCTGTGTTGTTTATCTGGTCATGAGATGGTTCAGACCACGTGTAGTGTGATATTCTTTGATGACAAGGGCCTCTTTCAGGAGGACAATGTGCCCTGCAACGCTGCAAAACACGAATGTTCGAGAATGGTTTGAGAAGCATGGCTGCATTTGTGGTTTTCGACCTGGTCTAAAAATGTACCTTATCTTAACCTTATCTGATCATGTACAATGGAGGCCCCACCTTGCGTCTGTTGCCAAATATCACCGGACATCTTGACAGGTCTTGAGCAGTTCATGGTCTGGACAGGATGGCATGCGTGCAACCCTACAAATCATTAGTCAGGGGTTTTTTGTTGTGGCTGATCAGTATGTATGTGGTAGCTGATATCCCACTGGAACTTTCTTCTTTGGAAGGATTTGTGCCAAAATGTAGCAACGTGGTCACTCCGGTCTCTTTCCTTTGTCCCTTTTCCAAATGTGTGAGTTTGAATGTGTGTCTCCTTGTGTCCCTGTGCATTCTCTGTTTTTTTTCTCCCTGAATTTGTAGTCTTTTTTCTGTTCACCCTTTCCTGTCTTCTCAGGAAGTCTAGTTTATGTATTGTCTCAATGTGGGTGTGGGGGTGTGTGTGTGTATATCTGTGGATATATAAGTCTGTGTGTGTGCATGTGAGTGTATCCGTCCCTCTACCTGTATAACTCCTAGGTATCTTTCTCTTTCTTTCTCTCTCTCTCTCTCTTTCTCTCTCTCTCTCTTTCTCTCTCTCTCTCTCTGTCTCTCCCTGCCTGCAGTTTGCCTCCTCAGGGCTGTTTACTGTATGGCTCTTGTGGTTTCTGATCTAGTGGCCTTTCTCAGCTTCCGTACGAACCCCCTGTCCCCTGTGGTAGCCCCTTCCTGCCTTAGAGGTGAGCTGTGTGTATGATATTTGGACCCAAACGTGGGTTTAGACCTCCTCCCACACTTTATTCTCTGGGAGTCATGGCATGCTGAGGTCTGTCCAGTCCACACATCACTCCGTTCTCAAAATCTCCCCATATATTTGTTTAACCCACTACTATGGATTTATTGCCCCCCATACTTTTCATATTCATGTCAAATATATGAAATTAATTCAGTTTTTTTTTTGTTTCATCATACGTTTCTTTGCTTCTCTCTTTCTTCTTCCCCCCTTTTCCTCTTTTTCATTTTCAGGATGATATGCACAGAGTGATAGATCAGCAGTTAATGGATAAGCACCAGGAGGAATGGAGGGATTCTCCGTTCTCTTTCTCTGGGGCTAACGCAGGCCCTCGCGGCCCCCCCAGGCCCCCTTCCAGGCGACCACACCGTCATGGCGACAAGCGTCTCTTCTCATTTTTCAAGAAGAATTGATGCTGGGGAGAAAGAGTAAGCAGAGTGAGGTAGAGAAGAAACAGTGAGTGAGAGAGAGAGAGAGAGAGAGAGAGAGAGAGAATAATAGCAATGACTGATCTAGCCAAAGACTAAGACAGATTTTTCGCGACTAATCAATAGAGCGACAGAATTTCGTGACGGCTCGGAGCCATTTTGCACTTTATCTGCCCCCGTCCACGCCACTCATTCAGACCCTTGTCGATAAGAGCTCCAAAAAAAAAAAAATCAGCGTGAACATGAGACTTACAGAGAGAGAAAGGCTTTGGCTGCTACCCTCATCTGATACAACTCTGCTTCAGGGTTATTTCTACAGGGTTACTGCATTTGCCCCCATAGTAGAGACCAGTCCCCCCAAGCCGCCCCCTCCCCCCCAGTGCCTCTGACTCACGCTCCTCACGCTCCACTGCCAGGGAGAGTCAATGGAAGTAGGAGATTTCGCTCGGAGACACTGAAAAGATGCGTTTGGCCTTTAACTCAGGATGAGCTTGACTCTGGGGGCTTCAGCCTGGAGATTTGATGTCATGTGACGGCTTGTAGTTTGTGAATTGGCTTCATTTGCTGCTGCACTTCACATGAGATATTCATAAAAATCCCAACAACAGCCAAGTGCTTGTGTTCACTCACACACTCAGGGGCACCGAGGCCTTTTGCTCAGTCAGCCGTTTACTAGCAAATAGCTTCTATAAGGTATAGCAAATAGCTATAGTTTAATCATTGAAATAGCACATGTGCTATTTTGTGAGCAGCTTCATTTGCAGTTTATCACTGAGCAATGTGGGAGTTAAAAGTAGTATTTATTAGTAATGAATTCCTTGTAAAAAATGATATACATATATTATATATACATACTTATATATATACTTGTGGTTTTTTCCATTGTGCTGCTATATTTTTTTACCGTCAAGATAAGTGTCTTATGAATGTAAATCCACACCTCGTGCAGCCCGGAGTGATGTGAGCGAACATAAGGCTACGGCTGTTGACCGTTGGTGGCTTTAATTCACAATATTGCAAGCAGTGCAAACAAAAACAATCTCAAAAAAGTATTTATGAATGAGTTGGAGCGAAGATACTCTCCGACTACAACAGTGCTGGGACAGTGAGATGGCAGGTCTAAAGGATTTTGCTGCAGACAAACTTAAGTCATATAAACAAAGGGTCTACTGGTCTAACTGCCATAGTCCCTGCTCCTCAAACTGACCAGTGTGAGGAGGTCATCACAGTCCAGCCTATGGAAATAAAAGGGGTCTGGGTTGCAGCCTAGAACTCAAGTGTCTCGTTCGACAAAACCTCTGAGAAGTGCAGGGAGGATTCCAAATCTTAACACTTTCCATGGAGTGGCAACTTCTACTTTTTATTTGGATACAAAATATATAATTATACTTTTTTCCTTTCTTTTTCTTGGGTAGTTGTGCAATTTGGTGAAGTCGGGCCAATTTCGAGCAAAGCTATGCAGATGTCTTTTTCCTTTTAAACGAAGTGTTCAAAGGTTTGGAAAAAATCCAAAGAAAGACTTTTTATACTTCTAGAGAAACAAATAGGTTTGGAATAACAACAACAAAAAAAAGTTGTATTGATATATTTGTACATGCCTAACTTTTGAAAGAAAAAAAAAACCTACATTTTTTTAGAGCAATCTACATGTTTGCGTTCGTCTGTCCATTCTGTTTGTGAGCAGTTGTTTACATGCTGGAGGTGTGAGAGGAATTTTTCGAATGTGTTGTGGCTGAGTGGAGCTGAGTTCCCACGTTACTGTCTGATTCTGCAGCAGAGGAAATCTCCATTCAGAGGATGTTAGTGCAACAAAAAAAAACGTATTGCTGCAAGCCATGCAGCAGACCAGACAATCTCATCACCACATCTGACAAACTGTCATTGAACATTAGGGTAATCATCTTTCGTATGGGACAAGTTATTTATCCAGAAATAACTTTTTTGTCTTACTGGCTACTGCTACAGATAAAGCATTTTTGTCTGTAGTAAACAACTTCTATAGTTTTAGGCTTACAGAACCAGACTGTAGTCGGTGTGAACTCCTCCACGGATAGCATGTAACTGTTTTGTTGTGTGTAAAAAAAAGATTGCATTCCTGTTTTGTCCTTGTTTTTTTTTTGTTCTTTTTTTAAGTGGTCCAAGCACCGAATGATCTAGAAACCTGTTTTTAAAGAGAAAACCAGTCTTATTCCTCAGTCTTGCCACATTTTGATGGGGAAATGCAGTATCCTTTCCACTGCTCCGGCACAAGAAGGGACTCCATCAATCTTTTAGTGGTCTACATTTTATAGCATATCTTTCCCCTTATGGCTTAAAATGATTATGTTTTCGCCACGTATATTAAATTGTTGCCTAACATACAAAACACATTTTCAAAGCTTCTAGTTAGGGAAAGTACTGATTTGCACACAATTTGGTAACAACAAACTCCAGACCTACTGTATGATTTTTATGTATAATCAATATGATAAATGTGCCCTGCGCTGTGTTGGCCCCCGCCTTGGGCCCCTAAGTTCCCGGGATGGGCTCCGGTACCTCCCGCGACCCCAGTTGGAATTAAGCGGTTCAGATGAGGAATGAATATGATAAATGATTAGGAAATTTTGAGCAAGTACTGATCTGCGTAATCAAATGTGTTGAAATCTTTTATCATTTCTAACCAAAATCCCAAAACCGTGTAGACAAAGTCAAAGTAAACTTTGTCATCTCTCCTATATACATGTTTATAGAGAGAAGAACCATTTGACGTCCCTCAGACATCCGTTCTACCTTCAAGAAACTTTTGGTATCACTGACAAATTTCGGACTAAGTTAATGGCTCAGAAACTACAGGACAATAATGCCGGCTGGTTAAATTCAGCTGAGAAAAAGCCTTAATGAATAGAAGTGAATGCAGCCGACAAGCTGGAGAAGTTGCAGCTCATTGCATTCTGTGAAAAGAATTTTCATTTTGTCACTGATGTGACATGGGGTTGAGATGTTTTGTGTTAAATGGTTGCAACACCTACCAGACCCAGATTAACCTAAACGGGATTAAACTTGACCTTACCTGCAATTTTTAACCATATTTTTTTACCCGCTGTGTTTTTTCCAATACAAACGAAATTCGTCTGAATGTTCACAATCTTAAGTCACACAAAAATGGGCTTTAATCAGCTTTTATTCATTGCCACTACATTTCTTAATCTCATAAAATGCTTAGAAAGACTATAGCTCTAGTTCACTTGCCATAGTTACGCATTAATCGGTGTAAAACACGTTTCTAGTCTGAAAGATGAGGCTGGTGTTGTGCTTGGACACTGCTGATAGCCACTTGTGGCTATTACGTTTCTTGCATATAAAACACTGTTGTGTAAATGTTGTTCATTTGACTTTGTACTGTCCTTTGTCTTGCCATTTAAACACACTTTCTTAAAAGTCTCTTTAGTCTGTGTCTTCAATTACAGTTCCAGCATGAACCCAATACGATGTGACACAGCTGGGAATCGAAACGCAAAGCAGGAGTGTTGGCATCACTTTTATAAGGACTTCCCTTTTAACTGGCAGTGTGTGTGTGTGTGTGTGTGTGTTCATTAGTTTACATCTGCATGACATCTGCATGACATTTCTGTGACAATTTGAGACTAAAATGTCACTGAATGACCAAGCCATTCCAAACGCAAAGCATACATGTGCTGGAAGGTCTCATAATGAGGAAGAATGTGAAAGTGAATGTTTGTCATTGTGAACACTGCACAACACACAGTGCACTACCACGAAATGCATTTGAACCATCCGTGAAGGAGCAGTGGGCAGCTGACATGGACAACGCCCGGGGAGCAGTGCTTGGGGACGGTACCTTGCTCACGAGTACCTCAATGGTACCTTTACTGGTGCGGGATTCCAACTTTTTGTGGATGTGGTTGTAGGTCGTCATTTCACAATGACTGCAATGCATCTCTTGGGAATGCAGATTTTAATTACCATCAGTAGCATTTTACTTTATTTACTGGTGATGGCACTTTAGACAAGGTTTTGAAAGCATAAAAGTCCACAACGGCATCGCTATATCAGGTCCCCAAACAGTAAAGATTACCTGAAAACCACAGTTAAGTAAAAGAGCCTTTATAGCCTTTTCTAATGCTCAAGTATCTGATGTTAATGCTCCTAAAAATCATTGGGAAGGTTTTCGTAAAAGCTGCTAAGAAATGCTGAAGTCTAAAAGCGTCTTATTTAAAAAATATGCCGTTTTCTTTTTTTGTTTAAATTCCAAAAACGTCAAGGATCAGAGTACGTTGAACCCTCCTGCTGACATGTTGGAACGATCAGTTAAATTAAACCCACGGCTCACCCTACGACGTTTTAGTGAAAAATCTGAAAATTTAGTGAAAAAAAAAAATCTACGTGCCACCTTAAAAAAAAAAATCTAAGATTACGAGAATAAAGTCGAAGTGTTACGAGAATAAAGTCGAAATGTTACGAGAATAAAGTCGAAACTACGAGAATAAAGTCGAAATGTTACGAGAATAAAGTCTAAATATTACAAGAATAAAGTCTAAATATTACAAGAATAAAGTCGAAATGTTACGAGAATAAAGTCGAAATGTTACGAGAATAAAGTCGAAATGTTACGAGAATAAAGTCTAAAAGGTTACGAGAATAAAGTCGAAATGTTACGAGAATAAAGTCGAAACTACGAGAATAAAGTCGAAATGTTACGAGAATAAAGTCTAAATATTACAAGAATAAAGTCTAAATATTACAAGAATAAAGTCGAAATGTTACGAGAATAAAGTCGAAATGTTACGAGAATAAAGTCGAAATGTTACGAGAATAAAGTCGAATTTTGACGTGAATGTATAAGATATGTTCTGTACAAGCACGTCGTCTGCGTCAGTGAGTTAGCTCTACGGAAGACCTTGCCAACATCAACCGTCAAAGGTAAGGTTTATTAAAAAGTTAAATGTAGTTTGATATAATTTGATTCGACCTTATTCTCGTAACATTTCGACTTTATTCTCGTAACATTTCGACTTTATTCTCGTAGTTTCGAGTTTATTCTCGAAATATCTTAGATTTTTTTTTAAGTGGCACTAAAACGCCGTCGTATCAGCAGAAGTGTTCACAATAAAAAATGAGGTTTTTTTCCCTCTCTCTCACTGTATGCAAAGTTAAGGTGCCGAAAGTA
Organism: Distichodus sexfasciatus; assembly: GCA_032718565.1. Taxonomy (NCBI): domain Eukaryota; kingdom Metazoa; phylum Chordata; class Actinopteri; order Characiformes; family Distichodontidae; genus Distichodus; species Distichodus sexfasciatus. The sequence goes on along the minus strand of JAVGVS010000051.1, from coordinate 2,533,481 downwards.
ATGTCGGTTGTCTGTTAAAATGTACTGGAGAGCAAGTGCATTATTTAATGTTGCATTCAAGTAAAGAAGTGCTAATAGTGATAATACTCTAGTACTGATAATAGTCCAAGTACGAGGTACCCAAAACACTTCAATGAAATACCCAAGAAGTGTACACTACTGACCACTAAAGTACAGTCAGAACAGGGCCAATGAGAACAGATACGAGCTCATAAATACACCTCCATAATAAAGGATTTATTAGATTTTGGAACTAGCATTCTTCATTTGAACTAAGGGCCCGTTTACATGCGTATATATTTTTTTATAAACATATTTTACACGTTTGGGCTTTTCGTTGACATGTATCCACAGAATTCAGCGTTTTGAAGGAAAAAAGATTACTTCGGAGGGCGATTTTTAAAAAAAAACGCGTGACTAAAACTCCTCTTACGTGCAAACAAAAGACCCTGATGTAGAATAAAATATCTGTATTTGTGTAAACAGGCCGTAAGAACCGAGAGAATCGCGAAGTACTTGAATAACACGACAGCCTGTATGTAAATAAACAATCTCAGACACAATTCCTCATCACAAGTGGACTTAATGTATAATAAACCACATCTCGAGTTTGAAGGGGACGACAGTTTGAGGTTAAGATATTCTCGCAGTGAACGCAGACAGGTGAATGTGTTTACGTCCAATTGCAGATTTCATTGTAACATATTGTAAATGTATCCTATTTTCTACATCCTTTACATTTTCATATAGTCAACAGCATTTATACATATAGATAATAGAGGCAACGTGTTATGCTTTTATATGAAAATTATTTTTCAGTAAATGCAAGAAAATTATAAGCAGCTACCAGTTCTAAACGTTTTTCCCCCTCCATGGTATGAAGAGCATCCAATGAATGTGTTTCATTATGTGGAATGCACTGTGACATAATTAAATCCTGAAATAAACTAAATGCAAGAGGCTCAAAAGTGTTCTTTCTGCTCTCTCTCACACACACAGTCTTGTATTACGATCTTTGTGAGGTCCTTCCATAGACTGCCATAATGACTAAAGTACATAATTTTGCACCTACACCTAATCCTAATCCTAACCTCAGTAATCAAAAGCACATCTTTTAGTTTCTCAAATAAAACAATCATTTTCTATAAACTCAAATGTCCCCACAAAACCCCAAAAAACTGATAAAAGTGATTTTAGGGGACAAAAGGTCCCCACAATGCGATAAATACATGGGCACACACACGTACAACTATCTTTGTGGGGACATTCCATAGACTCCATAACCTCAGTAACCAAATGCACATCTTCTACCTCTTTTAGTTTCTCAAATAAAACAAGCACATTTTCTAGTGATTTCTCCTCATGGGGACCTCTCAAATGTCCCCACAAACGAATAAAAGTGACTTTAGGGGACATTAAAGGTCCCCACAATCCATAAAAACACGGCGCACACACACACACACACACACCAGCAGTAAGTCTCATTTTAAAACAGAAAGGAATAAATCCTGCGGCTCTGAGCCGTCTCGTTTGAGGGGAAGGCGGCAAACAAACAAAGACAAACTGTATCGTGTCAAATGTTAATCTGTTTAAAATATTTATTATCGATTCAATTGATAAGGGGGAGAAATCCATGATACATCTCTTTTGCTCCAGTGTACAGCATAACCGCAGCTGAAAATGTGTTTCAACCATAGCACAAACACACGCACATCCGCATGGATAAGTGCAAGTATGTATATAATATATATTAAATACATAATACAAATATATTTATATATACATATACGTAAGGACTATAGACTTGTTGCCGTCACTCCTTTACTTGGTCGATGCCAGGCTGCTGTCCGCTGTCCGGCGTGCAGACGGAGCCCCGCGCTAACCTCCTATTATCAAAACGGTTGCTCCCGAGCAGCGTGGACAGATGGAGGCATTTAGCTAAAGTGGATTTCTCTTTAAGGGTCACGGGGTTGCGTGAGGATATAGGCCCACACTGGTTTAGCCGCCTGCACCGCTTGGCCGTCAAAAAATAGGAGGAGAGTTAGGATGCACCGATCTCACACTGACAACGCCCGACACTGACTCCGCATTGGGCCTTTTTTCACAACGTGGCTGCAAACAGTGGCGCAGGATCGACTCTCTACTCATTTTGGCGCGTTTATGCTACTTATTTGAATCGACATCGCCAAGATTTTCTCATTTGTAAAAATATTCGTCATACGCCACGATTTTCATAACTAACAATCCAGCGCATGTAAACATTTGCCGTATTTTAAGCGAAGGTTAAGTTAGGAAAACAATTCGAGTCTGACGTTGCCTCATTTTTGAAAAATCGATCAGAACGGTACTCTGTGTCAGTATCGGGGGCTGAAAAAGCTGGATCGGTGCATCCCTAGATCGGACCGCATCATCGTACTGATTCCTACTCCATAACCGCCTTGGCGCCGCTCTTTCAGTTCAGTTCAGTTCAGTTCCACATTTACAGGTCACTTAATTCAGTCCTCACCGCCAACTTTCGTGTAAACATCATCAAAAAATACTGTTCTAAGCCCATCAATGCTTTTTCGCTAACATTCACACATCACGGAGCTTAGTGGCCAACCCTTAAAACGCAGGGCCGGCACAGAACGTGCCGCGTCAGGATATCGAGAAAGCGTGCAACAACAGCAGGTGAGCGTAGTGCTTGAAGTAAAACGCAGCAGTGAGAACGGCAAGAGATGATAAGGATGCTCATGACTCCAGGTGAAGGTTCACCAGACGACAACTCCTCACCAAGCAACAACAACAAAAAAAAAAATCATGGCAACGCTTGGTTAAGGGTGGAGAAGGGTGCTCCGCGAGGCTTCCAGACAAGACCATGGCAGTGTCAACGTTTTTCACTCCGCTTTTCTCCAAAGCTAATGCCAAAAGAGATGATGGAGTCTGAAGTCTGTAAGACTTTTTTGAGGCCTTTTTTTTTCCAATTCTTTAGAGTCTGGAGGCTTTTGTTTTTTACCCCAAAAAAACAAAGAAAGAAAAAAAGTGAGGTTTTCTCTTAATGCAGAGATCTGGAGAAGGCTTGGCAAAAACAGAGAGAGAGAGAGAAATAAACCCATCATGAGCAAGCTTTTTCCCACCCAATCAGTCCATCGACACCGATATTTGATCAGCCAGTCCTTAAAAAAATGTGAAGAATGGACTTGTGAATTGGCATTAAGGCTCATGCATTAGGTTTTGAAGTTGAGTAAACGTTTCATTCATAAAGGATGTTTTAAGGTGGCATTCAGATCACTCTTTCTGCTCTTAGGGGAGGGGAAAACAACATTTCATCCCATCCAAAAACAAACAAACCTACGCACTTTGGGATGGGGAAGTGGAGAGGAAAGAAAGAAAAAGTATGGGTAGTACGCGCTTCTGTAAATCCGCAGGTGTGTGGTGATCATGTCAGCTACAGGTCCTTCCACAAAGGAGGAGGATCTTTTTATTAAATACCACATAAAACTCCTCTAATTTCTAATAAAATCTGTACATTTGCTTTTAAAAAGTCTTTATGATTTGTTTCTGTCCAAAAGGGACATATTTTTTTTCCCCCATTTCATCATTATTGTTTCTTTATTAATCTGTCTTCGGTCTTAATTTAGGCGATCACAGTCCGTTTTTGTTTTTTTTTTTCCTGTACGGGATTTTGCAGTGAGGCCTGCCATTGCCGCTTTCTCCTTGTTTTTTTGCATTTCGTTTTTATGGGCCACTAGCAGCACTTTTTCTTCCGTTTGCTGTTCTTACTGAGCTTCACCACGTCGTTCTGCTGTTGCTGCTGCTGTTTGGCCACGGATTCTTTCTTCGCCCGAAGCACCAGCTCCGTAATGCAGTTAAACATCTAGAAGAGATGGACACAGGAAAACACACACACACACACACACACACACACACACCGCCATTACGCACCCAGTGACAGTTTCCTTGTCCTGCTGCTGACGCCCAAACATCCGAAAGGCATCGAAATATTCCTGAGAGCGGTGTTACCATCATGCGGCTGGTCACACGTATTTCTTTGTCACATCTTTCTGGCCCCTGCTCTAAGAAGCTTCCCTCCTCTCCGACCGGCTAATCCTGAGTGCCTACCTCCTCCACGCGAGTGTTCTTCGCTGGTCTCGAACAGGCGGATGCCCATCTGCTCCGCAAACTTCTGCGCGTCGTTCGTCTCCACCACTTTCGAGTTGGGATCGCTGCTCTTATTACCCACTGAAGAGGACGACAGCAAAGGCCAAGACGCCAAATCAAAAGGACGGTGCAGGACGGATAGTTTTTTCGATTGTAGTTTAATTTAGAGAGGTCAGAACGTGATGAGGAGTCTGATGCGATGGATTACAGTAGTAATGTGTGCATCATCTACAGAGAGAGAGAGAGAGAGAGAGAAGGAAGAGAGCTTCACCTAATATTCCACACACGCCATCGCAGTTCTGATTTGCTTGTAGCCATCGCTTGGACGCTGACAAACGACTTCCGGCAGGACGTCAGACTACTATGACCCCGTGGGTTCCTCTGTAATACCTGTGAAGAGAAGTGTGTGTGTGTGAAAAACAGAGAGAGAGAGCGAAAGAGAGAGACATCACAATTAGCTTGTGATCCCAGCGGCCCACCAGAACGCACAGAGTTAGCCCTACAGCGATGACTCCTACATCCGCTTTTGCAAAAAATAAACTTCCCACACACACACACACACACACAGAGACTTTGACTGTGTGTTTCTGTGTTGCCAGGCGTGCTGTAACTGACTGCATTGCCTAAGTTCATTATTTAAGACACCTCATTTTACTTCCACACACACACACACACAGGAGGGATGCAGCAAGTAAATAAATGCTGAAGAGCGGCGTGTCTCAATAGCTGTTATCCCGGGACGGAGCAACCGCTGCTTAAGATTTTTCCTGTGTTTCCGCTTTAAATAGGGACGCATAACAAGATCGGAATCAAACAGGAATCCTGACGACAGCTGCTTGTTTTGTCATCGGCATCGATCAATGTCAAAGTCAAAAGTAAACGCGGTCATCTCTTGCTATAAACTGTGCAAGTTTTTAACAGCGCAGCGACAAAGAAGAACAAGAAATCACCAAAAGAACAAATAAGGCACATAAAATGTATAAATAGAATATAAAATATACACTTCAAACTAGAAGTAGAAAGAGTGACGTTTAGGATGCGATACTAACCCTAGAATTATGGTCTTGGAGTTGTCTTTACACTGAATGTGCATGAGGGCAGTAACAGTTTCGATACGAAGAATTCTATGCCGTCTATGAAATAAAACGGCGTCTTTTACCGAGTCTGGTTTCAACATCGGAAGTCGGATCTAGTATGAATATGCTTAGAGTTGTCCGATATTGTACGACGATTTACGGCTTTGAGTCGCGGAAAAGACGGCGCTATACTTCAGGCGCGGCCGGGTTGATTTACACGGCTTGCTGTCTTAAAACGTAGGGCGTTATTATAGACTAAAAACACAGCGGGAAAATAAGAGCTCGCGTGTGGGCTGTGTCCCGAGCCGCGTACTACCACACTTAATAGTATGTTAGTTAAGGCGCTCTTGTCATACTTTTCTATGCGGTAGTATGGATCTCAGGAAACAGCTGGTTAGCTAACGGTCGTGTCGCTGCGTCTCTATTTGACTGGTGGCACCACAAACCGACTTTTTCTTTTCTTCTTAAATAAGCGTACCACGCCGAACCGCCGCTGACTGGGCTGACGTGGTATTAGAAATATAGCGCCAGGAACTTTAGCGAAAGCAAAATAGCTTTGTGTTGACGGTGTTACAACTCTGCCCGCGATCGTTGACCCCGACCTGCCTTCTTTTATAGGCACCGCAGATATGTGACCTCTGACGCAAAAACCTGTCGCCATGCAACTGTGGAAGTGGCACAAAATCAAGCTTCAAAACGACACCTATAAGGAATGAATCAGACGACATATGACTGAGATATCAACATTCAAAGGAGTCGGGTTTCTCCTGTCACGCTAAGTGAGTAAAACGGAGAAATCTGCCTTTGAAGTTGACTATCGCCGTAGCACTCACAGACGCCGGTGCGGTCGCTAAGCATGCCGTATTTACGGTAGCCTACGCCGTATTCAGCCACCGATAGCCTACCTACAAGAAGTTAATCTGAACTCGGGAGACGTAAGATGATTCTGAAAAACATTTTCACGCTTAGTCACCGTGGATTTATCAGAATATTGAAGCAGAGCGTCAAAACAGAAACTTTGAACATTCGCCTGGAATTGGACTCAGCCAAGAAAGTCCTGCTTAGATGGAAGGGAAGTTTTAATTGATTCCCCAAACAGTACAGTATATAGACCTTCCAATTGTTTCAAAACACTAAAACCAAAAATCCCAAATTTTGGCCTTACTTGAACATAAACGCTGCTTTTTCTCATATAGAAACCTCCTGCCATACCAAGCGACTGGTTTTGCCCATGGAGGGTCACACATATGTATGAGAAATATGGGATATCTGCATCATTTAATATTTCCCTTTTAACGCACATCCTTAGTTTTAAAGCTATTTTGAAAAAGAGTAACTTTCGAAAATATGTTGAGAAAGTAGGGCCGAACTGAAGCGCAGACGACATCTGACTGAAGCCCCGTTTATACTTTAAAACATGGTGGTAAACATTGATTAGGGGGGAAAAAAACAAACAAACACTGCACCACATCTGTGCAGTTTTGCGATATAGACGTGCCACTCGCCCCAAAATGCCATTTTAAACCAGACCTGAGCGGCTGAAAGGTTCGAAAGAGTGATGGGTGAGGGGGAAAAAAAGAAAAAAGAGAGGGATGAGAAGAAAGGAAGGAAGGAAAATTTTATCTACAAATGAAAGCTCTGGAGAAAAGAGAAATTACCACTTAAAAAATCCTAAACCGAGTAGCGCCACACAAAAGTCGTTAAAACTGACTTCCTACTGCTTTTTCCGCGAATCTCGAGAAACATGAGCTGTGACCCGTTAAAAGAGAGCTGGGGAAGTTCTCATACCGACTCAGCTCGCCCAGAGAGGGGTTTCGAGACTTCGCGAGAGCAATCAGAAAGCGCTTTCGTTTCCATCCTAGCGAGAGCCGCGCTAATGAGCAGCTTCAAAGGGGAGCCCGCGGCGCTCAATTAACGAGCCGCCGAACCGCAGCGGCACTCGCGCGCTTTCCCCACAGGATCGCTCCCACGCGCGTCTCGATGACGGCGAGCTCTCCCATTCGGAGCGCCGGGCGTTGTCTCTTGCTTACTCTCCACTGGGACCCTAGTTTTGACAGACTCACTGTTAGATTATGGAAGGGAAACCAGTTTGGTTTGATTTCCTCTCAGCGCCGAGATCCATCTGGCTTTTCAGCATCGTCGTTGAGATGTGGGCAGGAGTTAATCAATCGAAACGAATCACAACCAACCAAACCTCCGATCGATGCATTCCTGCCCATGAAAAACAGCGTTCAATCACTGTTAGTTACGCGGATCTGCCGAGGTCCAGATGTGTTGCTACATCTGGGCGTTTCCTTCAGACACAATATCCCAGCTTTAATATTTACAGCACAAAGCACGTGAACCATGTGAGTGCAAAAACTCCAAAACTAAACAAAACAATCGTTCAATTGTTAATCGTAATCCAAGTAAAATGTTCGACTAATGATGTTGATTTGCGGCCAATTCGGCCAGACCTTTTTGCTACGTCGTATGAAAGGAAAACCCACAAAGTTTTGCTTTTCCATGTCTTTCGGATACATCATTCTACAGAACGTCTACATATTTTATTTTTAATTTTATACTGCAGGCGCTTGCTGCAGGTAACTGTAAATGAGAAAAGAGTAAATGAATCACCAAGCGGCAAAAGAGTTGTAGAAAATCATCTTTCAGCATACAAAAGACTTCAGAACTGGCTCCTAAAATTGGATGTTTTACCATGTACAATTTCTCACAAAACCAAACAAATAATTAATCAGGCCTGCAAACATCGGGTTCAGTCCAAAATCCTTTCCGAATCAGGCTAAAGCCTCTTAATCCAGGTAAGTCAACCCCTGATCAAAGAGGTGATGCCCTCACCCACCTTATCACTTTTGCCAGATCCTGCCATCAGGCAGACGTTACAAGGTCCCACTGGCCAGAAAGAAAAAAACGCATACAAAACATCCTTTGTTCGTCTCGGCACTAACCAATATCAGCCCCAATTTATTGTCATTTTCATTTTATTTTCAAAGTGTTTGATAGTCATGCATTAATATTTATAGGCATTTCTTTCGTTTATTTATGCCTATGGTTCTTTCTGTGCAGCTAGATCCAAATAATTAAATAGACGTATCAACATTTCTTTTTGAATCTGGAAGGAAAACATTTGGGCCAAAAAAATATCATCCAGCCCTAGTTGCTTAGTATTGATCTGAGTGGAGCCTCGTTCAAGCTTGGCAGCGGGCTGACGTCTGGCCACAGGAAGCGCATCATCGTCTGCCCGCATCGCAGCAGCTGTCACTCCAGCAAGGCTGGTGAGTCATGCAGAGTTACCAAACTTCCCACGAGCCCCACGTACCCGATTACACTGTCGCAAATAAAAAATATGCCTAGACACAATAGCACGCTAACGCGCTTTATTATGATGTTCCCTGCAGGTCAAATTGCCAAATTTCACTTCAGAAAGTCGTTCTAATAAAACCGTTAGCAGTCCAAGAACAGCCTCGACAGCCTGTCGGATTTTGCCACGCCGAATATTCGAGGAGCTACGATCATGGGCGGCGGGCCGTTACTCACGTGGAGGTGATGGTTCGGAAGCGCTCCTGCCCCGCCGTATCCCAGATCTGTAGCTTCACCTTCTCTCCATTGATCTCGACCGTGCGGATCTTGAAGTCGACTCCTATAGTGGTAATGTAGCTACCTGCAACGCAACACACTCGTGTCAGAAAGCCACAGCGTCATCTCTTCCACAGCTTCATCTCTTCGCCCTCCAAAGCCATTTAGGTTCATTTCGGGAGCTAACTTTTAAAACAATCAACTATAAGAGGTGAAAATTCACAATTAACGTGATAAACTTTATACAATCTATTCTCTGTACCAAACTTGTGAGACATATGACAGCCTGAGACGGGTTTACCTGAAAATGTGTTGTCTGCAAAACGCAGAAGGAGACTGCTTTTGCCCACACCTGTGCCAAAGAAGGGAAAAAAAGTTACAAACGCAAATAGATTAAATAAACGTACAAAAGAGATTCAACTAGACAAAGACTAGCAACGAGGTTTAAAAAAATACGTCTTTAAGACTAAACCATGTGCAGGCGGCGAGAAAGCGACATGGGCAAGATCAGGAGTGTTCCACAGCTGGTAGGGAGGCAAAGAGACACTGAATGGATATAACATGATGCAGACGCACCTTCAAAGTCTTGGATTTATAGCTAATGAGTGGAAACAAGCCCTTGACTGGGCACTTTTTAAGACCTATAAACCGAGTCAGGAGTAGACGAAGAGCACAGGTATAAGATCAACCGACGCTATTAGCTCAGGAGACATTTAGGGCCTAAAAAACTCAACCCAACTCCACATAAGTAGCACAGATCTTAGCACAGCTAACACAAGTTCAGGAGAACAAAACACATTCAGGGGAATTCCTGTCTCAAGTTAGCCGATGTGGTATCCTCTAGGCCGACCTCAAATGCTGCTAAGAGAGACTATTTTAAGTCAAAGGGAAATACTTTGGACATGTGAAGTAACACATCAGTCCCTCAGTATACAACTCTATATTACAGCAGGAGGATAAAGTGAGGCTGCGGCAAAGGCAACCGTTTGACATGAATTAATGAATAGAGACGATGATGACACTGTCGGACTAAAACTGGGACAAGGACTAAGCGGCAACACAGAATCTGCTCTGTCCAAGCCGATTCCGAATTCTACAATGCTGAAGCATCACTAGGGCACTTTCATTAGGCCAGATCGCATCCAGGGCCTAAATAATGGGTGGCATTGGACACGCGGCAGCTCCCAAACACTGAGGCCTGTGTGTTACAACAGAGGGGTGTGCAGAGGGCGGCTCCCGGCCATTGTGGACACAGCCTGCGGATGGGCAAGTGCCAGTGGTGATGTATGAAGAGGCCATAGTGCCACAGGTCCGCCGTGTGGTGTTTTTAGCCTACATATACTTAGCTGCACGTTCATTTACATGAGAAAAAGAATGTAATGCACATTTAGCGCTGCACATCAGAAAGTTGTCGTTCTGACGGCAAATATGGTTAATGCAATGTCAAGTAAGGCAAATGAAAAAAAGAATATAATGCACATTTGGGGATGCATAATACATGGCTTACACCAAAGCCTTATTGCAGGGTGTGCAATGCCAAGAAAGACTGATTAAGTTGTTATGCGACAACTTTTTTTGCTCTTTTATACAAAATGCAAACTCACACTTTTCTTCCATATTCACCTATAAACATGGGTAGCTCCAATGTGCCAACTCTGTCAGACAAAGCAACTGGCAAAGTGACAGGCAACTCAAGCAAAGCTGACAACCCAGAAGATGTTCACTCGTTAACTCTACAAATCCCACTAGATTTGAGCACTTTCTGATTCCACATTTTTGTTCCACACTTCTGATCCGGTTCCACATTTTTGGTTCTGATTCTAAGCCTTACATTTTACAGTATAACCACGAGCGCATTACCAGTGACTATTAAGAGACAAACTGAAAAGAAGCAAGCTATAGAGTCCTTTCTACTGGAACTTGACTATCATACATACAGTGTTGGGGAGTAACGGAATACATGTACCGGCGTTATGTATTTAGAATACAAAATATGAGTAACTGTATTCCGTTACAGTTACCGTTTAAATAGGTGATAATTAGAATACAGTTACTCTGTTGAAATATATGGATTACACAGCGGTCTTTTCCTGTTTCATATGTTAGACTATCTCCTCTCTAATTTTGGTAATTCCACGCATTGCCGGAAACCCAAACAAAACACAAAATAAGAGGCTCTAATGGAAGCGTCCTGTTAATGTTGGTGGCGTCAGTTACACGATGGACCCGGAGCCGGCACGACAGAGCCAGCAGTGCCCGGGCAGGAATGCATTTCTTACTGGGAAATTTCATCTTTGCTCCTTTAGAGTAAATCTATTGTCTATTCAGGGAGATTTGGGCTTAACAGCCAACTGGTAGAGAAAAACAAAGAAGAATTTGCAGGATGTGACTGCTACATTCATGCAGCTGTAAAAAGCATGACAATATATGAAGTAATCCAAAGTATTCAAAATACGTTACTCACATTGAGTAACTTAAAGGAATACGTTACAAACTACATTTTGGGGCATGTATTCTGTAATCTGTAGTGGAATACATTTTAAAAGTAACCTTCCCAACCCTGCATACATAGGAGTGCAACATTAACACACACTCCCCATACAGGCAGTGATATTTCCGTCTGCACCAAGTCTGCTAACAGCTCATAAAAATCTCACAATGCCGATTCAAAAATCACCCAACTTCCGGATAACAATTAAGGAGTTCTTGAAACGTAAGGAAGTCGCTAACAAAAATAACCTTCCAACACAGTTTCGGTTTGTTGTATACCACACAAGACTTACGCTGCAGCTCTTTATCTGGCCAAATTGTATAAATGTTAATTTCAATAAATGACACCGAACATTTCAGACGTGAGACGCGCGCCTTAGCCAGCTTATGTAGCAACACAGATACTACTGTTTGTGTTGTCGCGCAGAAATGACACACGCTGTTTATTTGCACTCACTCTACTATTATTATTATTTACACAAATGTACAGTTTGAAGGAGAACGTGGTTAAATCTGTTTAGAGTTAGATGATACACCCGGCTAGTAACTAGCATTAGCTGTTTTAACAGTATTACTGAGGGAAAGTTAGCTACCGCGAGCATATCCGGCCTGGTCGGTTGACGTGCCCAACCCAAAATATCAACGCTTCGCCTTGTTCGACTAAAACCACCTATTTGATTTGTTCTAAAATGGTACGAATTCTACTGGAACGGTCGCAGTTGTGCCGGATTTGATTCAAATTTTGTGGAACGAAATGAAAGCGGCTCTAGCGCCGCCCCTGACTCGAGTCCTAACCCTAACTTTTCGTCCCAGTTGACGAATTTGCCGATTTTGCCACCGGGCTGCGCGCGAGACGGGCGCGCGCGCGCACCAAGGCCTCGTTATCGGTCCCGAGGCGTCGCGCGAGCCTGGCTCGTGCAACGAATCGAAAGCCCGAAATCCCCCGGAAAGGCCTATTTCCCGTGTCGCGACCGCGGCATCTCTTACCACTGTCACCGATGATCAGCAGCTTAAAGAGGTAATCGTAGTCTCTGGCCATGCCGCTTGGTTGGGTCAAAGCCCCGCGCCTATGCTACTGCTCTACGCCCGCCTCCTTCCCCGGCTCATCGGCCGAACCCTCCACGGTTCGTGAGTCTGGCAGACGTCCCCGCCGGTAAGCAGATGTTTCGCCCGATGCCGGGTGTTCCTCCAAATAAAAAACAGTAACGTTTTTTCCCCCCGGGCTTTGGCGGCGTCAGCAGTCCTCCCCGTTGAGCAGCGCGCAGGCGGAAACTCCGCTTCCTTCTTCTCGGGCGGCGGTAGCTGTTAGCGCGAGTAGCAGCAGCAGCAGCAGCTACAGCCCCGCACTGACCGGGCGCACTGCGCAGCCGCGAGACACGTTATGACGTAGTAGCGCACAGGTCTGTGTCAAGGTTCTCAGTCGTCCGCCCAGAACATGGTCATTTTGAGGGCATGTATCGAAGGCAACTGGACATCTTTTCAAAACTCTTTAAGACGTTTCACCTCTCATCCGAGGCAATTGAATTTCTTTTCAAAATTCAGACGTCTTCAAGAATTTTGAAAGAAGTCCAGTTGCCTCAAATTTAGTGAGGCACAAAAAATTGGCACAACAAAAATGCAGTACTACGTCAAAAACCAAGTGTTCTTATTTCCCAACTTTTATATTCTAATTTAAAACGTATTTGTATTTATTTTGGGGCCATTTACAGCACTTACATAAACTGATAACCATCGCCCGAAGTCCATTGTGTGCTGCATCCGTTTGAAAGAGCAATTTGCACTTGGCACACTTTCCCGGTGACCGTTTTACTTTTTACGCATAAAAAGTGACCAGATATTTCTATTGTTATTCGGAGAATGGGAAAAAACAAACAAACAAACAACGACGGCTATGCCTGCCAAACTAAATACGATTTCAAACTAAAACCAATGTACCTCCCTCCCTTTAGCTCACTTATTGGTAATGGCCTCCGTCCAGACACAGTTATTCATAATGAACGATAGAGGGCAGACCTTTACCTCCGGGTCCATTGTGTTTAGCTGAGGGTCCCGGCCTGAATACGATTACAGAGCTGCTATGCAATGAATGAAATTAGTCATTAATGATTTACAGTATACAGTCATTTTAAAAGCAAACCAAAACATGGATCACGGACATCAAGAAACAAAACTATCTGCAGTACATTCAGTACATAAATACAAATTTGAGCGCTACATTTACGTCTGACTGCCGACTGTTGATTACACTGCTTATTACTGTTTTCCCCACGATCATACCAAACAATAATTCTATCAAGTTTGCCAATGACATCTAACCCAGGAACTTAAGCACAAGTTCTTTATTTTCCTGCCGAAAACTGTAATATTCAAGGGCACGAAACCCTCTGTTCCTTTCAACGCAGCATGTAGGAGATGGTTTTCTCCAGAGCAACTTCCATTTACTCGAATACAGGGACAGTCTCCCTGGAGGAACTTGGAGTCAAAGATCTAGCTCAGGAACCCATTTGTGGTAATATTGGAGGTTAGGATTTGAATACATAACCTCTAGTGATAGTGAGCATACTACTATTAGACCACCACCTCCACTGATGTTGAAGTTTATTGCTTGAGAAGGAAGTGTTATTTGACAGCATGAGAAAAATGGTCAGGTTTTGTATCCAAAAAGACGTCACTTCAGACCTACATCATCCACAGAACCTCATGTCCCACGACATAAAACAAAGGACTACAGAATACTGACTAGCTTTACTGAATATGACCGCTTAAAGTATTACAGACCACTGTGAGATGACCCCACAGCATCATCTCGGATCCTTCACGATGGCCATGCCTTTATCCATCAGCTTGGAGATGCCTTAACATCCTGACCTGCACTCGCCTCTCACACAGACCCATCTATGAAATTGATCTTGTTACACTGAACTAAATTTGCTTATACGCTATTATAATCGCCTACTGACCAAGAGGTTGTAAATCCAGCTTTACCCTACTGGCATAACTACCAGCATCGAGCCCCTGAAGAACGTTCTTAACCCCGAGTTGCTCCAGGGAGACTGTTCCTATAATTAGCAAATTAGGAAAAGGGAAGTCGCTGTGGATAAGAGCATCTGCCGAGTGGTGTAACTATAAATGTACTGTATTTGTTACTGATCTTGGATGCCCTGCACAATTGAATGATCTAGTTTTTGCTCCTGCAACAATATAAATTCTACTAATATAAATTCTCTAACATGTAGGGTTTTAGGTTAAGCCAAGGAAAGATTAGCAAATTCTGGTGCTAAAATCTGCAAATCAAAGTGAATAAAAGCAGCACCAAATGGTTACAAACCATTCACTGTATTTTATGTTTCACTGTCAGGACAATGAGAGAACAAAAACAATTTATTAAAGCATGGATTTTTGTTTCTTTTATTTGTACAATCCAAATTATAGGATACAGCACTGATTAAAATCAGTCTCATCCTTTGGGATTACCCCTTTCAACGCGCGCGCACACACACACACACTAAAGAAAACACTACAATACTGGAGGAACCAGACTCTGGTTCTCATCAAAGTTGAAAAATGGGCACCATAAAGGTGTTTTATACCTTGGAAAGAGTTGGCACAAATAAAAAATGGTTTTGTAACCGTTGAAACATTATCAGGAATTAAAAAAAAAAAGGAAAATCTAAACTTGATTCCAGATTCTAGAGATACCAGAGGTACAGTGATTGTGTGTGCGTTTTCACATTCATCATTAACATGGGCAAGATGTGTGTGCATGTGTGCGCTTTGTCTTTCCATCACTCTCTAGCTGACGTATGCAAGAACTGTATTAATTTCAACAAACTGTCCTTTGAGAACATTAGAGGCTGCGCAACTATGCAGGAGAAAGACAATCAGGCAGGTCACGTAAGGATTGTGTCATCAATCTCTTCGTTGGAGTCGGGTAGGCCTGAGATTTTCTTCAGCGAGCGGCGGTAACAATCAGACAGCAGCTCATTACTGGCCGAGTCTAAAATGGCGCTGATATTCTGAAACACACACAAAAAAGGAGTTGTTCATGAAAAGGACACTAGGTACCTAGGCTCCAGTAAAGCCACCGTGCAATTTTAGCCCTATTTCAAACTGAAATTCAGACTGAAAACATGATTTTCAGGTCTTGTCATTTTTTTTTTGCTTTCGTGAGTCACTGCACCACTGAAAACTTTCCTGACATGTTAGAAATGTTTCTCACCACACTACAGTTGGTGCCGTAACGGATAGCGATCAGAAGATCGCCGGTTCGAATCCCAGACCGGTAAATTGAGGAATAATATAAATAAATATAATATAAATTGACTTTGTACGAATGAGTGCAAGACACATTTTATACATCACTGAAAACAACTAGTTGTAATCCTGCACTCAGCAACACAGAGGGAAGCCTTCACTTGCTGTTTTTAAGGGGCCGAAAAGATCAACACTTGACAAGAACCACTGCCGTTGTCACTCTCAGTAAGACACCAGTGTGCGTACATTGCGAACAAATATGTGCCTGCATGGAACCAACCTGCATGCCCTCCTCTCCCTGGCGAAGTCGGATCATACTGACGATGGTGTGGTCGCTCTGGGCTCGCACGCTGGTGTTCTTATCTTTGGTGTTGTCCAGCAGGGCTTTGATGATGGGCTTCATCAGACTGGGCTCAAGAGCAGGAGTGTCAGCCTCCCTGCACACCCACCACAGCACTCGCTCCGTCACCAGGCGGATATCACTCGACTGGTTCTGCAGACACTGGAGGAGGAACAACAGAGCTTGTGTTCGTAAAGCTCATCTTTCTCTCGCACACAGACTATCAGCAATCAAAACATCGGACAGTAACCGGTTCTGAACAAAATTTAAGGTCACAGAACTGATAACACCATTTAGCAGCATTTAACTAGCCAAAGATTTCCATTAGTGCATCTACTGCGATATGAGAATAGGAGAATATACTCTAAAGCAAAAATGATCACATTTTTAGTGTAAACTATACTTTCACACAAATATTAAGTTCAAGGAAATGGAATTTACATGTAACACATTTTATATTTGCTGTGTTAAACAAACATTTCAAATATTTAGAACAAGCAGTTAATTATAATCATGTCCAGCAAGTTTCCCAATGCTCGGCCACCTTCAGGTTCTATGCAGCCTTGACCAACAGCCCATTTTCCCCTCACATTTTATTGCCAGACAAACACAGTAGCACATATGTGACCCTCCACGGCAAAACCAGTCGCTTGTCGCAAATTTTCAAAATTGAGTTATGATATTTTCATGAAAGGGCATAAATCAAGCTTCAAAACGATACCTATATGGAATGAATGGGACGACATATGACTGAGATATCAACATTCAAAGGAGTCGGGTTTCTCCTGTCACGCCAAGTGAGAAATGGAGAAATCTGCCTTTGAAGTTGACCATCGCCGTAGCACTCACAGACGCTCGGTGCGGTCGCGGCTACGTTTGCATTTACGGTAGCCTACGCTGCATTCACAGCCACACGGATAGCCTACCTGCGTTAGGTTAACTGAAGTCGGGAGACGGAGATGGATTCCGGAGAAATATCTTCACGCTAGTCAACCAGTGGATTTACCGTAAATATTGAAGTAGAGCGGTCAAAACAGACACTTTGAACATTCTGCTGGAATTGAATTCCTCACCTCAAGAAAGTCCCGTTTTTAGGATGGAAAGGGGAAGTTTTTCAGTGAAATTGATTCACAACAGTACAGTATAGACCTTCCACTGTTTCAAAACACTAAAAACAAAACATCCCAAATTTTACCCCACGCAACATAAACGCTCGTTTTTCTCGGAAACCTCCGTTGCGCCAAGCGACTGGTTTTGCCGCGGAGGGTCACATATAAGTTTTTCAATATCGCAATTAGCTATGATAAGCATGAACATCAGCCAAATGATGTCTGTAACATGTAATCAAACATTGACTGAACAGCAAGAGCACAATAAACGTGAAAAGGAGTTGAAGCCGAATGAAAATAGTCTTAACAGTAGCCCACCTTGACAAACTGAGTGATGATGCGAGGTGAGATGGCGTCTCCTCCGGCTGATCTGAGCTGGTGTCTCATCAGGTACCCCATCGCCCTGATCCCGCTGCAGGCTATGGGAATCTACATCACATACACAGTCCGTCAAACGCGTAACACAGAAACTTCTTGTTCATTAAGTAAAACTATTTATGCCAACCAAGGAGTGTTGACCTTTTTTAAACAATGCGTTTTATTCAATCGACTCATGCAGGCATATGAGGTTACAGGGTGAAGACTTTTCCGAATTTTCGGTAATGCCCATAAACTCTCATTCTTCCGTTCAGGTCAGTGTATTCATCCAGTTTAATTATACATTTCCACCAAGTCCACTAAGCTCTACGAGGCAACATCAGATGATACTTTTGCACTGAAGCTGGTAGCTTAAGTAACAACATTTCTCTAAACGACAGCTTGGTTACTGTTAGCAATGACAGGAGGGATTTTGGTTTTCCCAGAGAGTGGGACCTCACCCTGTCTGCAGTGGCGCTGGATAAGATGGCCTCCAAAACAGCAGAGCTGTACTCTGGAGCGCACAGCTGTTCAGGAGCTGACTTCACCGCTATAGCTAGAGCCAGACTGCGGCCGTGGCGCACCATCCAGTCCACGCCCGATATGTCCGCTACAAGGCAGAGTTTAGGTCAGTATGAAAGGCCTTACAAATACAGAAAAAAAAATCTCAGAAGTGCATGCATTTCAGTTGCAATAAAATGACATTAAAGCTACTGAATCTAATCGTGTCTAAATACTGTTACATGTTCATACATTCTACTGCATCTAAAACTCACTGTCGCACATTCCAACATTTGCTTTATTGCTCCAGTAGCGTTAATAACCCAAAACAGAGAATCAAGTGGAGGCAGGGTGCGTAAAATCCTCCACCAGCTGTTCGATCCATGAACAGATAACGCGTTACGATCGCGTTGTGTGTGTCTGTGCAACACGCTTACCAAGGACATGTTGCTGTAGCACAGTCTTGAGCTCCTCTTCAGACAGGAAGGCACACAACACACCAACACACCCGGCTGAGGCCATCCGCGTGGCGTCCTACATAAACGTGCGCAAACACCACGCAAACCCAAGCTTAGGTGACACTTGTGAGACCACATCCTGATGTGACATTCAAAGTGTGCAATCGCTATTACATCTACATATCTACATTTATTCACTGGAGCACAACACACAGAGCTCATATATGCCATATTTGGCCGTTATTTCAAGGCAAAAACACTGAACTAAATTGTCCAAAATGCATAAACTGCTCCCTGATCAGTAGAGCTGGGCGGTATGACCCAAAATCTTTATCACAGTATTTTTCCTAATTATATCGATTTCACGGTATACGGCGGGATTTTTTTTTACGCCTTTTTTTTTTTATTATTTGTTTTATTTTTATTTAACTTGCTTTTGCTTCTTCACTAGTGTTACCTGAAGATTTAGAAGCCGACCGTAGTTTCATTCTCTAAGACATGTTTTTGGCCAAACTATCCATTTCGCAACATATTTTCAAGCACCCAAAGAGGTATTTAGACTTAGTAAAGTATCCATTGATTATTGGTTACACTTCTATAACTGCATTACACAAGTGAAAAAAATCTGTTCAACTGAAAATGAAGAAATACTGAAGTTATGTGTCATTTTGAACCAATCTGATCTATAAAATGAGCTGCTTTTGGCCTTTCTGGAAGAGAACTACATTTCCCACAATACCTAGCGCGGCCCTCGGAGCCGCGTCACAACAAAGCGTTCCGGAATAGACTATATACAGTATATACGGCTGTACTGTAAGTAGAACGCTGGTGGTTGTGGTTATTTATCAGCTAAAATATGCGTTTTGCTTGTAATAAACGGGACGTTTGAACCAAACTGGAGCGTTTTAGCGAGTAATGGCGCATATGCGCGCGCTCACGAACGCATTGTTCACGTCGCCACGTCACGTCGTTTTTATGCATTTACTTCTGTTTTTGCGCACGGAACATCTCACAAATACGTTCACATACAGAGGGATCAAGTCTTGTCTTGATCGCGCCTCTGAAAACGTTGTGCATCGTCATTAATAAGCGTCCGCGTGAAACACACGCAGCGCATGCTCTAACGAGCGAAATGAATTAAACGAAGCTTCGATTCTAGAAAAACGGCAACAATATTTGAATAACCGTTTCAGCTCTACTTGCGTCTTTTTTCGACTCCAGCATCAGTTATATCTTCCGTTTCTGAACTTGCGCGGTCCATGTTTAGCGGCGCAGCAGTGGAAAAAGTTCCCCCCTTAAACAGTTTCCAACTGCGCCACTTTCCGAACCTTGTTTAGGCTATTTAAACCGGCACTGCGGTATAAGAAAAAAGGATAACAATAATAAACAGTTTTTGGCATGAACCGGTATACCGCCCAGCACTACTGATCAGTGAAACTGCCATGTTTTATCGATCGCATGAAGAAAACATTTGAATATGCTGTATAATGGTAATAACAGGCAGAAAATGAGTTTTACACAGCTAGTTAATGGTCAAACCTCATCATGGCCCAGCATGCCTAGCAGCGTGGTGGTGATGTTCTTTTTGATGGCAGGGTCGACCTTTGAACCAGCACCTTGAATGACGAACCTCAGGGCTTGCAGCATCGTCTCCCTGCATCACACACACACACACACCGGCATGTTACAGTGGAAATGGGTTCTAACAAAGTGCAATGGCATTCTACTGCCGTTATTAACAGCGTCTAATTAACCAGAAAAGCGTAAACCTAAAAAAACCAAGTAAAAGCTGTGATAAGAGCTGTAACAGCTACTTTCATAAAGCTATTCTATGCACAGTTTTAAAAACATTCAAATACAGACAGTTGGTCAACAAACCACCAGGAATTAAAGGAGACATTAAGGCCTCGTCCACACGGACGTTCAAAATGAACGCCCTCTGAACGCTGTTCAATTGGCGTTCGCAAATGGCGTCATTTTCCTCGCGTCGTCGGGATTTTGACGCCAAGAAAACGTCGCATGCAGCGTTTATTTGACGCCACCCCAACGCGCAGCCGGCCGAACGCCGGTGCTGAACGCCCGCGTGGACGCTTTGATTTGCTCCAACGAGCAGAAAAAACGGTCGGCGTTCAGTCGGCGCTCACCTGGCGCCACGAACGCCGGAACAACGCCTGGTTCAGACGTCCGTGTGAACGGGGCCTTGGTGTTTGTATATGGGTCAACACTGCACATGTGGTAAACCTTGTCTTTACGTTTGTCTTGCAGTTCAAAAACTGGACGTTTTTCAATCTAATCACGTTAAAACACAGTAAAACTGCTGCAAAACTTAAAAATGAATAAATAAATAAATAAATAAATGAAAACATTCTGTGAAATCGCTTGATATTGTTTGATTTGAACTCTTTCAGAAATGCTTTTCATTACTTAAGGCGCTTACTAATCCAAGCAGTATAATCTGGTGCATATGCGTCTATAGGGTCAAATCCATTTCGTCTCGATTATTGTTGGGCGTTATCCATACGACTGATGGATCCTTAAAATGTTTAGTGGCATTGCCGTAACCCGAACATATGTGATGCTCCTCGGTAATCGTCATCGCGTCACCCACCTGACGCCAGAGTCCTCCGCGTTGCGTATGGCCGAGAGCTGCTCGGTAAAAAGCGGGTCCACTTTGGCGTGAATGGAGACCAGCTGGCCCAAAGCCTCCGCCGCCCGCAGCCTCACCGCCCGGCTCGAGTCCTGCAGTGCCTTCAGGAACGTGGTTTGGAGCTGCGGCAGGAAGGGCTTCAGGGCCAGACCGACCTAAAGAGGGTTTGCGGGAGAGGAAGGATGATGTAGTGCCTTTACAAGCTTGCTGGAAAGGAACGTTTTCTTTCTTGCGACGCTCAAAATCGGCAAAAGCGCTGCAGCGCATACGAGTATACGAGAAGCAGCCCAGCTCCGAACCCATGCGGCGTCGAATTAACAATTGAACGAATTTAACGTGGAACTTCTCTCGACATCCTCACGTAACTCTTAGTGGAACAAAAACACAAACACGCTTTTACTTGTCGTGCTTTGAATTTGAACAAAGCTCGAAATCTTAAACCAATGTGCCCCATTCACCGATGTTTTCTCACGTGTCTTCTTACAGTACAACACTAAACAACAACTGAAGAAAACCCGATAACCGGACATTGTGCTTTTTAGCAGTGGCAGATGTGAACGGCATGATAATCGACAGCTTAGTTTTATCTCAAATCAATACTAATTGCATAATAGTGGTGTTGATGTATTTTGTAAAACATTTTCGCCAATAAAGAGCAAAAACCTTGCGAAGGAGCAGCGTCAGGGTCTCAAGGAGAGCAGTCTTCACGGTCCAGGCAAAGCGGTCTCCCAGGATACGGATAAGAGGCCCTGTGATGTTGACTACGGACGGGCGCAGGGCCTCTGCCGAGGTCAGCTTAATGACGGCGCCCAAAGCGCGTGCCGCTTCCTCTTTCTGCTCTGGACTTCCTGTCAGCACGCCTTCTCTCAGAACGGGCAGGATGCATGTTACTCCCTGAGACCAGAACGGACACGCGCGTTAACATTGACGTATTTAGAGGGGAAAAAAAAACAAAACAGCCAAACGTGCTAGAGAAATGAAAAGAAATAGATTTATTACTGGGGTTTGTTATGACAAGACCGACCTTCTTGGGCAGACAGAAGCCAGGTAGGTGTTCGCCCTTAACGTCGGCTGAGACGGAGCGAATGTCTCTGTGCAGGTCATCGATCAGAGCCAGCTGACTTGCAGCATCCAGTTTCTGCAAACAAACCAGTGAGGTAACATTTCGAATATCCAGGCTTTAGTCCCTTCACCAACAGGCAGGAAAGTCGGACGTTATGATCCATATAAGAAGCTTCATTTTTCCCCCCATCACTTGTACCTGCTGTAGTAAGTTAAACATTTTGTGACGATGAACCTATGTTCCGGCGGTTATTCTAATACCTTCACTTTGAATTTTAGGGCCCTGTTTATACTGTGTTTAGCGAAAGCGAGGGACTGTTTGTCCTTTTGAACACACCACAGTACAGCACACAGTGCACCACGGCAAAATGTGGCCTCTGCATTTGACCCATCGTGTGAAGGAGCAGTGGGCGGGCAGCTAACATGGGCAGCGGTGCTCATGAGAAACCTCCGGGGCACCTTTACCGGCCCCGGGAATTCGAACCGCCG
Organism: Distichodus sexfasciatus; assembly: GCA_032718565.1. NCBI lineage: Eukaryota > Metazoa > Chordata > Actinopteri > Characiformes > Distichodontidae > Distichodus > Distichodus sexfasciatus. Next base: position 2,510,982 of record JAVGVS010000051.1, on the reverse strand, counting down.
ACGTTCCTATCACAGGGTGAGCAACTGCTGAGTATCTGCCTTCTTTTAATTCGACTGTATTCCTTCCTGATTCTCACGCTTGTCTGCTCTGCATAGATTCGACATTTCCAGCATCAGCAGACCCCCGTTCTGCACTGTCCGTTCATTCGTGTTGTGGTTGGGAATTCTCAAACGTGACCCTCCACGGCAAAACCAGTCGCAAATTTTCAAAATTGAGTTATGATGTTTTCATGAAAGGGCATAAATCAAGCTTCAAAACGATACCTATATGGAATGAATGGGACGACATATGACTGAGATAAACAATCAAAGGAGTCGGGTTTCTCCTGTCACGCCAAGTCAGAAACGGAGAAATCTACCTTTGAAGTTGACTATCGACGTAGCACTCACAGACGCTCGGTGTGGTCGCGGCTACGTTTGTATTTACGGTAGCCTATGCTGCATTCACAGCCACACGGATAGCCTACCTGCGTTAGGTTAACTGAACTCGGGAGACGAAGATGGATTCCGGAGAAATATCTTCACGCTAGTCAACCAGTGGATTTACCGTAAATATTGGAGTAGAGCGGTCAAAACAGAAACTTTGAACATTCTGCTGGAATCGAATTCGTCACCTCAAGAAAGTCCCGTTTTTAGGATGGAAAGGGGATGTTTTCCAGCGAAATTGATTCCCAACAGTACAGTATAGACCTTCCACTGTTTCAAAACACTAAAAACCAAAAATCCCAAATTTTACCCCACGCAACATAAACGCTCGTTTTTCTCGGAAACCTCCGTTGCGACAAGCGACTGGTTTTGCCGTGCAGGGTCACAAATGTGAACTGTTGCGACCTGAATCCATACAACATTCCGTTGTGACGAAGCTTTACGTCTCTGGTTTACGACGCGTCTCATTCAGAACGGCGACACACGAGCAGTCTATGGCTTCAGGTCTCGTGCAAATAAGACTTGTGAGAACTGAAGGACCCCGGCGGCTTCTTGTCGTACCTTGGCGATAGAGTTGATGGTGTCCCAGCTCTGGTGGAGCACCTCGGGGTTGGCGTCGTTGAGCAGCCGCATGAGGCCGGAGAGCAGCGTGCGCGTGTGGGCGCTGTAGTCCAGGCGCGTGCGGGAGAAGTAGGCATTCAGGATGGTGACGGCCGCTTCCCTCAGGCCAGCGTCTGGCCCACGTGTGGCCTCCAGCAGGTCCTCGATGATGATCCGCTGCCCCGCCTCATCCTCCACCGACAGGATGACGGTTTGACAGTTGCTCAGCTCCTGCGGAGGAGGGAACGTAGCAGTGATTTTTCACTTATAACAACTTCCACGTGCTCCCTGGACACGTTCTAATAGTCCGCAGAGGACCTCTTTGATCATTAAAGGAGTAGTATCACCTAAAAGCAGACCTGCCCACATTTTCCACTTCCAGGACATTTTATTCTCGTTTGGAAAACGTCTGATCAGGTTTGGAATTTTTCGACGAAAAACTGGTCAGCTCATAGGATTGTACTTGAAACGTTTTGCTCACACATATCCTGTAGATATCTCCTACACAACATCAGAAGAATCCGCCCCTTTCTCACCACTGAAGCTACTCAGCTTCTCGTCCAGTCCTTGGTTCTCTCTAAGCTGGACTACTGTAGCTCCCTAATGGCTGGACTTTCAATGAAAGCAACACAACCACTTCAGCTGATCCAGAACGCAGCTGCGAGACTTATCTTCAGCGTTTCGACATTCTCGCACACCACACCTCTGCTGCGGGACCTGCACTGGCTCCCTGTGGCTGCTCGCATCAGGGCATCTCAGGGCCTCTGAGAGCATCGACCGCTGCTCCTCTACTTAAGAGAAGAGGGAAAACATGCTTCGAGACTCTTTGCAGCGCTGGCTCCTCAGTGGTGGAACCAACTTCCGCTTGCCGTAAGAACAGCCGTGTCCCTTGCTGTCTTCAAACGTCGTCTGAAGACACGCCTCTTCAACGAGTATCTAGGGGATTCATTTACCCCTTACTATCTATATATATGTTGTCTTATCTATCCAAAAAAACCCCAAAAAAACCAAAAACGAAACACTAACATGTCTGTCTGTGAACTTTCGTTTTTCTCCAACCCATTTTTCGTTAGTTCATAGTTTCATAGTTTACAGACCTAAGAACAGTCGTGGACTACAAAGCACTGTTGTAAGTCGCTCTGGATAAGAGCGTCTGCTAAACGCTATAAATGTAAATGCATAAAAATCCACAAAAGTTCATTTCGAACAGCGGTTCTCAAACTTTTTCTGTGATTCTCCACTTCAAACGAGGGTCTTTCAAGCCCCACCTGTCCCATATTGTCCCAACAAAGCGGCACTGAAACGAAAACATAAACTGGCTGCTCCCGTGTGTGAGAGAGCCTGGTCGGCTGAAATCGGAGTTAACCGACGCTTCTTGTTATAATAAACATTTGGGTTTCAGTAACGATAACGGCGTTGTAACGATGGGGGGAAAAAAATGAGTCGTTTTCGAAAAAACACGTTTCTTTTTAATGCCGTTACTCCCATCAGTGATGACAACAGGAACAGGTCATGCCTCTACTCCCCACTTTGAGAAGCGCTGGTTTGTAACATAGAAAGTGAGGAGAATCGGAAAGTGATTATGGCTTAGCGTCCACCTTCACATCTGCAATATATTATAGGGCTGCTCGATTATGGAAAAAACCATAATCACGATTATTTTGGTCAATCTTGAAATCACGATTATTTAACACGCTTCCTCATTGACTCTGGAAACACATAGCATTTATTGCACATAAAGAACAGCAAATGTAAACTTTCCCTGTTAAAATAACAAAGTGTAATATTCAAATATTGTATTAAAAAGTAAACAAAATCAGCAATGTAGTGCAGTTCCACAATCTCTTGAAAACAAAAAATACAAAATGTATAAATAAAATACAAATTAAATAAAAATAACTGTTTTTTTCGATTACATTGTTTTTGTGATTGTTTGGAGCCGAAATCGTAATTGAAATAAAACTTCGATTAATTGCACAGCCTGAATATATTATTTCCTCATTTTAAATGAAACAGCACAACTTCTAGTTTCAAAGACTTGTTTACCATGTTGCCACTCCTTGGTGGCCTTGTTGGATCTTAAGGACGCTGGGTTTTACTGAGCTACATGTAAAGATGGCACAATACTACTTTTGCACGTCCGATATCGATATTGTAGATTTGGATATCTGCCGATACAAATCCGATACAGTCTCCGAGTCTTTTTTAAAAAGCTGTTAGGCCCTGAGAGTAGCCAGGTTTCCATCCAAGGAGTTTTTGCGGAAAAATATTTAGCGCTTCACATTTTTTACCGATATAGCTGATGGAAATGCTAATTATCGATAAAATTTTGTAAACGTCGACATAATATTTTTCCGTTTAACTTTAGCGCATAAGTTCTATATTGATACTTCAGATGTCGCAAAAACTACTTTGGAAACACTTTTTGTCGGGGAAAAAAAGGGCTTTAACGCAAATAAATGTGTCACATGATACATTTTCATCACGTGGGTTTCGTCGCACTGGGGCACTTTCTTCGAGCTCTAGGGCTATCAGACAAGCACCTGCTTCATTCTGCTGTCGTCTTCGGATATTTCGTACAATTCCAGTTATTTGTGAAACTGAAATAACAGTAAGCTGGCAAATTTCGAAAAACTGTCTGAATAATCTCTCCATCACTTTGTTTCTTTGTTTAGCGGAGGGGGGTGTCACGTGGAAAACGAAAAGTAGATCATTTGCGACATACACAAAATGATGCATGGAAACGGCTCAAGGGCAGATTTTTTTTTGCGATACACCAAAACCTATGCCACAGTTCGTTTTGGGGGGATGACGTCATCACGCACACCATTTTATCGATAAAAAGCCAGTTGGATGGAAATAGGCTGGAGACAGCAAATTTCGCACATTTTTTTTAACGCATATTCTGTTTGTCGATAACAAAACGTCGCAAAAAACTGGATGGAAACTTGGCTACTGTTGTACAGATTTTTGCTCTAAAAAACGATACCCAAAATAAAACGTGTCTATCTCAGCAACCACAATGTCTACTTTTATGGTTTTGGTGTCATTATAAAGGTAACACTTGTGAGATTACTGTCAAAGTGTCGGGGAATAAAATCATGTTTGCCTAAAAAACAAAACAAAAAAACATTAGGGCTGGGCAATTAATTGAAAATTACTCGAAATCGACATTAAGAACCTTTAATCGACATAATCTTGCACGTGATGATTATTTGCTCTGGGCTATAATGGGCCAGACTTCCATGTTCTTGGGTTGAGTTACTGACAGGAATTTATTGAATACAGTTTGGAATACATGTATAGGATTTCAGTATGTTGTGACTGCACTAAAACAGCAAATTTATTTTAGTCTAAATAATTTGGTCCTATTTTTTCTTTGTAGTATTATTAGTCATAACTATTTTCATGTAATTTGTATTTTATTTACGTACATATTTTGTATTTTTGGTTTTCAAGAGATTGTAGAACTGCACTACATTGCTGATTTTGTTTACTATTTTATACAGTATTTAAACATTTTACTTTCAGTTATTTTAAGGGAAAGTTTACATTTGCTGTTCTTTATGTGCAATAAATGCTATGTGTTTCCAGGGTCAGTGAGTAATCGTGTTAAATAATCGTGATTTCAAGATTGACCAAATTAATCGTGATTTTTTTTTCCACACTGAGCAACCCAAAAATACATATTCCTTTGATGGTTCCTCTGAAGTGAGCTTTGCAGTCGAAACCCTCAAACAACCATAGTGCAACATCTTGACCATAACTTGCACCAAAAATATTGCTAAAAAAGTAAACAGGGAAATTGTGTTATGTTTAGGTGGAATTTGTTGTTTGAAATTTTTAGACAGACTTATCGGTGGCGTTGATGTGCCGCATGCATATGTTTGTTTACGCTACCCACTATGCAGTCTTTAATGACAACTTCCTGTTCTTCCCCAAAGGTACCGGGGCTAAGACTAGTCATGTATAACAGAATAAATGCTATAAAATGTTATGACATTATTCTGTTATGCTTAAGGAAGTACTTGACTAAAATCCTGTTTTCCTCACTAAAGCAATACACTAATTACACACCCACATGTATGCGCTAAATTATTTATGGAAGAAACATCACAAAATTAATCCTCATGGAAAATACAGTTCTGTAACTTGTCAGATGGTATTTCAATAGGGGTGCCAACACCAACATCATCCTCCACCATTTCACACCCCTAAGTAAATATTTATTATGCATACTATGTGTAAATATGCAGTCTAGATTTTCAAAAATTCACAACAGTTCATGATGTGAAAAAGATTTTGAAGCAAGATACATGGCGCTGTTTCTTGCCCTCGTAAGCGCTTCCATTCTCCATCATTAAATTGGACATGGATTTTGCTTGGTATGCCACCCCAAGATTTGCTGTGTTCTACCGGCTACCCCCAAACTTTTTTTCTGAGGTGTTACCGGTCTTTTGTTAACGCACTTAATCACAACCCCAAAGCCACAACCCGGCACTATACCTTGTCACTGTTTTGTCACAGAAGCGCCAGCAGGCTTAGGGAGCGTCTCCGAATGACAGATCAATTTAACAGAATAACATCTCAAAACGGCTTCGGTTTAAACACTGGTCTGTCATTTTGAGACGCTCCCTCGCTTCCTTTCGCCAAATCCATCAAGACGGTATGGAGATCAGCGACAGATGGTGTTAAGGAAATTAAACAGCATAATCATGCAGTTTGAGCTTTAATATCGGGTGTCGCTGAATGCTCTATTGTTTATCAATATGTACAAATTAGCTTAATGTATAGAAGTGCTATTGAGGTAAGATCAACGCTATGGCGCGAATTTACAGATAGCCCAATGCCACCAATGTTCTGATTCGCTGTTGATATAATAGATCCACATTCGATCCACGGACGATCGGTGCCATCGACAATGGTATGATTCTATTGAATATATCTGGAGAGTATCTTGAAGTAGTCTGACGTAGTTAATCTGCTACATTATGAATACTTAAGTACCAACCTCATATCGTGAAACAGACAAGAAGGTTTTGATAATGAAAAACATAACATTAATTTACCAATCTTGAAATCAATGATTATTTAAACACTTTAATTTAAAGTCATTATTTAAGACTTAATGCTGCCTTCTCCTCCTTCCGCCATCTTTACCGCAATAGACGGTACATCGCCACCAGAAATTACCGAAGGCAGCGTTGAAAAAGCGCGTGTAGCCATTCTGAACATGACAAAAATATATATACTTGCAGAAGCCATGTGTAAAAAATAATTGCAATTATAATTGTTTTTGTCGATTACATTATTTTTTGTGATTGCTTGAGCTGAAATTGAAATTGAACAGTAAATTTGATGGACGGTAACAGCCTTAACGTACGTCACCGTCACGTTCGGCGCGAATATCCGCGCCATTTCAGAGACGCGACTGAATTGGAGATAAAAACGCTAATATTACATAATGTCATGTCTTCGCACGCTACGCCCCTTTATTACAAGACAACTCGATTAGCCGATAGAAAAGAACGTTTTCATAACAGTTATTCGCTGATGTTATGGAAGAGTTCCAGACGGCGTTTCAACGACATCGTGACCCAGTCCCAAATACATAGATGGAAGTTTGCAGGTTCCGTTTTCTGCCAGAAGATGCCTCGAGCAAATATTTGGTGAAATTGAAACTTCCTGAATACTGCCTAAGGTTTTGACGAACGGGCGGTGAATAAGGCCTATTTTCTCTCTCTTTAGTCAACGGCTATGTTTGCAGTAATCAGACAATCCAGGAACGTGAACAACATAAATACAGCCAGAGCCTGGCACCCGGAAAAAACTACACCGCCATGCATAACCGTTCCATTTAAGGGTAAAATAAGCGGTATTCAGTGGTTTAACGGAACATCTCTTGAGGTTTGCTCTCGCTATGTCCGTGTTTTAAGCAACGCTATGTTTCTACTGCTATTTCCGCCCGCCCATACTTTGAGGTCCGCCGGAGCCCAGCTTGTCTTGAGTGAGGAGAGCAGAGAGAAGGATCACGCCCAGGTGTCAGGTCAGAGCGCTGCACGGAAAGGGAAGGCCGCACACTTAGTGCTGAGCAGGAGGAGCCGCCAGCTAAAAATAAGACGGGGAAACCACAGTATGCAAACTGACAGAAAAAAAACAATTTTGGTGAATTGTTAACAGATCCTTATTTCGAAAGAGAGCTGACCTTAGGCACCAGGTAAGGCAGTACGGATCGGCTCTTCACAGCCATGACCGGTTTTACCTGGCCCAGGGCAAAGTCGAAGTTCCCTGCCCTCCCATGTATCAGCAAACAGAAAGTTGAGATGAAGTTTTCTTATTTTATTTATACACAACTGGCAGAATGTAAGTATTAGGGAAATACTAATTGTCTCAATAGTTGTTTTGTGGAGCGGCAGGATGTCGCCCGCCAGGCTGACAGGCGTGGAGCTGCTCAGTTTTAGCTGCTGCCCGCACTTCCTCCAACGGGTCACACAGAGCCTTGCGCACCGTCGGCACTAGAGACTCTGAGAACACCAGCACCTGAGGCGCAGAAATACAGACGCGAACGAAACGCGGCTAAGCGTTCGAGCAGAGACAAAGCGAAAGACCAAAGCGAAAGCCAGAAAAAGGCTGCCAGCGCCTTTAATAGGACTTTATGATCTCGCTGAGGCCGATGCACTCCCTCGCCTTCGCCGCCGCTTTGAACACCCTCCAGATGGTAGAGACCGGAAGATCCGCCGAAGCCAACCAGACCCCCGAGGTTTGCCGCAATCTGCAGAGATGGAGAGCGGTATAGTGGGGTCAAGCTGTCCGCAGCTTACAACTGTACTCTTCAGTGTGCCCAAACGCCTCTGGCTGATACAATGTGACACCAACAAATTTGTCCACTTTTGCATGGATTTACTGCACAGCAATGATCATCTTGATGGCGACTTAAATAACCACAGTAATACCTCAACTTACTTGCATTGTCCCAGAGCACGCCATTTAAATCAGTAAAAACCATAAACACGGTCAGCCCACCATATAACCTAAAAGACGACCTACACCCCTTAGAAACATACCAAGACGTTTATAACGGAGCAGAACCGGCACACAGAAATACAACAAGTCATTCAGTAATGAACTTTTTCCAAACATGGCGACGACATTTTAAGTTTTATGCTGCAGGCGTTTTAGAGCATTATCACATGCGGTTCGATACAATTGGGCGCTTGCCGACGCACGCATCTCCCGGGGCTTTGTGAGATCTATAGATTTCGCCGTCTCAACAGTTGGGTATCAATATATACATATTTTTTATTCACATTTCATCGGACAGAGTATTAGGCTTTTCACTGTTGATTAGGCGGTAGCGACATTTGAAATCAGACGAACAAGCGATAGAATATCGCCAAGGCTGCAACCGCCTTATAAAATACTTTAGCGCCTGACTTTTCCTTAGCACGCTTATTTGTATGGCTACCACATCTATGCCAAATCCAGAGCGCCGCAAAACGGCTTGCCCTAAAAATCATGAATTTCAAAGTGAAACTCGAGATACAAAATTAGGGAACGAGTACAGAAAATATTATGCGCGAATCGTATTTTTCCTCTCGCACCTTTTTTCCGACGAGTTAAATGTCCCCAGTGCAAATAGATCAATACCGACGAGCTTGCGGTTTTTGAGGAGATTTTGCCCGCGCTTGGTGCCGCATGGTGGGAAGTGCTTTTGGTCTGGGTTGTTGTTTTTTCTCACACGCATTTTCTTGCCGTAGGTCTGTTCTAGAGATATTTCACACCTTTACTAGGTGATTTTTTTTTAACCTTATGTCTGTTTTAGAGACATGTTAAAGGTGTCTTGACAGAAGATCAATGGAGTTTCTATGGAAAATGTTTCCATTCCACACTGTAAAACATGTCTGTGTGTGTCAAATCGTGATTAAAATCAAAATCGCAATATTGTTCAACAGTAAATCATGAGGTTTTAACTATATCAAGACAGCCCTACAGGTTACTGCACTTCTACGCGTTTTTTTTAAGCGGCTGATTTGTATCGAATTCGATTTTCTCCTGTATTATTTCCGAATTAGCTAATGAACTTGAAAGTATATTAATGAATATTACAGAAATGATATATGCCGTCATTCTTATTCTTCTGCCTTCACTACGATTTCAACCACGTTAAGATATGTACACGGCCTCTACAAACTCAAAGAAACAGTCCGATATCTGCGTGTTGTACCGTTCTCTTGTCCGGACAGGTAGACGCCAGAAATCCCAGCAGCAGGGTGAAGAGTGTGGGCAGGATCTTTGAGTACTGTGTTGGGATTACCACGAGACGCAGCGAGGCCTGCCTCACCACCTCAACTGGTGTCTGATGCCCATGTAGAGCTAGAGAGCACGCGTTCTCCGGGCTTCCACTCCTGGCACGCTTCCAGCGACGAAAGTATCAGGCCAAGTAGCAAAAAACACCAACACGCCACATCTGACGCACGGTAATCCCAACCGCACGCTCAGACCTTGCTGGATTGGCGCCTGCACAAAGCTACTGCCCTCAGACGCCTGCCTTGTCGCTATCTTCCTGAAACCTTAAATGTGGGGAACAGCAGTGGGTTCTAGCAACTGCACTGGAGTTGAACCTAAGGACACACTAATGTATATATATATATATATTTTTTTATATATACAGCTACAGTATTCCAGCCATAATAATGCCACACTATCACCGGAAGAAAGATTTGAAAAGGACGGAGGAACGTGCGTGTACCTGATCCTCCAGAGGTCGTCAAACAAGTTTGTCTTGTGCCTGGGCAGGCATGACAATACTGCATACATGCTGATGACGCGCTGACCCGCTCTCAGCGCTGGTGTCTCTCACATATTCATTCTCATCAGCCAGAGCCTGCATATGATTCAAACCCACAACAGGACTGGAAAATGTGAGTGGGCCAAGAAGTTTCCGCCAATATCGCTTCATGTAACGCTCCAATCAGATACGCTAAAACATTTGAATTTGTAAACTGAGCAACCAAACCCTAGGTGTGGTCTCATTTCTCATGTTTACGGTGTTAGATCACGGATAGGTGTTATATTTCTGGTCTTAAACATTACGTAAAATAACGAAAACCATCGCTGTTCCATACCCTAAGGATGCAGGGAATAATGGGGCCCACGTAGGGCGTGAACTTCTCCCCGAAAGTGAGAGGCAGGTAGATGAACATCATGATGTAGCCGCTCAAGATGGAAAGTATAACCATTTGCTGGATGTGCCCTGGACCACGCCTGGCATCAGTTTGTCGAAGCCAACCCTAAGCCACAATCACCTCTGCCAGATCAAGTAGAGAAATGGGCACGATCAAATCTTGTATAAGTCATTAAAGTTGGGAAAACAAACGCACTCTCTTAACATCGCAAAACATTAATACAGAACTAGTCACAATATTAATAATAATATTAATAATATTATTATTATAATAAGGAAGATTAATCTGGAATACGATACTAGAGGATCATCTACTGCCCTCTGCTGCTAGAATCAGGGTGAAAAAGGCTCAAGAACAACCTTTTCACCGCGCCAGGCCCAGATCGTCCTCCACGGAGCTCTGTCGACGCCAGAGTTCCAAGTGTTGTGCAGAAGATCATCGGCTATAGACTCCCCATGCTCCTTACCATGCGCACCCAGCGCCTTGGCTGACACTCAGCGCACCTGTGGGGGGGTATGAGCACGGGTTGAAATTTCACGCGACTGCTGCATGGTTGTTCAAAACAAGACGAAGGTTTTGGATTCGGGAAACTATGTATTACGAATGATTTCACCAGACAGCACCTTTGTAACAACTGTGTTAGATGTCAAAATGGTAGTAAAGGGTGAAAAGTAAAAAAATAAAACAAAAATGAGATAAAGGCCGATTTTAGTGGTGGCCTAGTCACGAATCTCCCAGTTACACAGTCAACCCAATCTATTTTTTGAAATGTAAATCAACAAATAAATAGTTTAAAATATTTTTCAGTATGAAAACGCCTTGGCGCTTTGGCTTAATAAGGGTAATCATGTTTATGTTGCATAGATACTGTTTGAACTTAAAATAATCAATGTCATGTAAAACTATTGTGTTTTATATGCAGGTATTTTCCAATGCACACAAAAGGAAAAGTTTCAAATGCATTTTTTAAATGCAAAAACCAGCAATAATCCCATGCTAAACCAATAGATTCGCTATGCAATAACACAATTACATTATAATCGGTGTAGTCGGGCTGTTTCCAAACGTAATTTTCAACGTGAGATTTGTTGTCGTTGTGAACACGCCACAGTGCAACAAAAGCTTTACTTATGACCAAACTAAAGACGGATGTGGGGTTCCCCATCCCGCTTCAGGCTTGGGCGAATGTAATGATGCCTTTCCCAAATCAGTTTTATTTTTCCAATTCTGTTTTTTCCATTTTTATTCTTCTGAATCTGCGTTTTACGCTATAACTGGCGGTTTGCCTCCACTTGCAAAACCAGTCGCTTGTCGCAAATTTTCAAAATTGAGTTATGAAAGGGCATAAATCAAGCTTCAAAACCATACCTATATGGAATGAATCGACTTATCGCATGTCGGCTTCTGTCACGCTGGCAGAAACGGAGAAATTCGTTTCTTGTGCTGACTATCCCCGTGAGCACTCGGCAGACGCTAAGCGTCGCGTTACGTTATATTGATTAGCCTACGCTGCATTCACAGCCATTATCGATGAAAGTCACCATGCTAGGTTAACTGAACTCGAGATTAAGATTTGATTCCGGAGAAATATCTTCGCTGAATCTAGTGGATTTACCGTGAAATATTGAAGAGCGTCAAACAGAAACTTTGAACATTCTGTTGGAATTCGAATTTCACCCAAGAAAGTCCCGCTTTTAGGATGGAAAGGAAGTTTTCTCAACAATTGATTCTCAAATAAAGGCTGTGGTATATAGACCTTCCACTGTTTCAAAACACTAAAAACCAAAAATCCCACCCAATTTCACGCAATAAACGCTTTTTCCTGAAACCCACGTTGCGCATGCTACGGCGGCATTGTTTTGCTCTAAACTTAGCACTAAAGGCTTCCAATTCCGTAAATTTTTTTGAGAACTCCCTGCACTAATCTAGCCTCTTGGCCATAGCTGACCTGACTTTTTCCTCTTTGTGTCTTTTTATGCGTGTGTGAGTTGAGTCCCGCCAACGGCAGCCATTTACAGGGGGGCTTAGCGGCTAAAATTGATTGAAACCTTGCTTTTGCTTCATCATACTTAATTCAATATCAGCTTAACGGAGTAATGTATGCCCGCTGCTTAATAGCAACGGATTCCATTTAGTGGTTGGAATTCGCTGACTGTCTGCTCAAGAGGAAGTGAAATCTTAGGGGCCTTAATGAGGAAGCGGAATGAGAACATACACAACCCTCTGGTCGAGAGGCGCAGTATCCGGCACCACTTGGTATCACCATCAACCCCTTTGTATCTATGCAGACGAAGACCCCAAGTATCTCCCTACACAACATCAGAATCTCGCTTCTTTCTCACCGAAGCTACTCAGCTTCTCGGCCCAGTCCTGGTTCTCTGAGCTGGACGGCCAGCCTTCATCGGCTGGACTTTCAATGAAAGCAAACACGACCACTTCAGCTGATCCAGGAACGCAGCTGGGCGAGAGACTTATCTTTCAAAGGGTTTCAAATTATTGTCAGCCACCACACCTCTGCTGCGGAACCTGCACGGTTCCCTTTGCTGTCGTGATCAGGTTTAAAAAACCCAACACTTGCCTCTTTCACAAGCGATGATCTGCACTCTGGACGCATCAGCACGATAAACAACGTGGTTACTGGCCCTTCTGAGAGCATCAACTGCTGCTCGTTGGAAGTCCACTTACTTAAGAGAAGGAGGTTATGCTCGAGATCTCTTAGAAAAGTTGGATACCAGTAGGGAACAAACTAATCTCCGCTATTGCTAGGAACGTCGAAGTCCCTTGCTGTCTTCAAACACCAAGACACAATTTTCAAAGAGTATCTAGGGACTAATTTACCTTTATGTAAACCTTTATTTAAAAACAAAAAAACACTAACGCAGTCTGTCTGAACTTCTTTCCTTCTAACCTTTTTTTTTTCGTTAAAGCATAACCCATTCAGGTAATTTGGCTGAATCCACAGATATTTACATAGCTTATGGATCTAGGAACAGTTGGGGACTAAGAAGCATTGGTTAGTAAGTCGCTCTGGATAAGAGCGTCTGCTAAATACTGTAAATGTAAATGTAAATGTAAATGAAACTTTTAAGGAACAGTGTCTCAGAATAAACTGCTGAAGGACTAAAACAACAAAAAGTGGGAAGACCAAAAAAAGAAAAAGACAGAAAAAGAAGATAAAGGGTAGAAGTAGTACTAACAAAGAGAGCAAAGTTACTGATCTCCGCTAAGTACCTCTGGTACAGGATCCAGCAGAGACGCTTTGAGCCCTGGAATCACGCTAGGCAAGTATGGAGACAGATCCTGCACCACAAAAAAACAACATTCATCAAATTTGAAGCAAAAAAAAAAACAAGTTCATAAATAATAAACGATCACTTCGGAAAAAAAACAAAGAGCACACCTTCTGGTCGGTGAGGAGCATATGTTGCCGGCGATCTGAGCGTGCTATCTTGGCGCGTAACAGCGGAGCTGGTTCCTGGAAGGCCTTCTGTACGATGGGCATGATGAGGGCCAGGGAAGGTGCGTCGATGAAGTGGATGAACTTGGTCTCCAGCAGTGTCTGCAGGCAGTGCTGTGTTTATGGAGGGAACAACAAAGGCCCCAACAGGATGTGGAGGATGCTGAAGGAGGAGGAACGGTGAGCCAAACCAAAATCCACCATGCTCAAGACAGAGGCCAGTTTACAAATCATCCGTCCGATCGTACCTTGGATCTCGGGGTTACGGATGACGGAGCCGATCTGGCGCAAAGCTTGCTGGCCGGCCTTTTGCACCTTGACGTGAGAGTCGGTAAGCACTTCTGTCAGCTTGGGGACGATGCTGGGCAGGGGCAGGGAGAGAAGTTAAGCTAAAGTACAGAAGGCTGGCGGCACCGGAAAGCAACTCCATGAGCCTGCACGCCGGTGAAGGCGTGTTTGCAGACCGAGTAATTAGGTGGAACGCAAGACTACTTTTGTTGGTTAAGTAATGATCCGAAAAGAAAACGTCGACCAGACATCACACCTAACGTAATGTCACGTTATATTAAAAACAGGAGGGTTGTTTTTTAATCGGGGAAAAAAATAAATGTTTGAGCTCAATGAGAAAAAAGTAGCTTTTTGAGGACGGAACGTTTCATCACTATCAATTGCTTCTCGGACTGGTATCAACCCTCGCCCGGCTGAATCGGTAATATTTATTTTATGAACTTCTTTGATTGATCAAAAATAATTGATACAAACCTGCTGGTTCTTCCAGAATTTCTCCGTGTCACCAGAGAGAGGCACACCATGAGCACTGAGGTTCCATTACCGCCTTTGGCACAGAAGCTGCCGTCATTTTTGAGAGGAGAACTATCGATGGACGCACCTCTTACGACATTTTCACTTCCGTCAGAAGAAGTTCCTAAGGGTGTTTCACACTTGGTCTGTTGCCTTTCAAAGCGAATCAGACCACGGTACTTTTTTTTTTTAGAACACGCCTAATCCGGACTCCTTTTCTGAAACGAACCGAACGAGACCACATCGGGAGTAGGCCAGCCTGCTCAAGTGGTCCGCGCCTGGCGAATCCGCGCTTTACGACCCAAGTGTTCTTGCCCGCTTCAAACAGGCCGGTTTGACGAAACTACCCAGAATGCAAAGCAGCAAAGGTCTGAGAGCTCTCACAGCCACAGAGCAAAAGGACCGAGCTCGTATTCCGACGATAATTCGCAGCGACAAACTGGTTCTTTTTGCCGGATGTGTCAGGTAACGAATTCAGGTAAGAACTGACGACAATAAAACCACCTTTGACGCAGGACCTTAACTCCATACCTCTCGGACAGGCCGTTCCCATCTCCAAAGCAGAGCAGCAGGTGCGCAACACGGACCACGAGACGTTCTAACAGCTTTCCCCAACATGTTGCACAGCATTCTAATGCAAACAATGACCCTGGAAACGAGGGCGCAGATATCAGCTGCTGCAAACAAACTCTCTCCATAACCGGAATTTCTCCAGTAAAGATTGAATTTCACCCGGGACGCGAACTCACCCTAAGCGCCGGGAGAGTTCTTTTTTTTTTTTTATTTCCGGAATGGCGCCGGGTGCTGGCCATGATGTCTCTGTTTGAGGACAGGATCCCCAGGTTCTTCACCAGACCTGCCAGGTTGCGAGGCGGCGCTTTTTCCGCTGGGCGCATTTGTCGTCAGGAGCAGCGGTAAATAGTTTATGCACCATGTCGCCGGCGCTCCTCTTATGGTGGCCGTAACAATGGCGGCAGGCAGCTGGCTACAGACTTTGGACCTGAGTAGAGCGCGTTAGAGAGGTGCAAGGTAAGTATATTAGAAGTCCGAAACGCCTGAGATTGGCAACTTTTGTAAAGTCGCAATTAATGGCGCCTTGCTACTGTCGCCCCAGGTTTGTTTGGCAGCTCGTTGAAACCGAGCGAAGGTCACCGATCTTGAGTATAGGAAGATCCTGACCGGTAAAGGTACCACTGAGGTATCGGAGCAAGGTAGAAGGCCGCTAAGCACCGCGCTTGCACACTAGCTGCCCACTGCCCTTCACACGGACGGGTCGAACGCAGCTCAAGGTTCGTTGTTGTATGTGCTGTGTTCACAATGACAATCGCTAAGTCACTTTCACTTTATTATGTCTAACTGGTGAGCACAAAGTATATTGGCATTTAAGGATTTCAACGAACATCGGCAAACTGGAGGGGTCTTTAAACGAGCCAGAAGGCTTGCAATATTGGGACCAACTCACTACAGTGCTGGAAGACGCCTACCTGCTGCGAAGGTGTGGACAGAGCTGTGATAAGCTTGGCCACTATGGGCTTGACTTTGGGATCGCTCTTGTCTAGATGTTTGGCCAAAGGAGTCATGAGGATGACCCACGCTTCATGACCGAGTCAGGCTGGCGCCCCTGCGGCGCGTTTCTTTCAGGAACTCCTGTAACACCGCAGCAGCGTAGTTCATGAGTCCTGGCGTATTAATATGTACTGAAAGGCATTATTTATGCAGGCTGACTGAGCATTTGATAGCGTATTATTACAGTCAAACGGTATTTGGAAGAAAGAAAGAAAAGAGCCAAAATTCAGACTTTTACTTAACACTAAGTCTGGCTGAAATTTCTCCTTTCTTTCTCCTTCGAGTCACGCTGAGCTGGGATTGACTGGCTATTGGTCTCTATAGACACATAAGAAAATATCTTGGAACACACCCTGCTATCGGAAATTGATTTTGGCTAGTGAGATTCAAACCATTTTCCCATTTATTCTAGCGGAGTTGGAACCAATTTAGTCATGCGCTGCCTCGAGACGGACAGCTGTGCGAGGGCGGGTTTATCCTCCGCTAAGGTCTTACATAAAGTGACGAGTGGATGAGCGAGCACAAACGTCATGCTCAGCAATGAAGGAGCACATGCCACGCGATCGGTTACTGAGGGAACATTCGCCGTGGCTGTTGCCCCCCGCAAACGTGAGGTGCTGTATTGCTCGGACTGCCGCTTTTATTTATCAGGGTCTAATTCGCTGGGCGGGCGTACTTTTTCCCCGCGTAGTTCCATATAAGGCGGTACACGCCTGGCTGCCTGAGCTTTTGGCACCAGCTTCCAAACGGCTTTTCGTCACTACCCACCTCCTCTATCCAAGCCCAGCGCCATTTATTCCTAATGCCTTATCGACATCTTTGCGTTTGCCCTGGTTTTCAGAACGTGCAGTAATCCCCTGTGTTATATCACGATCAGACCGCGGATCCAGCTCATACGCGGGATTTGTCACGAGAACCGAACCCTGCTTTACGCGAAATCAGCACGGAATCTGCTATAAATGTGCACAAACGATTTTTTAAACGAGACACGGTCAGTCATAGACAACGTGTGTCAGCTGTAAGCAGCGTTCCGCAACGCCGTGGTAAGTTTGAGCGCGACGGGCAGCGGTTTCGTGACCGAGTCAAATCATGACGAAGCGAAAGCACTTTCTACCGCTGCTGGCATAGCAGTCGGTTAAATCGTGCAGAAACAAGTCTGGCTTCAGTTTCTGCACCAATTCGCCAAAAGGCTCGCCATCTCTACTTTCTTCAATCCGCGCCTAGCGCTATTTTGGAGTCTTATTCATTGCCAGACATCATCCATACACATAAACTTGCGCCCATTTTTTTTTTCTCCGACAACGCTTAACGTGACATTGACGATAAGTGCCAACGATCGCGTTGCATGGTTTCAAGCCCGGTAGGCTTGTAACGCTTCGCGTAGTTATGCTCTCTATGTTGATTGCAGGTGAAATACCCAAAACTACATGCGAGGCTCTAAATATTATTTTTCACGTCAAGACGCTGAGACCCGGCGACAAAGCTGAATACTTTAAGCCCTGGCAATATATACCTTCATATGTTAGTGCTAAATGGAAAATATAATACTAATTTTGGTAACATAAATATGAACGTAAATTGCAGAAAGGGAGTGGTACTGTCGCCAGAACACAAAGAAAACTCTTTT
The DNA here is from genome assembly GCA_032718565.1 of Distichodus sexfasciatus. Lineage (NCBI taxonomy): Eukaryota > Metazoa > Chordata > Actinopteri > Characiformes > Distichodontidae > Distichodus > Distichodus sexfasciatus. The sequence continues at coordinate 2,493,320 of JAVGVS010000051.1, read as the reverse complement.
GGGGATAGTTAAATATGCTGTACTGCACTTGCATCGACAGTCAGTTTTTTTTTTAAGCGCTGATTGCCTGCCCAGCTTCCCCTGACCTTGCCTTGGAGATTCTCTGCTGCTTTCAAGCATTATTTTTTTGTAGTATGTCTTGGAGAATTTATTCTTAATTTAAACCAATTATTGTTTATAATGTTTGCGTCGCCGAGAAAGACAGGGCCGACGGGCAATCGAGAGCCGCTTCCCAGAGAGTTACAGATTGCCAGTCCGTCCCTGGACTCATCTTGAGTGTTTTTAAACCCCAATAGTTTATTACTGTACTGTAAATTAAATTAAAATTAAATTGTGTATGAGTATGCTCAGTCGCTTCAATGTCTGTGTTCCTACAATAAGACGCTGTATTGAGAACAGTAAATTATTAACTGTAAAAATATCGGTCACCTATGTATTAAATGTTTAAATGTATAGTTTAAATGTATTTAACTGAGCTTAAAATAGGGCTGCTCGATTATGAAAAAAAATAATCATTTATTAATCGGTCCATCTTGAAATCTAATGTATTATTTAACACTTTACTTTGTGTTACTATTTAAGACTTCATATGCTCTCTCCTTCCGCCATCTTTACCCCAATAGACTGTACATCGCTACCAGAACACACACACGCAAGTGCTCAGTCTTCGAAGGCGCGTTAGCGCGCGTGCGGTGTCATTCTGTCAATAAAGACAAAATATGAGTATAATGGCAGAGCGTACACAAAAAAATAATTAGTAATTGTAATTGTTTTTTGCCTACTATATTTATTTTTGCATTTGTCGGTTTAAATTGAAATTGAAATTGGTAAATTTAACACTGTGGCAGTCTTAGTTTTGTCGAAATTAAAGCGGTTTCGGGGAGCAGATTTGGGGGCATATTTAGGGTTTATACTATAAAAATTGGCATTTTTAGCATTTTTTTAACCAAAAACACAACAACGTTTTTTCATTATACGAATAACGAGGGATTACTGTATATGCAAGAACGATGGCACCGCCGATTAAAATTCATTTCAGCCCAGAACTGGCTGCTGGTTTTATACCACCAGCGCCACTCCACGGGCTATCGCCAATCGCTGTCAGCAGACGGCCGGGCGGAGCTACCATAGCATTCAAATACACACGTACAAATTCCATGACTTAGACCAGAAGTAAAAGGCCTCGCCATTTAATTTTTAAAAACGCTCGGACCGGCCGTGAAACACAACGGCATACAGGAGATGCGTAGAAAGATGGAGACGGCTGACAGACGAATCTGAAGACGGACGCCCAAGTGGCTAATTTTCACCCGGACAGGTAAGGTTTAGCCAAGTTGGGCTAACTTGTATCATCCTGATTTAGGGATGAATATTTCAAATCTTTTCAACAGCTGAACACCGCGAGTCGTGGTTCCATCGACAGACAGTAGCCCGCAGCAGATGGGTCATCCAATAATTTGAATTGTTTGGAGAAACAAAAGCTGTGACTTGGCATACAACATCAGCGTCGTGAATGTGCTGATGTGGCCAGTGCAAACATTAGCACGCTAATTACGGCACTACGAAACGCAACACTAGACACTAGGATTGGCCAACTACGAGGTCCGCCGACCTTATCTGACAACCTTGGGTCTCGGGAGGAAGGTGGAGGGGAAACGACGCGCTAAAGTGTTTTGAATTTTGAATCCGCAGTAGCAGCAGTTTTGGCCATTAATCTACACATACCAGCTCCTTAAACACTGATCCCTATAATCGGTCGACCCTTACAAATATTTCTAACAATGAATCCAATCGAAAATAACTGCAGATAACATCCAATAAAGATGACTTCACCCGTGATTTTGCCTTCGACTTCTAAAATGACGCTACGCCCAAACACACACACAAGAACAGGTCCAAGAAGCGGCAAGATTTTTTTCACTCAAAATAATATCTGTACAAAGTTTAAATGCCTGTACATGGGTGGGAATTCATAGTTATAATTTGTCACCTGGGGAGTATTTCACGGACAAGACTAGCGCCCAAATCTACATGATTCTCAAGACGACACCCACGGCAAACCAGTCGCCATATCGCAAATTTCAAAATATAGCAGGATAGCCATGAAAGGGCATAACCGCTTCAAAACGATAATTATATGGGAACGGAATCGGACATGACTGAGATATCAAATATTCAAAGGAGTCGGGTTTCTCCTGTCACGAAGTGAGAAACGGAGAAATCTGCCAATCTGAAAGCTTTAGACCATCGCCAGAGTTAATCACAGATGATGCGGTCGCCAAGCACAAGCAGATTTACGCAGCCTACGCTGCATTCAAGCAGGAGCACGCCGGATAGCCACCTACAAGTAGGGGTTAACTGAACTCGGAGACGGAGATGGATTCCGGAGAAATATCTTCACGCTTAGTCAACCAGCGGATTTTACTCGTGAAATATTGAAGCAGAGCGTCAAAACAGGAACCCGGAATATTCTGCTGAATTGAATTCTCTATCTCAAGAAAGTCACGTTTTTAGGATGGACAGGGGAAATTTTTTCAGTGAAATTGATTCCTAACAGTACAGTATAGATCTTCCACTGTTTCAAAACACTAAAACCAAAATCCTTAATTTTTACCCCACGCAACATAAACGCTCGTTTTTCTCGGAAACCACCGTTGCGTCAAGCGACTGGTTTTGCCGTGGAGGGTCACATTTGTGCCTTTTATTCTGCACCTTTCCCGCTTGCTGCAAAAACCGATTCGGTCTGACTGAGAACGGGGGATAACGTCGCTAAAAGTCTACGAGCGATCTATTTTAGAGAGAAGATCACGAAAAATCAAAACGAGCTTAATTTCGATACTCTGCCGCGGCGAATTGAGGCGGAGAGCGATTCAGCATGCAGCTTTCACCTCGGGCGGCGGTCGTTCAGTGCGTCGGGCACGAAAAACAGGAAGAGGGGAGTCACCTGACTCGCGTCCAGGTACTCGGAGAGCTTGTTCAGAGCCAGCGCTATGCCACACCTGATAACAGATTAACAGAATACAGCATCACGCCTCTATCTTAATAACCAGGTGGAAGTGGACCTTTTGGTGGCTTATTTTTATTTTTACCTGGCTTCCCACTGGTCAGGAGGAGATTCGGAGATGACGCGCCCCAAGGCGCTCCAGGACTGGTGGCGGCCCTGTGATTGGATTGATACAAGAAAGGCTCACATTGCAAATTAGAACGATCGTTATGATCGGCCACAAAATGAGGAAACAGTCAAATGACACTTCCACTCAGAACGGTTCGGTCAGCGCGGCGACACCCATATCGATTCGGGGATTCGTGACATTTGCGAAGCGTAACTCAATCGCGAGTCGGCAGCCCCCTCAAATGAATCACTAATGCAGCAGGACAAAAGAAAGTGGGTAGAGAGGGAGGGGAGTGGAGGAAAAAAAGACACTCACATAGAGTTTCTGCTGGTAGAGCTCGGTGAGCTGTGACAGGACGGTGGCTGACTGCTCTCGAGTAATGACTGGCCGGCAGTTGAGAGCGCCTCGTCGCCGCTGTCTGTGCACTCCACCTCCTCATGGTAAGCATACCACATCAGCAAAGGACACAGCTCTGGGAACAAGCTCCAGGTACAGAGTCAGCCACAGCCCAGACAGACACACACACACACAAAGTGAGAACACCGGCAGTGGCTGGTCAAGCAAAGAGCTGTTAACTGATGAAAGTTTGATAGACACAAGCACAAGAGTTCACACACAGACCATACGCAAAAAAAAAAAAGAGGGATATTTACTATGATACGCAGACAAAAAGTTAGACAAAACTCAGGGGTTGGAATTGATATGATTTTATCAATATTTTTCTCAAATGATGTTTGCCAAGATTTCTAGAACATGAACATATTCATATGTAGAGACATCTTTAGTATCGAGGTAAAATAAGGTTAGTTCCATATGGAATCCATCTAGATATGAAATAAAATTATTTGATAGCAAATAATGCATTTTTCTATTAGTTTTTCTATAATTATTTTCATCCTCTAACATTATAGAATACAAAAGATATTTTCTGATTAACGGAAACTGAAGAAATACTTAAGTTTATGGTGATTTTGGCCTATAAATCATTTCGGATTCATTTCTGGGAGAGAACTACATTTTTGCCCTGAGGGCGTTCCATATGAGAGCCGCGGCGCAACAGCGCTGTGGACGTGCGTCGGGAAAAGATAGCTATCGAGTAAACGGCTGCATTGTGAGTAAAACGCCGGTTGTTTTTGTTATTTATCAGCTAAAATATACGTTGTGTCTGTAATAAAAGGGAAGATTTGACCGAACTGCAGTTTTAGTGAATGTTGGACTCCTCTGTTGAGAGTCGCACGCGCTAACAAATGCAGCGCGTGTTTACGTCGCAAAAAAATCTTATTTACGCGTCATGATTCCTTCCTCGTGGTTGACGGTCAAGTCGCAGAGAGTGTGACGTCATGTACCGCGATGCAAGACTTAGGGAAAAGTCAGAAAAGGTTGCCCTGGGAATCGTTAAGAAGAATCGATAAGGGTGGAGGTGATCAATTGGAATCGGAAGTTAAACTTAAGTGACTAGAAACGCTTTTGCCTAACGCTGTTGTTCAAAAAGCACCAGTAAAGAGTTTTAAAGCATCGGGAGAAGGATTTTGGATCCGAAAAACTGTTAGCTCGGTGGGCTTATGTATAAGCACAAAAGCGAAGGTCAAATTACCTCTGAAACCTGACTTTTTTTTTTTTTGGACTACCCCACACAGCAAATTCAAACACCGGCTACTTAAAGAAATATACAAGTGTACAAAATTGGAAAATACTTTTAGACTTTGGGTCTGCAGAGTTAACAGCAATCAGGTTAAAGTATCCAGTCAGCCAAAAAAAACCCCAACGGGGAACATTGTGATCTATTTATCACTTAGAAGGCATTTGGAGAAGCTACATTTCAACCAAGTGAGCAGGCTAAAAGCACGGTTAACGCAGAAGCACAGCTTGAGGCTCACATAAAATCAAATATTAAGAGGCACCAAGTTAGGGGGATGCGACACATTTCGACTTACTTATCTGCCAGGGCTCTGCCTTCCTCCTCCACGTCGAACTTGGCCACCCACAGTCTCCTGAGCACGCTGAGGCCTGTGGGTTCAGTGCTGTCTGTGGGCAAGGCCAGCTCCAGCTCCAGCAGACCCTTCAAGAGAGCACAGACACAGAGCGGTGACACGATGAGTCACGGCGAAAAAAAAGGCCTATGCTGGAAAAAACGGAGGAAAAACAACACGGGTTTGAAACTTTTATTTCAATTCAGACGAGAGCTTCAAGCCATGGAGTGTAAACCTGCATAATGAAAGAAAGAAAGAATACGTGACCCTCCACGGCAAAACCAGTCGCTTGTCGCAACGGAGGTTTCCGAGAAAAACGAGCGTTTATGTTGCGTGGGGTAAAATTTGGGATTTTTGGTTTTTAGTGTTGTGAAACAGTGGAAGGTCTATACTGTGCTGTTGTGAATCAATTTCGCTGAAAAACTTCCCCTTTCCGTCCATAAAAACGGGACTTTCTTGAGGTGAGGAATTCAATTCCAGCAGAATGTTCAAAGTGTCTGTTTTGACCGCTCTACTTCAATATTTACGGTAAATCCACTGGTTGACTAGCGTGAAGATATTTCTCCGGAATCCATCTCCGTCTCCCGAGTTCAGTTAACCTAACGCAGGTAGGCTATCCGTGTGGCTGTGAATGCAGCATAGGCTACCGTAAATACAAACGTAGCCGCGACCGCACCGAGCGTCTGTGAGTGCTACGGCGATAGTCAACTTCAAAGGCAGATTTCTCCGTTTCTCACTTGGCGTGACAGGAGAAACCCGACTCCTTTGAATGTTGATATCTCAGTCATATGTCGTCTGATTCATTCCATATAGGTATCGTTTTGAAGCTTGATTTATGCCCTTTCATGAAAACATCATTACTCATTTCTGAAAATTTGCGACAAGTGACTGGTTTTGCTGTGCAGAGTCACAAATAATAATAGTAATAATTATAGCTGCACGATTAATCTAATCGCAATCGCAATCGCGATGTCAGTCTGTGCGATTACATGAACGCAAAAAGCTGCGATTTAAATGATTAGTACATGGACTGAATCGGCAACATATTATCACTCATTCAAAGTTTGCGAGCTGACTGAAGTCTCACTTCAGTCGAATGTGACGTGTTTGGTCACATGACTTTCGATTCGGTTCAATGGAGACCTCAGATTCATGACTCATGAATCACCCGGGTGAATCATGAATCGCACAGTTCTAAAACGAACCGGGTGAGAACGAGGGCTAGCATGGATATCGAGTCGGGCGACGGTGAACTAATAGCAAAGAAAAATGCAGACCTCCCGGAAGTTCCGGGAGTCTCGCGCATATTGATAGCGGCTCCCTGATGCCCGCAAATTGAATAAAATATCCCGGAAACTAGAGCAAGCAAACAAGAGTCTGCACGCGAGACAGTAGCGAGTGCATCGCGCACTTGAGAGAAGCGCGCACATGACGGAACGAGAGAGCGAGAGAACGTGCGTATGTGTGGATCACTGCGTTCATGCAGCCTGTGCTACACAGAGGACATCCTGATTGGTTTACTTTCAGGTTTCGTTATTTTTGACAAAAATGTTAATATTTTCTTTAAAAGAAAAACTAAGTTCTTATTTATTGTTTTATTTATTTTATATTATTTATTTCCATTAAACTGCAGTATTAGGAAAAAAATATTTGCAGTAATGTAAAGAGTTTTTTGTAATTATTTAATTTTGTAGAATATTGTATTTTAAAAGCACTGGGCATTTCAAGTTGTTAGAAGTCGTTTGTATGTTTCACTTTGAAATGAAACATTTCACTATTAGTCATTTGTATGCGACTTTTCATTGATATACAAGCAAGTGCCCTTTATCATATCGCAATCGCATATCGCAATATTGATCTCAATAATTGCAATATGTCTTTTTATCCCCAATCATGCAGCCCTAGTAATAATAAAGCAGAGTGTTGGAGCAGCAGAGACAAAAAGAGAGAGAGAGGGAGAGAGAGAGAAAAAACGGTCTCACCCTGAGGGACGCGTCTCTGACGGAGAAGCAGGGTGAGAGCAGAGCCTGCAGCAGCACGTCGATTTCAGCCTGTTCGGCCAACGCAAAGCCCTCCTGCCCGCCGGCGCTGGTACACAGAGCTGTGAGGCAGCTTGCCGCTAGCACCTACGATGCGGAGACATACGCAAATGAAAGTGATGATTTGTCATTGTGAACACGTCATAGCATAGCACGCGGTGCACCACTCTCTACATTTGACAGCTCTATCAGCGTCCGGGAGCTATGCTTGGGGACGGTACCTTGCTCATGAGTACCTACCTCAGCGGTACCTTTACCGGTCCGGGATCCTAACCGGCGACCTTCCGTTCACGCGAACGCCCTAACCTTTTACGCTACAAACTGCCCCAGCGGTTGGCGCGGTAGATATTAAAGGGGGATTTAAGGCCATGCCACCCAGCTTAACTTTGCTCCTGCCATCGAGCAGGGCTATGACAGAGCAGGTATTTAACCAGGCTTAAAACGCTGCCTACCTGCAGTCGTGGTGAGGACGTGCCTATCACGTTGGTCAGCAGCAGTACCATGTTCACTCGGGGGAGGAGCTCCGGACCGTTCTGGGCAAAACATAAAAATCAATCAATCGGTCAGTCAATACAAAATTAGACCAGACGAATAAACGGGTTCCCTATCCTGTTGGCGTGCGTTTGCTGGGTGTGTTCCGCGCACCTCGTCGATGAGCACGTCTGAGGCGTCGGTGTGGGAGCGGAGCTGGGCGTGGGTGTGGATGATCTGCAGGGCGCGAGTAGGGGTCAGTTCCGCCTCCTCGGTCGCGCCGCTGTTGCGGCCAAGCACGGCCTTCAGCAGGGGGAAGCAGAAGGAAAACGCAGGAGCAGACAACGGACGCGTGTCTGCCCACAAAGGAGAAATTAGAGGGTGCGCGTACGGGGCACGGCAGAGAAATGTGTTTTAATGGACGACAACTACGGCAAACAGTGACCTGAACCATGACCTGCCTTTCTCCCAGTCACATAAGTGTGTGTGTGTGTGTGTGTGTGTGTAAGAGAGATTGGAGGTCTTGCTCTCTGTGTATGAACGTACCAGCCTTGCTCTCTCTCTGAGGTACAGTGTGGGCATGCAGAAGGTGGACAGTGCGGTGGGTGGCCGTGTTCAGATCCTCCTGAGCCCACGCTGGGTCCAGTTTACACTCTGGCTCCAGCAGACGCAGAGTCACATGACCCACCAGAACAGCTAAAGAAGAGCACAGCACACCGTAAGACCAACACAAGGTATATCTAACAATGTTCTTCATTTTTCTATTATTCAACACTTAACTTTGTTCATTGTTTCACGCTTTACGCGTACACCTGCTCAGACAAGTCACGCACCGGGCCGGGAGTTAAACTACAACAATGTTTTACCCAAGGAGTGCAGCTCTTTGGGCAGGAGGCCGGTGCCCATGTGGAGGAAGGCCTGGTGTACGCGAGGGGCGGCTAGTGGAGAGTGCAATAGAGGCATCAGCGCTTGCAGAACCCCAGGGAGGTGCCATAGGACCTGGGGAGGATGACGAGCCATGACGGCGTCCAACAGCCCCACCGCAGACAAAAGCTCCATATTCAACTAAAGATGAAAAATGAACCCATGAACATAAACCAAAAAAAAAAAAAAAAAAAACCCCAGAAAACATGTTAGTGATTTTTACGGAAAAGGTTCTTGGTTAGTAAACAAAAAGAAAAAGTATATATTCAGGATCCAACTCCACAAGTACTGCACTAGGCAAATGAACGGCACAAACGCCGAGCTTCTCACCCCCTGAAGTCTCTTGCGGATGACTGCCTCCTTCTCCAACTGGTTCTGCATCATCTCCTTCTGTTTGCTGGTCAGCTGCACCTCGTCTTTAATACCCTTTTTCTTCTTGATCTCCTAAAATCAGGCAAAGACGGAAAAAAAAGAGGCTCACAGCTTGCTGGAACTGCTGAGAAAAGAAGACAAGGGAGCCGAGCGAATCACCGAACGCACAAATGTGCCTCACCTCCTGCAGCTCCAGCTCGATGATTTGCTCTTTGAAAGAGTATGCCTTGTTCTCCCGCTTCATGTTGCCTTTCTTTGTGCTCTCCTGCTGGGCGCTGCGAACGGAGGAACGCGGCAAGCGTCAGTTACAAGAGACCAGGCCGTCAAGTCTCTCGATTACTCCAAGGGCCTCAAGAGTTGAGTTTGTCCTCCCTCTTACCTCATGATGATGCTCTTGTCGTACAGCTCTCCCTCTGGGGTGAGCATGATGGCGTACTCCTGGCGCGTCACCTGCTTCAGTGCCGGGTTGGACAGCCACTGGGTCACTTGGTCCATGACGCGCGGGAGGAGCTTCCCGGGTGACAGGGCCGACAGCTCACCCACCGCATTCCTCACAGCCTAGCGAGAGAGCGCCAACTTCATCAGACATAGCTCAGTGAAAGTGAGTATTTGTCATTGTGAACACACCACAGCACAGCACACAGTGCACCACAACCAATCGTGACCTCTGCATTTCACCTACATCCGTGAAGGTGCATTGGGCAGCTGACAAGCGCCCGGGGAGCAGGGCCTGGGTTACCTCAGTGGTAACTTTACCGGCCCTGGATTCGAACCCACGACCTTCTGATCACGGGGCGAACCGTTACGCCACCACCTGCCCAGTTCTAGATAACCCACACAGGCCAATAATTCCCTTATCGTGCATCCCTACTGCGAACAAAACTCCACACTGAAGAGATGTGAGACAAGTCTTCCTCGACGTCGACGTCAAACGACGTTGTAAACCTACCCATACAGCTATTGGGGCAGTTGGTGGCGTAACGGTAGGGTGTTCGACCCCGTGATCAGCAGGCCGCAGGTTCAAATCCAGGGCCGGTAAAGTTACCACAGAGGTACTTATGAGCAAGGTACCGTCCCCAAGCACAGCTCCCCGGGCGCTGCCCTTGTAAGCTGCCCACTGCTCCTTCACGGATGGGTTAAATGCAGAGGTCACATTTCGTTGTGGTGCACTGTGCTGTGGTGAGTTCACAATGACAAATCACTTTCAAACACGGGTTCTCAGTGAAAACGTGTAAAGCTTGCCCTCTCTGTGTTACAGGGTAAATTGTAGAATTGAAATGTACTTTTTAGTGGTCTGCAACAGTGTGGGGGGCAGGGCACACTGCGGTCGGAGACCATGACGTTTCAATCTGCTACTATCAGGACATCATCCCAGACTTACACATACACTGTCCATTTCAGTTAAGTTTCATTAAGGCAGGAAGACAGAAAACTGGTGCCAGACCTGGTTTTCGGTGTTCTCTTCCAGGAGCAGGGGTGTGACTGCCTCCAGGTGCGAGTCAATAAATGCAGCAGCGTCCAGCTTCATGCTGGACAACAGCAATGGCCAGAGATTTGATCTGGTAACCACTATCAGAAAAAGGAGGGAGCAGTTTTGAGCGTCATATGAACAAGGAGGACATGTGTAACTATATAACGGAATAAAAGCGCGCGCAAATATCAAATTAATCAACCAAAAGCCAGTGAAAACTTCAGTAGGAAAAGGTACAGACCTATGGACGGGTGGTGGGCGACAACGATGACCTCTAAAGCCAGTTTCTCCGCTTCTCCAGGGTCGTTCCACTGGCCCGCAACTGAGCAGATCGCGAAAAGGGCTTCCAGGAGGACCTGAGGAGGGACGTAGGAGCGGCCTTGCTCAGTGAGCTCTCCTGACTCCGTCTGCAACACCTCGGGGGGCAAAAGCTGCAGTGGAAGAAAGGCAGAGATTTGCTCATCGAGAAGAACAGAAAGGAACCGCAAAAACAGTGCACTAACTTCAACCCGGAAACGATTTCCCCACCTTGTGTTTGCCGATGACCACGCGTAGTTCCCCGAGGATGCCGCGGGCCAGAGCGGAGCCGCCCAGCGAGGACAGGAGCTTCCTCACGCCCTGCTGGCCTCGCTTTCTTACGCGCCAAACCCGACACAGCAGCACCGCTACTATCGCCCGATGGTACATCCTAAACGACAGCAAGGTGAGGAAACGACCAGAGCGAGCGAGCGAGTGAGAAGGGTCAGGTCATAATAGTAAATATTCAGATGTTAATATCAGTTAGTGGAGCGGAGAAAAACTCACTGAGCCTTGCTGTTGTTAAGCCTGTGGGGCTGATCGAGGAACAGTCTCTCGCAGAGTTGCAGGATTGTGCACAGCGCTGAGGGAACCACACGCAGAAGGGTGATCGTCACATCAAAGCATCGGCAGCCGATAAGAATTAGGGTCGCGCGGTAATATTAGCTTCAACTGAACGACGCGTTTGCATCACTTAGTGCAGCATTTCCCAATCCCAGTCCACGCGGAACACCGCTCTGCACAGATTCCAGTTTCCTGACCCACAGCACAGCTGATGCTACCGATTAGCTAATTAGCAACGTTGGATCGGCATGCGGGGGTGCAGGAAATACCCAATCGGTGCAGAGCGGTGTTCCGCGAGGAGTGGGCTTGGGAAACGCTGACTTAGTGAAGGTGAACTCGCACGGGTTGTGTCCCGAGCCACATATTACCGCACTAAATCGTATGGTAACGTCGGAGTGTGGAGGAAGTCTGGGAATTTCAAAGCTCTGAGGCTAGCAAACTGTAGCAAAAAAAGCGGATTAATCGATTGTTTCATTCGACTACGATTTTTTAAACCCAGCCTACGGAAGACTCTCACCTTCTTCACCGGCCTGTGAAAGAAACTTCTCGGTGGTAAACAGGGGTTTCTTCTCATCCAGTATCAGGCTCCAGAAGGAAGCGAGTTTTGCTTCTGAAGAGAGAACGGACACCATGAACAACACGCCAACTGAAGCAGAAATCAGGTGAATATATCAAATTTATAGAAAAAGAGCTACACAGCTCTTGCTTTTAGTCGCACGTTTTGGGTTTGTTTTTTGTTTTTTTTTTTAGACAGGACTCTTTGCCACCAACAAATGCACGTCACGAACAAGAAAAAAACTGTCCAAACAAAGCAGCGATTTAAAGTCTCACCAGGCAGCGTGTCCAGCATGGAGAGCCGGCACAGCAGTACAGAGGCAGCCACCCCCTCAGAGAGCAGTGCATGCTGGGAGCTCTGGGCGGCAGCTTTCTCCACAGTTTGGGTGAAAAGTGGGACGAAATCTGCCGCCTGACTGAGCGCATCGCCTAAAGAAAACGGAGATAAGTGGTGAGTTGATTGAAAACTGAAAAATGATTTGAGCCAATTCCAAAGGCGCACGCGCAAACCGCTGACCTTTGAAAGCTCCAAGCATGGCCTGCAGGTAGGCATGGCGCACAGCTGAAGTGGACGTCTTTAGCGTGAAGGCTTTCTTAAACCAGTCTCTCAGGGCTCCTGGGACCTCCACGGTCAGGCGCGCTGTCCACTGAGACAGCACAGACACAGCATGCACCAGGGTGCCCTCGTGAACTAAACACACACACACACACACACACACACAAGCAAATCAGCATGCTAAAATCATATTACTCATCTGTGAATTCTGAAATGACACGGCAGAGAGGTTCCTCACCCTCCTGCTGCAGGAACGGAATGAACAGCACCACTACGCTGGAGCTGAGAGACTGGCTGGAGGAGCCCGAGACCGCATGATGACTACAGCCGCTGATTCCTTGGTAAGTAAACACACACGCACAACTCAGACGGGCGGTAAAACAAAACTCTACGTGAAAGAAAAAAAAAAACCTAGACAAATCTTACCTGAAAGGACATTCATCTTCTGTGCGACAGCAGTAAGCTTCCCCTCTGAACCTGCAAGCAGCAAGAAATACCATGTTTAAATAAAAATAACATTACAAAAGTGTTTACGTTGCTAATAACAAATGCAGTCTAGCTCTGAATGGATCGGGCTGTATTCACGGTTAGCGGAATACTTATTTACTGAGCTGAAATGAAGAGAAAAGTACGCCAACAGGTACAGACGGACTGAGAAATGTGCTGAAATGTCAGGGATGCGTGATACAGCTGTACAATTATGGTGTCGTGAGGCTTTTTTCCAGTATCAGCATGAAGAACAGCAACAGCAACTCACCAATAAAGTTCACAGGTCAAATTTATGTGTAATATTTAGATCCTACGAAGATGTTTGTAATTGCGTGTGCGTGGCGTCTCTGTCAAACCTCCAAGAATGCCAAAGAGATGTGTGACGAGGTCTTGAACAGCAGTAGGGTCGCTACACTGCTTTGCCAAATTTTGCACGGCCTGCACCGCCTGCTCCATCAACTCCACGTTACTCGCCTTAAGTTGGCCTGAAATACGGGCACACAAACGCCGTCAGATGCACACACGCACTGGGTCGTTTTCTACAACTGTACTGAGGGTGACTTACTTGCAAGGCCTTTACCAATGTCCATAGCATACTGGCTGAGGTCGAGAGTCAGGGAAGCCAGCATGGAGGAAATGGCTAGAGAAAGGAGGAAAATAATTATTTACCTGATATATTTAACAGTAATTTTACAGTATTAGTAGTAGTATATTTTATAGTACACGTTGTGTGTATCTTACTTTGCATGGAGTTCTCAGGGCTGCGCAGCAGGGCTTTCTGCAAAGTTGGCAGGAGCTGCTCCTTGAACTCGGAGTGAGAAACGTGGCGCAGCACCGACGCACTTTTATCCTGCAAATGCACACATTTAAACAAGGTGCTCGGTAACCACCCACTGACGCAAAAATCCCTGACCTCGGGCCACCTCTAGAGCAACTCACCAGGATGTGCTGCAGGGGTTTGGTCTTGCTCATCAGCACAGTCTTCATGTACAAGTCTAAAAGGGCTGGCTAAGAGGACACGGGTACAAGAGATTCAAATGTAAGCCTCAAATGGTCTGACAGTATAACGTGACAGGAGTTACTCTGGAGTTATGGACATCACAGAGCCCCAACCTTGTGCTTTTCCACAGTGCTGATGTCCTTCTGGGTGGTGCAGAAGTCCACACACGCAGCCAGCAAGGGCAGCGAGGACGCATTCTGATCCAGACACAGCACAGTGCTCATATATTCCCCAACCAGACCTGGATTCTGCATAGAATAAAGGAAAGACAAACGCACTTAACAACAGGTACGACTAAATGATTAGTTTAAAAGTTAAAGTTTGTAGAAATGATCAAAGTGGCACAACCTTATACATATTCGACTATCAACAGTGAGACGTGAGTTTTTTTTATTCACTACTACGCCTGTTTTCTTACATCTTTCCACAGCTTGTTGAACTTCTTGATAACGGACTTGAGAGCATTTTGCGAGGCCCCACCAACCACCTCAGCCACAAGCAAACTCTGAACCTCCAGCTGTCCAGATAGAGAGCAGAGGAAGGAAATTATTATTGCATCAGCACAGTTTCTAGACCCGTCAACTCTAGCCCTTTCATCCACTTGAGCAGAGAAACATACACAGTAGTCCTGACTTAGTGGATCCTGATTCTTAAGAGAAAGCAGACATGTCATCACGTTTTAAAAACAATGTTATATTCTTATAAAATAAACTAACTGCTGCAGTGTCTATAGAGAAGCTATCAATCAACACCGGAAGCAGAATGAGGACACAAAATCAGACTGACTAGTTTTTTCCATTGGGGACCCTCTCTCTTCTCCGGGGTAGAGAACACCGTCCGCACAATCAGGCAGGTCCACGGCAGGGCGCAGCAAGCCCCTGATGCCGTGCTCTTACTGCATGAACAGAGTAAAGTCAGCAGAAATTAATAACATGAAATATTCACAAATCAGCTCTGAAAACAGAAATCAAAGGCAGATCCAGCAGGCAATAATTCTCAGTTGAAGTCAGAATCGCACCCAGGCATTGCGCCCTTGCTGACGACTCCGCAGCTGAGCAGGCCTGGTGGGAGATTGGCAGCGATGGCATCGGGCTGGGACTGAGCCAGCAGGTCGATGACAGAAAGCACGGCACGACGAGAGGCTGCATCCCTGAGGCACAGAGCAAACGTCATACAAAAAAATATAATCTGCAGTAATCCTAATCGCGTCATACTACATGCTCAAACAATATCACAGCTTTAAAAAAAAAAATGAAGAAGAGACATTTTCTCACCTATATCTATGGAGGGTGAGACAAAAAAGTTTACATAGACCTTTGATGGCTGGCTCCGGCAGGTCTAGAAGAATAGAAACATTAGTTACTTACTAGGGCTGGGTTAAAAAAAACAACAACAACAACAACAAAAAAAATCGATTCACCGATCAATATCAATTCTTGTTCAAAAAACACGATATCAATTCAAAAATTCGCGGATCGATCTTTTCCTGCGGCTATGCACTACTTGTCGCGACCGCGCAAGGAGAGCTATAAAAACGTGAGACCGGTGAAACCGAAACCAAATAGAGCTGTGGCTGAAGCTGCTCCGCTCAAATCACCGTCTGGCCCAAAAGCCGATGTTTGGCAACACTTCGGTTTTAAAACAAGTTATTTTATAACCAAGCAAAACTAGTATTGTCGCAAAGAAATCTCTAAATAAATCGTTATCGAATCGAATCATGACCTTGTGAATCGGAATCGAATCGATTCAGGAAATCAGCAACGATACCCAGCCCTTATTACTTACAGTTGAGGATTGCATTTAGGAAGAGACAACAGAAACGCTGCATTGTCAGATAGCATCAATGTTTTGGGATGTGTTTCAGCCGACAGTCAAGAATTTCGAATAGAAACTCACTCTTTCCAGTTATGCATTCCTTCAACTCTCCTAAAATCTCTTTGCGCTCCTTCACACTTGACGTGGTAACTTTCACGGCAAACTTCTTCAGTGTGTCTGAAACCTGGCATGAAAAGACAGAACACCACAACAAAATGGAGCGGTTAAAAAAATAACAGATGTTATCACCACAGATTTCAATGACATTAAGGGGTGTCCAATATAGTAAAGACGCTTTATATTTCAATTATCTGTAATATATATATATATATATTGCAATATGAGAGTACAGGAATATGTAAGCAAATTAACAGTTCTGTTTGCAGGGTTCCCACACCTTAGTTAACATCAAATTCAAGGACCTTTCCAGGACCAATATCCTCAAATTCAAGGACCACACGCGGCGGCATTTACCTACTGCTACCGCTGAATATGTTATCAATAAACAATTTTAGCTTTCTTTGGCAAGCCATGCATCCTGGAATTGGCATTTTCCGGGCATCCAGACGCGACGACTCTTCAAAAACTTCACTTCCACTCTGACTCAGCGTAACTCTGGTTGCACCTAAAGCGGCTACGCACACGTTACGTTGACTACGTACAGGAAACACAAGAACGTAGTGCCGAAAATGTACAGAAGAACAAACGAACGTTCGCAAATTAAAAGTCGGCGTAGGCAGAGATTTAAACAAACTTGTGGTGGCAAAATAATAACATGTTAACAGCGGTCGTCATCCATGAAATTTCAATTCCCAAAAAATATTCAAGCACTTTCAAGGACGGTGTCTTTTTATGCCTGTTTTCAAAAACTTTCCAGGGCCTTGAACTTATTGGTTCAGATTCACGAACTTTCAAGGATTTCAAGGACCCGTGGGAACCCTGTGTTTGGGAAGAAATAGTTCTTGAATGATTGGGGTGATTTTGTAGTGGAGAGCAACTGCATTGACAGTGAAGACAAAAAAAAAAGATGAAAACCTTTTAGTTTAAGACTTTTGGTCAGTAAATCACATTAAACAGATCCCTTCTCTAGACTAAGAATGGAAAGTGAGAAACATCACTTTAATCGTTGACACCGGAAGTCGGTTAACGCGACTACAGCGCATGCGCACATCACGATCGCAAACCGGAAAGAGTATATTAGGCAGCCATAGTTCCAGCTCACACTTTTATACCAGTATGTAAACAATTAAGTAAATTAAGTTAAGTAAATATTGTCGATGCGATACGGCTTAATAAAGTCAAAGTCAACTTTGTCATCTCTACTATACACATGTACACAGAGAGATGGAACGACGTGGCTCCCGTTTCCACAGTGCAGAGAACCGTGTTACTGCTTACTTTTAATAGCACAAGTTGTTATAGCTACACAGGCTAACGAGTACAATTAGCTAAAACGAGAAGAACTGAGATATGGAAATGATCACTATTTTTTAAGCAGATTCGAATAAAATTAAGATTCAAGTGTTGGCGAAGTTTTCTCATCTGATTTGTACACACGCTATGCGTGCCAGGTGCTGCCAGCTGATTCATCACATTTCGGGACGTGGCACTTTGGCCAAGGGTGCAAAGTGCTAACGGTCCCCGCGGCCGGGACTCCGGCAAACGAGCCAAAAACAGTGCACTCATGATGGCCGCGTTTCTTCGTCTCGCCGTTTAGCGCTGAGATAAGCGGCGAGCTTAGCTTCACTTCGTCCCTCTATGTTTTTACAGCCGCCGGTAGCTCCGTGATCGGCAGTTCTATAACATATTCGCTGCCCATACGAGTGTCTGTAAATGTCGACGGTGCAGAATAAAAGAAGTCCAAGTCACGCGTCGAGTGTACAAACCCAGTGGGTTAACACACACGCCACGAACCGCACACACCAACCTGCGCGTCGGCCGCCATCTTGCCGGTCTCGATCTGGAAAGAATTTATGTAAGCATTTCCGGGTCAATACATTCTTCCCCGCCCTCCAGAGTGGCGACTCAAGCTCCACTTCCTTTTCATTTTTCACAATAAATCCAGGCAGAATAATACGGCACCTCCTTTTTTTTTCCTTCTTCTTCTTTTTATTTTATTTTATTTTATTTTTTAAGATTTTTTAATGCTGTAGGGAACATACAGAAAAAAAGAAAAAAAAAACAATGCCAGGGGTGAGTACAAATGAGAATACAAATACAGCTTACAAAATCAGGAAAATATTACGGGAATGACACACTGACACAGTTTTAAGGGCTTTGGAGTTGCTGGATGTAAGAAGTGTGTCCAGGTAGGATTTAATGTCCTTACAGAAAACGGGAAAGTAGGGCTTAGCACCTTGACACTTACATTTGTGTAAAAAAAATTTTGCAAGAAAAATAAATAAGTTTGTCAAATAATATTGGTCTTTGTCTTCTTTAGAAAAGCTATGAAAACCAAATAAAACATCTCTATATGACAAAGCAAAACTTTGTGAGGAAAAAGAGTGTACAAAAATACAAAAATCCTTCCAGAAAAGGCTGGTGTATGTACATTCCCAAAAGAGATGAGACATAGATTCATCTTCAGCCCCACAAAATGAGCATAAAGAATCAATATCTGGAAATATTTTTTCAAATAAAGCTTAACAGGGTAAAAAAGATGAAGTAATTTATAAGAACCCTCCTTCACCTTATTAGTTATTAAGTACTTAGATGACAGAGTCCACACTTTTTTCCACGGAGTATTTTCGTATAGGCCATTCCAATAGGGCATAATATATGGAAGAGAAGTTATCTCATCTTGAAACAGTTGTCTTATTCTTTTGTTCCGACCGGATGGGGTAGATAAAAAGCAAATTTTTCCAATCACTGTATCAAAAGGATGAAACATTGATAAAGAAAACCGGAGTCTTGCAGAGTCCTTAAGGAGAGTTATGGCCCCAGTAGGAATGGCGTCCATTACAATGGCAAATTCCAATACGGCACCTCCTCCGCCAAGCTCTCCACCGATTCTTTGACGTGTTTCATTATACAGTTGTGGCAAGTCAAATTCAGAAAAATATTTGCGGCTTGGAAGCACGTACTTTGGGTCAAAAACCTTTGGCATGTTAATGAATCCACAGTATGTATGGGCACCATGTCTTTTGCAATATACATAGGGCCCTATTAAATCCGTTTTGTTTTTTCCTGAATTCCGTTTTTTCCATATTTATTCTTCTGAATTCCGTGTTTTACATTATAATCATATTTATTCACCTAAAAAGTGTCTAATTATGGGGCCCGCGAATTTTTGACAGCAAGCCATTTTGCGCGCTCTAGTTTTGGCCCTGATGTGACGCCGTACTTTTCCCCTGTCGTTGCCATGTGGTCTGTGAATCTGCTAGGGTTTGGGTGCGCCGCGCTAATTTACTCGTGTAGAACGATGCGTCGCATTAGTTCCGCTTTTAAAAATGTAATAAAATAAGTGTGAAATAAGTAATAAAATCGATTTTCATAAAAACACATCGTCCCGAACTGTAAATTCGAATTAATCGATATATCGCCCACCTCTAATCACAAGTAAAAGTTTGGTGTTAAAAAGAACTTAAGT
This sequence comes from Distichodus sexfasciatus, assembly GCA_032718565.1. Lineage (NCBI taxonomy): Eukaryota > Metazoa > Chordata > Actinopteri > Characiformes > Distichodontidae > Distichodus > Distichodus sexfasciatus. Next base: position 2,474,095 of record JAVGVS010000051.1, on the reverse strand, counting down.
ACCAAATACTTTTCTCCAGAACTACTCAAGAGGACGAATTACATGAATATTGCACGTCATTTTCTAATACAATATTTATTTGTTTGTTTGTGAAGTCAAGTTTTTAAAATGGTCTCACTAAAATGATAGCTTCTGTCGGGACTAACTAGCTATCACACACGAACACAGGCTACGGAAATATCGTCAAACTTTTGAATGTTATTTCAAAATGTGGGTATACTAAGTAAAGAAATGTCATTTTTTAAAAAGTAGTTACTTTCTTTTATTTGTGTTCTAGTGCAAGTAGAATTACAGCTTTAAAAATATACTCACAAATTGACAAGTAGCCGAAAAACACTACTTAATTACAGTAACACGACTAGTTGTTATTCGTCTGAAGCGGACATTTCCCCATAAACCGGTGCTTTTTTGGTATTTTTGCGCTGCTAATTGAGTTCATTACAGATCAAATGTACACGGCCCTTTCTGGACGTATACTGTACTTCTTCTGGACAAGATGTCCCTCCAGCATTCCATGAGGTGGTGCTCTTCGATGAAATATATCTGGGATTCGACTTGTGATTCCAGCTTTATGTCTTATTTTTGATGTCACTGACATCAATGGCAATTAGTGATCAGAGGCGGACAGTAACTAAGTACATTTACTTGAGTACTGTACTTAAGTAGAGTTGTTGAGTATCTGTACTTCACATGAGTAGTATTTTATTTGGAAACTTATGACTTCCACTTAACTACATTTGAAAGACAAATACTGTACTTTTTACTTCACTACATTTCTATCAAGGTTCTCGTTACTCGTTACTTTCAAATCTGTGGATAAAGTGGATGTTATCCCCCCGTTTCTAAAACGTGTTTGGCAGGTAACAGTGTATCAGTGATCAGTAGAGTTACGTCACGCTTGTAGACTGGAACTATAAAACCAAGTTCAGACAGTTCTGCTGTTTTCTGTCTTGATTAAAACATTGTTGCTGTTGGAAAGTCATGGAGCTAGAGGTGTAGAGCTGGGTTTTAAGCAGGTTGGAATGTTAATTTTATGCTGTGAGCTGCATTTACAGCTATTACACCGTCCTCCTGATTAACATACACATAAATGTGTGCACACACTACCAGAGCTGGGTCAGAACACTACCGTGCTGTTTTGTGGGGTGTGTAGTCTTACAACTAATAAATAAAATAAACTAATGACTGGTTTTCTTTATCAGTTTAGGTTGAGTTTCTTTCTGTAACATTCTACCCATTCTTTATTCTACAGCGTCTACAAGCTAGTCAGAGGCATTAGGTTTTGTAAGTGTTGCAGCAATAATGCAACAATGTGGTGAAAGAAGATGTACTTTTAATACTTAAGTATTTCTTAAAACAAGTACTTCAGTACTTTAAGTAAAAAATTGACTGTACGACTTTCACTTGTATTGGAGTAACATTTGACTAGTGGTATCTGTACTTTCACTTAAGTAATGAAGTTAGCTACTTTGCCCACCTCTGTTAGTGATGGCAAATAGTTTATTTTGAGTTCCGAAACCACTTTACAGTGTTATTTTTGACATGATGATAACTTACATTAATAAACGAGAACGAGACAATTGACGACAAAATATTTCCCTTGCTAAATTTCATATTAATGCATGCAAGGTGAAAACGTATCCCGTTTTAAGGTTCCTCAGTAAAAACAATGTGAATAACAGGTATTTTAATCAGATGTTTTATCTTAGTTCCTGTACATATGTATGATATTAATAAAACAGACTTGTTCTTTTTTTGGACTTCTAAATGGCATTGAAATGATCTCAAAATTATTGATGAAACAACATGCAGAAAACAAATTCATGAAAACACCAAAGCTTTTTATTGATTTATAATAATGGTATGAATTCAGTCTGTAATCAGGACTCGCAGAACAAAATGTGTTATGGAAAAAATACAAAGCAACGTTCACATTGGGTAAATAAAAACAGTATATGAAGGCCCGCTAAAATAGACTGTAACAGTATAAATAAACCGAGAGAGAAGGGGGGGGGAGACCCCAAAGCCCTCATGACAGAGAAATCCCATCATAAAAAAGGGGTGAAATATAAAACCAGTGTCAAAAATGGGTTCTGAGTCAGACTTAAAGTCATCTAGCAATCATATACTATTTTGGACCGTTACGTCCTTTTGGCACATAGCAATCAGAGCAAGACTGGATAGGAAAGATTTTTAAATTATCACAGCATTTGCATTAAAATTGACTATTATACAGAGATAGAAAGAAAGGCCATATTTTTTAAAGTAGCATCCTCATACCAGTGATAAAGATCTTCCTTAAAGATTAAAAAAAAAAGAAGAAAATATTAGCTGTTGCTTACTCTGCACATGCTGTAATACATATTTAAAGGATCGGTGAGTATTTTGACAGGCAGCCAGATCTACTCTGTCATCTGAGATTTTAAAGAGGACCTGCATTTCTACATTGTTTTTACCTGTTCATCCGATCAGAAATGAGTTCTTTAAAATGTCAGAGCGACACTTAAGACTTTCATGCAAAAAAAAAAAAAAGAGAGAGAGAGAGAAAGAAATACATCATAAAACAATACAGCAGTTAACAATATTGCCTATAAAGTTGTCTCTGAGATCGAAAGACATTAGATTCTTATTTTTAAAACCAATCATATACTGGGTGTAAGGGATAAAATTGCACTACAATGTCACAGCTATTTAGATAAGGTCACACCTATCATTTGCTTGAAGAGGATATCAAGAGAATCAGTGGTTATTGAAATGTTAAGAGGACAAAAGGCTGTATTTTATCTAAATACAGTTAAAAAAAAACGCCAACCCCATTACGATGACCAGCTCAATACTGCAACCTTGGTGGAGACTGTAGGGATTTACAGCTTCGAGTTCTCTCCAAGAAACAGTCGATTAATGCCATATTTTAAAGTTTACATCAGTCAATTCCAAAAATGAATAACACTGTCCAAAATATTACCGCGTTACTCCTGCTCACCACAGATAGGCCAACGTGAAGGATTCTGAAATGGGCTGGTCATTGTTGGCAAACATAGAACATCAATCTCCATAGAAATGTATATAATCTGTGAAACTAATATTTTTTGGTATATTTCTTGTATCACCATAAATTCTGATAGAAAACAAGGCACAAAACAGTTACATTTGTGTCACCGCAACGGCAAACCGCAGCTGGCGACCGACTCAGCATCCAATTTTTACAGTGATCGCGTTATGCCACTGTGGCACTTCTTTTGCATCGATTTCGTTTCACAGGGCAACGTATTCATAGTCAAAAGTCTTCCGCAGGTCAACTGATCCAAACTGATTCCAAAGCCACACTCAGACACTTAAAACCGCTTCTTTTGCACTCAACCAGTGAGCAGAAAATATTCGTTTCTCCAACACATCTGACACACACTCCAAACAGCGCTACGTTCCTTATCCAAACGCTCTTTCCTCTCCTTCTAAAGGCTATCGCAATTCTCAAAATGACCAGCAGTAAATCAATCGAAATAACGCCCTTCCACTGAAAACAAATTCTTTACAAAACCTGGGTGCTATCTAATCCGATGCCTCAAATTCTGTTGCTTGCTCAACTCACACACACACACACACAAAACAGACAGTCAGACAGAGAGACAGACACACATTCCTGATTGAGTCTAGCTGAAGAGTTTGACGAAGCAGCTATGGCAGTAAGGCTTGTCGTTCTGCTCCTTAAAGGTGCCCTTGTTGAGCTGCTTGAGGCAGAAGGCACAGACAAAGTGCTCTGGGTGGAACTTTTTGCCCATGGCCGTGATGCAGCGCCCCGTGATGGGCTTCTGGCAGCCGGAGCAGAGGGAGCCGCGCCGCTCGTGGTAGTGCACCTCGCAGTACGGCTGCCCGTCGTGCTCGAAGAAGCTGCCGTTCACGAAGGGCGTGAAACACTCCTGCACCAAACACACGTGAACACATGACAAGTGTGAAAACATACTCATGCTACAAAAATCTTTTTTGAATTAATTGAGCAATTCAGTTATTCTGTTGTCTTTTTGTTGTTTGTTATAAAAATTCATTGACATGGTTTGTACTGTAACTATGTTCAATTATTAAAACGAAACAAAAAAGTCTTTGTGATTTCGAAATGATTTGAGAAGACAAAAACGCAGTCGTAGACACGAACACACACCGAGGAAAGTACTAACAGAAATATTTGTTAAAAGAGAACTTTAAAGAGGTTCTGATTTGGATTAATACTCATTTAACTGCTCGGCCCTACTAGAACATGAACACACATACCCTGCAAACAAAGCACTCAGGATGCCAAAGGCTGTTCAGAGCGGAGATGTAGTTCTCCAGGATGGCACGGGCGCAGCCACCACATTTGGGAGCGAACAGATCGAAGTAATCTTTGCGACAGTACGCCTTCCCGTCTTTCTCGTGAAATCCTAGCACAAACACACAAACAATGAAGGTCTAAGCAAACATAGTTGTTTGGGTAATGGAGAACACAAATCGGCAGGAAGAGCTACTCACCCTCAGGACCGAAGAAGGCCCCACACTGAGCACAGAAGAAGTGTTCAGGATGCCATGTTCGATCCATTGCAGTCACTACTTTCTACAGTGAAAGAAAAGCAAACCACTCAGCATCAGTGGGACAACAACTTCCAATTTGCACTGCATTGTTCCAGGAATATCTTTCGTGAGTAACACTGAAGTCCGACCTAATTTCATGAGGAAAGTAAACAATCAGGACCGGTGCTAGCCATTTGCGGCCCTAAGCACAACAGCTTTATTTTAAATATGTCATCATTATGATCAGGGTGATTTACCATTAACCAAATTTTCTTTGTTCCCTCGTCCGCCGCGTGGTGCCCTACCCGTGGTGCGCGATGCGCCTGCTTGAATACAATCATTGAGATTTGCCATGCGATAGCGATGTGGTTCATACAGTTACCTAAGTTTGCAGAAGCGTCTGAGTGTCAACAGCGTTTGATGTACCGTCACTTTTATAACGGCGAAGACGTGCTGCGAGACGGCTGCGAATTTCCAGCATTACACGTCTATACACGTCTGTGTGCTGTGTAGTCCTCCAAACCTACATTTCCCGTAATGCCCGACGACGACGGGAACCCGTTACATCCAAAAAGGCATGCTTTTTGCAGCTGGGTTCGATCAAGGTCGGGCTGCTCTCACACCTTAAACGAACCGTACCAGAGTTCGTTTGGAAGAGAACCGAGACCACCTCTTCAGCTGGGTCTCGGTACCCTTGATTGGTCCGCACCTGAGTTCGGGGGGCTTGTATTCACACCTGCCCAAAAGGTCCGAACCAAGGGAGGAAACGAAGTTGCCTTTGTTTTAAGCGAACTGAATTGGTGTTTATCCAAATTTCATTACTGTATTTGTTTTCTGGCAAAAGAATAAGCATTAAGATTGCCCTTTTCTTGATGTTTCACATTCATCATCTATTTTTTTCTTCCTTTGGTTCAGTTCGTTCTATAGATCAAAAAATATTTTCTGTAGTAGGGCTGTGGGCCATAGGTTCTAAAGGATCTAAATAGACTATTTGTAAATCAAATCCTTAGACTAAGTGCATGTGTTCTTACATCCAGAATGGGGCCGTTGCAATAGTAGCAGCGAGGAGAGAAGAGGTGATGGTAGTCCCTCTCGCAGTAAGGTTGTCCTTCTCGCTCGAAAAAGTTGCGGGAACCAATCTCCTCCTGACAGTGTGTGCACACAAAATGCTCCGGGTGCCACGTGCGACCCATGGCTGTTACCACCTGAAACAATATTTGCAGAACAGCATTACAGGACCAAAGCCGCGAAGCATCAGACAGGTGTATGGCCGAGATCTCTATCACAGAGAAGCTAAGGAACCTATATGAACCCATAACTGCACAACACATTCAACTACATAAGAGTTTTTACATTAAAAAATAACGAGCATACAGTCGGTTTCCAACGTGTCCCGTTGGACAAATGTGACCCTCCACGGCAAAACCAGTCGCTTGTCGCAATGGAGGTTTCCGAGAAAAACGAGCGTTTATGTTGTGTGGGGTAAAATTGTGGATTTTTGGTTTTTAGTGTTTTGAAACAGTGGAAGGTCTATACCGTACTGTTGTGAATCAATTTTGCTGAAAAACTTCCCCTTTCCATCCTAAAAACGTGACGTTCTTGAGGTGAGGAATTCAATTCCAGCAGAATGTTCAAAGTTTCTGTTTTGACCGCTCTACTTCAATATTCACGCTAAATCCACTGGTTGACTAGCGTGAAGATATTTCTCCGGAATCCATCTTCGTCTCCCGAGTTCAGTTAACCTAACGCAGGTAGGCTATCCGTGTGGTTGTGAATGCAGCGTAGGCTACCGTAAATACAAACGTAGCCGCGACCGCACCGAGCGTCTGAGTGCTACGTCGATGGTCAACTTTCAGATTGGCAGATTTCTCCGTTTCTCACTTGGCGTGACAGGAGAAACCCGAATGTTGATATCTCAGTCATATGTCGTCCGATTCATTCCATATAGGTATTGTTTTGAAGCTTGATTTATGCCCTTTAATAACTTTAATAACTCAATTTTGAGTTTGCGACAAGCGACTGGTTTTGCCGTGGAGGGTGACAAATACAGAACATTGTATTTTTACCGAAGTGGTCACCCGGTGTTCAGAAATCCTTCAACTTCATTTTCAGTTTCTATAATAATTCGATTCAAATGTTATTATTGCTGAAAGGACACTACAAGCGGAAAAGGGTCTGAAATACGGCTTACCTGGCCTACAATTGGTTTACAGCAAGCTCCACACACTCCCTTAGCCACGGTCTGCACCCCCAGCTTGTGCAGGTCGGACTGCAGACTGCCCAGCATGTTGTCCAGTTTATTGACCTGTGTATGTGGGCCTTTCCCCTGGGCCATGATCTAAAGGGGAAGGGAAAAGGAGAGAAGTTAATCCAGAAGTTCTTGCTTTAATACGCATCAGTGTGTGTGTGTGTGTGTGTGTTTGTGTGTGTGTGTGTGTGGGGGGGGGTCCGATCATAAAACACATAAGGGGCAGGGAGAAACGTGTGGTCAGGAATGCCTACACGTCTCAGCCCTCTTCAAAGAGAAAGGGGCAAAAAAAAACGTTCACGTCATCTACTAGAGATGTCGGTGCGAGTACTCTGCAAGTACTTTGAGGAGGAGGAGGAGGAGGCTGGGTGTAGACAACTGCATGCAGACAAAAACACACAATTCCACCACCACACCACGACTTTTCAGTTCACAAACTTCAAAAAAAAAAGTTGACGAAAGCACACAAAAAGTCTACGATTTTATTAAAGCTTGATCAAAACTAGAGAATCTCTAAATTCGGCTTGCTCCGAAACAGCACAGTAGCCGTTCCATGCCTGCACCTGCATCGGAGGGAAGAGGGGGTCGTACTCCGTCTGGCAGCCCACTGACACCAGCACTTTAGGGGGGACAACGGGAGGTGGAGGTTCTACGGGGGGAGGTGCGGGTGCGGGTTTGAGGGAGGGAGGAGGTGGCTGAATCGGTTCCGGAGTCGGGGGCTTAACAGGGGCCGGAGGCCGTGGAGCTTCCACAGGGGGCTTGGGAGGAGGAGGAGGCGGCGGCGAAGGCTCCCTGGGAGGCGGGGAAGGGGCTGGAGGAGGGGGCGGTGGAACCGGCGCGGCTTTGACCGGAGGCGGGCGCTTTGGTTCCTCCGCGGGGGGAGGGGGGCGAGGGGGAGACGGGGACTGTGGAGGAGGGATGACTTTCCTCTGAGGCATAGGAGACTCAGGGGGAATGATGATCTGAAGAGAGACAGAGGGAGAGAAAGAGAAGAGAAAAGGAGAAGAAAAATGAGAGACGGCTGGCAGAAAGTCGGCCGAAAAAAGAAAAGGATCAGAAAAGGCAGTGACGGAAATGAAAAAGAACGACAAAGTCTATATCCTAAACAGTCCTCGGTGTCACTCGACTACCTTATCAACCTCCTTATTGTGGTCTTCCCTTGTGCGCTTGGGGTTCGACATGACGATGACCCCCTCTGTCAGCCAGTCGTCCGGCTGCTTTTTGGGGCGCTCCTTGCGAGCGATTCCCAGCTTGCCTTGCAGCTCCTCAATCAGACGGTCTTGGGAGCTGCTCTTGTGGAAGATGAGGGGGCCCATCTTCCTGCGAATAATACCGTCCCGGTACATGGGGTGGACGTTGTTTGTCTCCTTGGTGCGCCTAATTACAGATTTGATCTGGGGGAAGGAGGGGGGCAGAGACCTTGTCATTTGGCACAAACTTTTCACGACGTCTCATGCAAAAGACAGATCCCAGCAGGGGGTAGGGTGGCGGTCAGCTGCAGTGCAGGGTTAGAAAAGCTAGTCCAGATGCAAACGGATACTTTATCTGCTGGAAAACGACCATGCCAGGCAGCGAGTTCAGGTGACATGTCCACAAAAATAGCCGGTCAAAAAAACCTCCGATGTGTGTGATTAGGCCAACGACTCTACTAGTTAGGGTTCAGTACTGGGATTAGGTTCGTTTCGCACAGAGAGCAAATCCAAAGCAGAACGGTCAAGTACAAACTGATGCATTTCATGCTGCATTCACATGCCAACACACCAAACTTTGGCACACTACGCTCTGCAATCTTGAAAGGCACACGGCTCTAGAATCACACTGCAGCCTCATCCATACATGTCCAGAAGCTGAAATCCTGTCCATGGTGCCAACAGGCTGCATGGTGGGCATGTCAATCTGGGTATCTGGGGTACCAGGGCAGGAGGAAGGGGTTAACGAGTCATCCATCCAGCTAGCCTCAGTCATAGGTGTCATGGAGCCGTCGGCGCCATCGTACGGCAGCTTCAGTTCCATGTCAGCCCAATCGAGTAGGTCGCTCCTGCAGTCAGACTGGTCCTCCAGAAGCCCGTCTCCCGCCTCGCTTTCAGTGTGGGTGTCCGGCTGCACCAGCCTGCGGTCCACTGCCATGAGTGGCTCCTCAAACGCCTCTGGTCTTGGTGGAGAGTTCAACTTGGGAGCTGCTAAAGGCACGCGAGGAACGTCGCTTACGGGCTTGCTGAAGCTCATGGCCAAGAGGCTGTCCAGAGCGTCGTCCAGAGAGGGGTCCAAAGCCGCAGCATGAAGCCCGGCGGAGGGGGGAGCAGACTCAAGCTGCTCCAGCGGAGGTTTAGGACTGGATACCTCAGGTATCGCGATGGGGGAGAGACTTTTGGGGGGTGTGGTGAGGCAAGGAGTAGTGGATTTGGGCGATGAAGAAAAGGGCATTGCTGACGATCTGCTCAAAGGTGCCGCGACAGGAGACGAGACGGGAGATGGAGCAGACGGTTTGTGCTCAGAACTGAACGCTGGAGAGAGACCATTAGAGGTTTGAGGAGCTGACGGACTAACTCTGTCTGGAGTCTTCCTGCTGGCAGCTACAGCTGTTGGACTGGGTGATTTAACACCAAGTGCAGACGCCGCAGGGGACAGCGGCCTTATCCCTGAAGTTTGGGGGGCACTCTTGGGCTTGCTGGGGCTTAGCGCTCGATTGCCGGGGCTAAGAGCAGACACCCTGCTGGTGGTAGTGGTGGAGTAGGAGAGAACAAGTGACTCCAGTTCATCGTTCAACATGGAGTCTGACACATCGACGGCTGATCTGAGGCTTGGTTTAGCCGATGGAGAGTACCGAGGACAGGGCTGAGCTAAAGCCGAGGTGGAGGGGAGGAGCGAGGAGTGGGCAGACTTTGGGGCAGTAGATGATGTTGCAAGCCCTTGTTCATTCGAATCTTCATCTATATGCAGCTCGAAAGCCACAGGAGGAGACGGCAGCGGGGAGTAGCTACTTGGTTTAGTAGGTATAATATGCGTTGGGGGAAGTGCTGAGGTTGGAGGCGAATGTATTTCCACAACAGTAGAAAAAATGGTGGACTGTTCAAACAGAGGATCGGAATTTAGCGAGCCCAAAGAACTTGGCTAGAGGACAACACAAGGACAGGAAAGAAGAGAAAAGAGTCACAGATTAAACCAGACAGATAGTAAGGGAAATCTGAAACGGCTGAGGTAAGATGAATTGAGAAGCTGGTAGTGTGACAAAAGTGGAACATATGAGGTAGTGATGGAGCATGACTTGGAGGGGAAAGATTAACAGACAGATACTGTAATCATCCTTTCACGCAATATTCATATATTTCACTCAAAATCAGACGCTGCGTCCCGCATCTCTGTGTCTTGTTGTCGCCGGGACACGCATGCACTCACATTGCTCTGCACCTTAAAATCAGACAGACAGGCCATAAGCTCATCCAGCTCTCGTGTGGCCGAGGTCGCCGACATTCGTCCCTGCTGCTCAGAGGGTGCATCCAAGTGACCGTCTGACTGGAGGCTGGAGGGGGCAGGTCTGCCAAAACAGGATTAAATAATTATCCTAAAGTAAACATGAATGAACGCATGTAAAACAAAACAAAAAAAAAAAACGACGCCATGTTTGTCGATGGGGAACTTACGCTGGAGTGGGTATGGAGCTCTCAAGCTCATTCAGTAGGCTCTCCACAGAAGGGCGGCCATCTTCAGGTCCTTTCGTTCCATTTCTCTGTGGCTTATCCTTGACAGCAGAGGTCAGTGTGATACTGGGTTGGGCTCCATTCTCGTGAATGTAGTGTGCAGAACTGCAGGGAGGAAGGGGAGGAGCTGCATCCTCTACGACAAAAACCCACAGCACAATGCAGTTAGACAGAGCCAAGTATATTAAAAGATGACGCAATTATAGTGGATTTGTCCGAAGGCAGTGAGAGTAACACACATGTGCAAGCAATTAAAAGTGTGAGGGTGTTCAGTTTGGTCAGCGAAGTCAGCGGCAGTATCAGTGGCTGAAACTGTTTAACACGGAAGACAGTTTCGCAGAGGCACTCGGCTGCCCTAACTCCATAGCAGTCATCAAATTTGAAGTAGAAACAAAGGGAAGCTTAGAAACTGGTTTTTAATGTTACAAATAGTCACTTTTCCCCCACCACTGTCATCTAGTGGATATTAATTCCCCAGACCAATGTAAACAACATGTGGGTATGTAAGCCACAGCCCTCGAGTAGCAGCGGCGCACACACTAGCCAATATGTCAATTCTGATTTGGCCATAACAGTACGTTTAGAGGCGGCAAAGAAAAAAAAAGACCAAAATCTGATGTTGAAACACAAACGTTCATTAAGTAAAATACCTATGCTGGAGAAGGAAGGTGTGTTCTGCTGGACAGCATTGAGTTCCAACAGGAGGCGATCCAACTCGGACAAGTTGCTGCCCAGTGCAGAGCTCATGGCTGCTGCAGACGAATCGGATGTCTTCTGCTTGTTGGGAAAACTGGAAGCCAAGACGGAGAAAGGTCACGTTCCGGCAATGTTTACAAACGAAACGTTTTTATACCTTGCCGGCACTTGACTTTCTTCAGCAACTTACACCAACCACGCCTGATTCTGTGATACGGGATTCGTGGTACTGACCTGTATACGTGATCTTCTTCAGTGTGAGACAGTGGAGGGCTGCTGCTATCTCGTGACAAAGTACTTTTCTGTGCGGAGCCGAGAGACTGACAAGTGAAAAGAAAATAGCGTTACATCCTTTAGAAGTGACAAAAGAACCAGGATGTGGCGCATATATCTTTTTTTTGTAATCTCCTAAACAATATTTCGTCGACCACAACTTCTTTAACTTAATCTATCTACGTTAATACCGATGTAAAATAATCAACTTCGGACACTACTCAAGACGTCGTCATGACTGCGTTACAAATACTGATAAATACTAAAAAGAACATGCAACTGCAAACATACGCAATACAGTTTAGTCAATTAGTCAAGTACAGGACATCTAATTATATTACCTATTACATCTTTAACAAGCTCCATGTTTCAGTAATAAGTGTAGAAGAATTAACTGCAAAACTTACACTGCTACCTGTGTTTTACCACATACAGTATGTGAAATAACATGTTTTATCATCTTCAGGCTGAAATGGAAACATGGGGTAAAATTGCATCCAAACTAATTTGACAATGAGAAATCCAATACCCACAGGAACCCTAAAAAACATCGTCCTGGTGAAAACTGGATGAAAATAACCACCGTGTTCCAGATCGGTGCTGCTGGATTAAAGCATGTGTTGAGTGAAGTTTATAATGATAGCAATTGTTCAACCAGTTAATAGGGGAACAGTTGAAGGGATGTGCCCTCAGCATACCTGAGTAATTGGTTCAGTACAGGCATATAACCCTATACTTCTCGATTCTGTTGTATTTTCTACCTCGTATCTGTATGAGACATGATTTCAACAGGCGGCGCACGTCACATGACTCATGTGGGTATTTCAAACGGTTAACCCTAAAACTTTCTTTGCAACACCGGGTTGACTTAGCAGCAGCAAAACCTTGTGCCAGGGCCAGCTACAGATATAAATACAGAATATATAAATACAGAATATATAAATACAGGACTCAGGATACAGGTCAGGTTGCATTCGCACTTGGTCGGGACAAAGCGTTAGGCTCCGACGTCTACCAGCTGCACTCTGGGTGTGTGGAAGAAGTACACATGATTCACGGTGCGATTTCATAACGCCTGTGGTAAGCGCAGTAAGTAAAGCCTTTGGGGTGTACTTTGTGTGCTTGCTTCTGCAAGTATGGTCTTGAAAGCCGACCTCGTTAAGACGGAGTTTGCATTCCACAAGGCACTGGCTAAAAAGCAATGTAAAGCCGTTACGTAAAGAAGGAAAAAGACGTAAAACGCTAAATAGTCGCTACTGAGCGTTGAAACGGTTAAACTGACGTTAAATCTGAGATGTTGAGCTTAGGAACGCAGTGCAGGAAGTACAAAGCACAGAGTTCGAATTTGCCAGAAAGGTTTTTACCTGTAGGGTTAGAGATGGAAGCCACACTAAGTTGTACTGTCCTGCCAAGTCTAATCAGTCTTCCCAGAGCACACATTCTTTCATGGTAGACATTCAGGGGGAGAAAACTCGTCTATGAATAAAAAGCTACTCGCAATACTCTGCTTACAAGAAACGTACCGTCTTCTGTCTTGTAGGGTTGGACAATATGCACAAAACATTGTGAGTGACACACAATCCTTAATGCAGTATAGTTCCCAGCCTACGGCAACACGCAAACGCTTGAAGCCGCTTTTTTAAAAAAGGCTTTCCGCACTGCTGGGTCCGTTTTTACAACCTCGCTCAGGCCTGCAGAGAGCTGATCACAGCCGTACGTGTTAAGACAACCTCTCCCTTGCAAACATTGCGAAACGGCTCGTTTGCGTCACGCTCGTCGCCAGTTGGCGCACGCTGTGCCGCGTGCCTTACCTGCTGTGAGGAGTGATGTGAGTCAGGGCGGCTTTGGAGAGACCCGTTTAGAGCTTCTGTGGTGGGAGGAGGGGGCAGAGGAGGAGGAGGGGCAGAGTCATCCTGGAGAAGGCCGCCGCTGCCGCTGCCGCCGCCGCTGGGGAACGAGTAGGGCGTCTCCTCTGGCAGGAACACGGGACACTTGGAAATATGGGCCGTGGAGGACTCGAGGTCCGCCAACAAGGCGTCTGCATGGAGAACACAGAGCCGTCAGCATTGAAATCTCACTACAGTTCGTGATCTTAGCACTTGATGTGCCGACATGAACATCCATGGTGGATGATAATTCTAAACTTGACGCGAAAAGCAGTATTTGCTGCTTTCGTGGTCTTTACATTGACGATTAAATGACACTGCTATTCGATGACAAGTTTAAGACATAAAAAGCTGTATTAATTTAAGAGGGTACTGTGAGTTCTTCTAAACTTGTGACATTTGACCGAAATGCTAAACCTCATTTTCTATCAAGCTCTTTCTTCCTCTCAAACAATTGATTTCTCCTTCTCGATTCCAGTTTTGCACCAACAAATGTAAAATCCAACATAATTACTAGGCCTGTTGAAATTAATCGATGCATCGCGATGCAGACGTGGAAGATTCTGCATCGATACAACGGCAAACCATAATCGATTATAACAGAGGTTCTCAACCAGCGGTCCCCTAGTGGTCCGCAGCGGCATTGCAGGTGGTCCGTGACCATCTTTTGGGCATCTTAAAGAATAATGAATTTAACGCAAATATCTAAACAGGAATAAAAAAAAAAAATACTCCCTTCCACACTTCGACTGCTAAGTCTGGGCCAGAAGCAATCGAAAAGCTCTGAATTATATAATGACATTGCTCGGTGAAGTTCTGGCTACGGCATAAAATTTCGAGTTAAAAAGAACATCCCGGTAGTAACTATGGCTGCCCATCTCTGCATGCGATGTGAGTATGGAAAATTTGATGACATGCATCTAGAGCTGAAACGATAATTCGAATAACTCAAATAATTCGATTAAAAATGGTCGAGGCAATTTTTCTAGAATCGAAGCTTCGTTTAAGTCATTTTATTCGCTACAGCATGCGCCGCTTGTGTTTCACACAGACGCTTATTAATAACGCGCAATATTTTCAGTGGCGCCATCAAGGCGAGAATAGATCCCTTTGTACGTGAACGTATTTGTGAGATATTCCGTGCACAAAAACAGAAGTCAATGCGTAAAAACGCATAAATGACATTTTTTGCGATGTAAACACGTGCGCCACGCGCGAGCGCCCGCGTAAGCGCCATTACTTGCTAAAATGCTCCGATTCCGTCAAAACGTCCCCTTTATCACGGACAAAACGCATATTTTAGCTGATAAATAACCACAACCACCAGCGTTCCACTCACACTACAGCCATTTATTGAGATTTTCCCATCGATTTTTTTCATAGTTCGTTCCGGAACGCGCTGAACCCTTTATTGTGACGCGGCCCCGCGGCGTGCGTGGGGGATCGTGGGAAATGCAGTTCTCTTCCAGAAAGGCCAAAAGCAACTCATTTTATTGGCCAAATTGGTTCAAAATGAACCTTGAACTTCATGTGTCTTCATTTTCAATTGAACACAACATAAAGCGTATATGTCTAACTTCTACTCACACTAGAATAAGCCTAATAACAAATGTATTGTCTTTTTAATGTATCCGATTACTCGATTAATCGATAAAATAATCGATAGATTATTTGATTACAAAAATAATCATTTGTTGCAGCCCTACATGCATCGAGAAATCCCATCGAATCGATTTGTTGACCTAATAATCGTAAGCCAATCGAATCGTAAGACCAGTAAAGGTTCATACCTCTACTTAATCTACTTCCACTGTTAGTTTCAGAGCTTGTAAATGCCTGAACGAAACAGGTCTACATACGAGTGTATGGACGTATTGAGAAGTGTAAGATCAACGCCAACATTAATGGTGAAAGATACACACAAACCACAACACACAGCAGATCGTGTTAAGCATTAAGCTTTTTAAACAACGACAGTATCTACACTGTACCGTTAAAATGTTCAGTTCATTCAAAACTCAAGATGTATCCGCAGTTTTTAATACACCCTGTGTAATGACAATTTATTGTGTTACAATATTACATTAAGCAGATTATTAGTTGAAAAATCCATAACTCATAAACCGGCAGCCAGAACGCACAGCCTGGACAAAAGGATGGACACTAGGCTAACAATCACTTAAAATAACCACACAGACTGATGAATCACAGAGCTTAAAATGAAACACAGAGGCAAGTTATTTCGCCCTCGCCGAGTATGTGCACGTCTCTAAGCGCATGCATGAGTCAGGGGCCAATTCCAACCGGCCTGTCCTCAACCACACAGCACACGTAAAGAGCACTGCGAAACCATATCGTACATTATTACATAAACATGAATTCAAGTTTGACAGATAGCTTGCCACAGTAACGTGACACTGAGCAGAGTGTTAAACTCTTCAAATTCACCGGTGCTTCTATTAAACATAGAATATGTCCATAAAGTTTCGCCCTTTGGAATTAAGGTGAAGGTAAATATGACCTGCAACATATCATTACACAACAGCAACTTCACATTTACTGTCCTTATTGCGGGGTGGCAAGTACTACTTTTATATTTGGGATCAAACCTGTCACCTTGTTTAACCAACTTTCTAACTAAAGACTTGTCTATTAATGAGATTTCAATTGCAGCAAAGGAAAAGTGCACCAACAAAGCAACAAAAATCATGTAAAAAAAGGCTAATTAGAAATATCCATTCGAAATACTATGGTATGCAGGTAACAACTCTTTTAAGAAGCATGTAACTGCATAAAAATGAATATATTAATAACAGTCAAGGCTTTTCCGATGTTTTCACAAAGAGGAGGGCTGCTCAGTGTTCATCCGTTACGTTAAGGTTCGTTTAATCAACTTTCGTACTAAATCTGGATTTTTTTGGGACAGTCCGAGATTTTTCCTCTCGGCCCGGCACATGGTTTAAAGGTCTATAAGCAATTTCTTCTGTGGTGCAATACGACAGAAGCCACTATGTCGCAATACTTCCTGTGTGCGCAATGCACTATGGCAATCATAATCGAACGAAAATGTTGGTGTTTCTTCCCCAGTCAGTCTTGTTACAGACATAGGTATAGATTACAGGTAATGGACAATAAATCTTAGAGTGATTATACCACTGGTCAAAGAAAGCCATTTTTTATTTTTTATTTTTTATTCAACACTCCAGACCTGGGCATCTGTGTGTGTGTGTGCGTGCAACGACGTTGTGAGTCTGCACACTTTACAGCTGCTGTTCCCTAAAGTTTGCTGCAGTTCCTATGATAAACATGCCCAACTCGCATCCTCCCGTGTTGGAATTTTGTTGACAGTGGCAGCATCCAAACAGTTTTCCCGGGTGTCAAGATGCAGATAAAAATAAGGTGACACAGAGAGACGAGCCTTACATTCAACAGAACTGTGCTACGCCACACCTAAGCAGTCTTGCGCTGGCTTTTGCACTAGAGATGATAATGATGATATATAATGATAATCTCCCCCCCAACCCCCCCACCCGCTTTTCTTACTTAACAGAAAAAAAATAATAATATAGGTGTGACCCGAGCAGGGATTTTGGACAGCCGTTACACCCCTAATGTGTATGATTACAGCGTAGCACGAGTGTGAAGTTAAAACCTCCCTCTGATTCCGGGCGAGTCAGGTAGCCAACAATAGAACGCGAAGAAGCGCCCGTCAACAAAAACCGCGCATGACAAGTGCAAGGCACAGACGTTATGTCACTCAGATTCCGGCTGGCTTTTTTCGGACCCTGTCTGTCCTTTGGCATATTTGATCGGTCAGTGTGTGTGTGTGAAGGTCTGATAACATGGGTGTGTTCCGTGGGTTAGGCCCGATAGCGCCAAAGAAAGCAAACAGTTAGGCTACAGGTGCCGTAGAACACACACACACACACACACACACAAAACATGGAGGTGATTATTATGAGAGTGTGTGCAGCAGCACACAAGTGTCTGAAATTCTTCCCTATGACACTGACAGCATGTTTCAGCCTGTTGCTGGGAGAAAGAAAGAGAAAAAGAGAGAGAGAGAGAAGAGTGAAGGTAAGCGGAGAGTCAAAAAGATAGACAGAGAGAGAGAGATTTGACAGCAAAAGAACAGAAGAAAGTAGAGAGAGAAGGACTGGTGAAGGGGGTTGAGAAAGTAGTAGAACTGCGGCGGAGTAGTAGAGAGCGTGAGAGAGGAGGACTGTTGGAGGGGCGAGTGGGGGTAGCACTAGGGGAATGGGGCAGAAAGTAGACGAGTGTGTGAGAGCCAGCGAGAGAGAGGACTTTACACCTTAACAGATCGTCTCTCAGTCGCAGTGCAAAATAGAGCTCGTCTCGTCGGCATCCATCCAGCACGCTGTCTCTCTCTCTCTACTCCAGTCCTCCCCTGTTCCCCACAGTCAATAATAGCCCATCTCCAAGCTGCCATCACACACAACGTTGGAAGAGGAGGAGGAGGGAAGAGGAGGAGGAGGAGGGGGTTTCACTCTAAAAGACAGGCCTAAAGGTGGCTAAAGACCCCCACGTGGCTCGGGTGACAGCTAATACAGTAACCTGCTCCTCGGACATCCGAGCTGGTGGGCTGCTATTACCGCGGTTTTACGAGCGTGCATTCCCCAGCGGCAGAAATTGAACCTTGGCCACGGGAACAGCCATAAGCGAGGAGCCGTGCCAAGAGTTTAATGAGGAGACGCGTACATCAGGGAAGCAAGTCATCACATGAGAGCACGAACGAGACCAGCCCAACCCGACTCGCACTTTGGAACCGCGCAGGGCTTTGGCAAAGTCTCCGACGCACATTCCCCCCGTCTGAACGCGAGAGGCCGGCGCGAGACGCGACGCTATTCGGGCTTTTTAACGTCTGCACAAGGAGCGCGGCTCAAACGGTCATTCGCGGCTCAGCCTAGCCCGGGCCGAGCTTTTAATAGAGAGGTTGGACAGAAGTTTAACCTTCTCGCTTACTGACGGAGAAGCAGATCTTTTACAGCCAAGTTCAAGCCGTTAAGCGTAGAACGGTCGGTAAAGCGGGACCTCCGTTGTCTCTCCTCAGCAAACTTTATCGGTGGAAAAGTGTTAGTAGTCTAGTCTAGTAGCGACTCGCCGCTTAAGACGAGTGCTGCACACAAATGAGAGCCACTTCACACAAACCTGTCAACTGTCTTTTAGAAAGACTGAGGTGAAAACGAAAAGAAAGCGCATACTCACATGGCGTTTGGCCTCAAAAAGTATTGAATTTGCCTTATCCACACCTGACTGTGGCCGTGAGCGTGTGTAAGTGCCGGGGGAAAGTGTTAAGTGTGACCTGTGTGTGTGTGTGTGTGTGTAAGTCAGAGACAGAGAGAGTATGTGAGAAAGCAGTGGTGTGGGAGGGACTGGGGAGGCCATCAGTCATTAACCCACTCTTTACCACACACACACACACCCACACCCTTGTACTTATATAGTAGTGAGGACCTCCACTGACTTCTTTATTACTGTATCTAAATAATACTACACCTAACCCGAAACATAACGCTAACCATAACCTCAGTAACCAAAAGCTAATCTTTCTACACTTTTAGTTTTGCAAATAAACTTGTATTTTGTTTGTAAAAGCAGCTTAAAGAAGTGAGGACCACTAAAAAAGTCCTTACTTCCCAAAAATGTCCTCACTCTGCTGGTTAAAAACTCATTCTGGTTCTCACTAAGTAGCAAGTACAAACACACACACACACACACACACACTTCCTAGGCCCTGTTCTTTTTCTTCTGCCTTAAAAAAAAAAAGCATATCTTTATTATACATTTTCTCACACACAAAATCACCAAATATTGAAATCATATTAGAAGCACCTACATCAATACAAGTTTCTTTCACTTGCATTCAAAATTAAACAAAAATTAACTCTTGTTTTCTCATAGTTCAAGTTCATACCCTTGATAAAGTCCATAAATGATAAGAAACCACTTACCCTCCAGAAAATAAGCAGGGTTGTTTTTTTTCTCGGAGGTGGCTGTTTTGCTTATTGCACTGAGCATCATCGGCCCTTCTTTCATCTCCTTTACAAGCGAAACGACACGAAACCAAAAGCACATTCAAAGTGGCTTTTCAAATTCGGCTGCTTGCACGTCGACTTGCCATTTACTGGAAAACCCGCTCACCTTTGCCCTAACGAAAGACCATTTAAATATAGATTCTAGATATGTCATTAGTATGCTTCCCCAAAAAAATAATCAATCACATATGTCGCATTCAAGGCTAGCTATGTTTAGCTGCAGCCACTGAACCACATGGGAGCGTACAGCTTAGCTATTTAAAGTTAAAGGATCAACACGTAAGGCTGCGCAAATGTGCTGAAAATAACCCGAGCGGACCAGCAGTTCCTGTTCCTGCTAGAAAACGCTGCAGGGCCCCAAACCCGTCCGCTCATGCCTTCCCTCTGCCACTCTCAGTCTTTACTAATGGTGCCCTCTGGGTATGATAAACGGTTATTCGGTTAAACCAGTATTACCATAGCGACGGGACACCGACCGAGATCGCTCAGGAGGACTCAGGAGGATTTGTAGTTTAGTGTAATTGTACTTCTCTCAACTTGACCTGCTGTTAGAGCTGCAACTATCGATTCTTTTTGTAATCGAGTATTCTACTGATTGATTAATCAGGTAATCGGATAATTTAAAAAAAAAAAAAAAAACAGAAAAAAACAGATAAACACCTTTATTTTTAGAAATACTGAAGTTTTGGGTCATTTCCAACCAGTTTGGCCTTTCTGGAAGAGAACTCCATTTCCCACAATCCCCCGCCCGCCACTTGGAGCCAGATCACATTAATGCGTTGGGCGCGCGTTCCAGAATAAACGATGGAAAATCTATGGGCAACTCTCAATAAACGGCTGTACTGTGAGTAGAACGCTGGTTGTTGTGGTTATTTATCAGCTAAAATATCAGCGCGCGTGTTTACGACGTTATGCATTTACTTCTGTTTTTGTGCACGGAATATCGGACAAATCCTTTCACATGCAGAGGGATCAGGTCTTGTCTTGATCGCGCCTCTGAAAACGATGCGCGTCACTAATAAGCGTCTGTGTGAAACACAAGCGGCGCACGCTCTAGCGAGTGAAACGACTTCAGCCAAGCTTCGATTCTAGAAAAACTGCCTCGACCATTTTTTGTTATTCGAATAATCGTTTCAGCTCTAACTGCTGTTACAATATTTGCATATACAATTGAAACACATTTTACTGACTGTAATTTTTTTAAAACATTATTCACACTTTTTTCCCTCACTTGATATTTGGACGTGTTATTGAACATTACTGTACATGTAACTGCTCAGTTTTCTCCATTCCACTGCTGTTAGATTATTGCATTTATTACTGAATCCCTCTCATAGTTAACGTAGACACTAAAAAGACAACGTTATTTATTTTTTAACAGATCATAAGCACATTCAATGCAAAAAGATAATTTCTGGACCATACTTTCTACCTCTAGTTTAGAGTTTTATATTTTATAGTCTACATATTTATATGTGACCCTCCACGGCAAAACCAGTCCCTTGTCGCAATGGAGGTTTCCGAGAAAAACGAGCGTTTATGTTGCGTGGGGTAAAATTGTGGATTTTTGGTTTTTAATGTTTTGAAACAGTGGAAGGTCTATACTGTACTGTTGTGAATCAATTTCGCTGAAAAATTTGCCCTTTCCATCCTAAAAACGTGACTTTCTTGAGGTGAGGAGTTCAATTCCAGCAGAACGTTCAAAGTTTCTGTGTTGACCGCTCTACCGCAATATTTACGGTAAATCCACTCGTTGACTAGCAAGAAGATATTTCGCCGGAATCCATCTCCGTCTCCCGAGTTCAGTTAACCTAACGCAGGTAGGCTATCCGTGTGGCTGTGAATGCAGCGTAGGCTACCGTAAATACCAACATAGCCACGACCACATCCAGCGCCTGTGAGTGCTACGGCGATAGTCAACTTCAAAGGCAGATTTCTCCGTTTCTCACTTGGCGTGACAGGAGAAACCCGACTCCTTTGAATGTTGATATCTCAGTCATGTGTCGTCCCATTCATTCAATATAGGTATGGTTTTGAAGCTTGATTTATGCCCTTTCATGAAAACATAATTCAATTTTGAAAATGTGCGACAAGCGACTGGTTTTGCTGTGGAGGGTCACATATATGCTTACTGCTTACATGCCTTACTTGCTCTTTGCGGTGTAGAAACTGAAGCCACATTGTCTCGTCTCTCTCTCTATTCGAATATAAAGTTTACTTTGACTTCTGAGCTTCTAACCTCACACCACCAGACTTCTTAACCAGGACATGACACCACTACTTCCTTAATATAACACAAACTCTTATGAACTCTTCCTAGCGTTCACCAATCTGCCATTTTACATCTGCACGTTTATATGTATGGAGAACTAAACATGACAATTATAAAGCAATAAATGTGGGAATAAATAAGTAAATATAGAAATCAATAAATACAATTTGGCCAGGAACAATTGCTAAATGTACAGTTAAGATCATTAGCAGGTGAAATTGAGAAAGATTAAGATTAAGGGACGATTTAGTTCAGCTTAAAGCGGAGATGGATGTTGACCCTGACCAAGTGACGAGTGTTTGACGGTCTTCAAGAAGTTGCCCACAAACTTGATAACCTCACGCAGAGGCAGCTGGTGGCGTAACGGTAGGGTGTTCGCCCCGTGATCAGAAGGTCGCAGGTTTGAATCCAGGGCCGGTAAAATTACCACTGAGGTACTCGTGAGTAAGGTACTGTTCCTAAGCACTGCTCCCCGGGCGCTTGTTAGCTGCCCACTGCTCCTTCACGGATGGGTTAAATGAGAAAGGGAAAGTTGGGCGTCCACGGTGCGTTTTACCTCAGAATATAGTTGAGGCTCATCTACTTCTGGGCCGCGCCGCTGCCAACGTTGCTCATTGCTGATGATGATAGTTGTTCGATAGAGGTGAACAAAAGAAACGCACCGCTTTCAAGCTGACCAGCTAAATCCCGCAGAACGTGTGCTAATCGATTGCTTCCGTCTGAGGCGCCCTGCGGCCTACCACGCTTTGGACTAAGGCTGGGAGCGCCTACCTTATCAGCATACAGAGAGAGAAATCCGTAAATAAATAAATGCCTAAATAAATATGTAAAAATGTGGAAAACCAAAAAGAGATAAATAAAGAAATGTGACAACGCAAACAAATAAAAGAGGAAATGTGGAAATTCAGAAATAAAATCAATCTTGAAATGAATGAATAAACAAATGTCGGAATACATTTAGCAATTTTTCGGGGCAAATTGTATTTATTTGTTTCTATATTTACTTATTTATTCCCACATGTATTTATTTATAATTATGTCATGTTTAGTCCTCCATATATACAGTATGTCCATTTATGCTGCTATGTCACCCACCTGCCCTGAGGAACTGCGTGTGTATTTGTTCATTCACTTTAAGTACATCGTTTCTACCGTAAAATATACACATGTAAAGTCACTGTCTCAAGTATGAACCTTATAAGAACAACATTTTATGTATATATTTCATTTTGGTTTTTTTGTTTATCCTAAGATTTTTAACTTAACATGTCAACTTCTAATTTCTAAATTCTTTGGATCGTTCTGGGTACATTTCACTACATGTTGTACTTGTATAACTATGCATGTGACAAATAAAGAATCTTGAATCTGAAGTAGGTCTGGGCAACTACTCAAAACAGTAATTAAAACCAACATTCAGAACCTCTAATCTATGTCATCTCGCTCATGATGATTTTTAGAACTCTTAATACTTTCCACGGTGTGTTCTGTCTCCATAAAGACACTAGGCTATACTGCATGTGTTGTCATGTGACTCCACCGTATCCCCTACATGTGTGCGTTTCCTTCAATTATTTTTAACATATGCAAGCTTTATTATCGCAGCTGTAATAGTCGAGCGCATTTACAGCACAAAACCTGGCAGTGAACTATAAGACGGAAATAAACAACTAAACCAAATATCCGTTCCTGAAATGTAACAGAGGTATAATGTGGAATTAATCATGATAATCATGAGGTCATGTCGCCCAGCCCTATCCTGAATCGACTTAAGGGGGTTAAGGGTCTTGCTTGGGAACCCAGGATCTGACTACCTCGAACTGATCACCCCGAACAAATGATTCAAATTTTCTCCAAAGTAAATAAACCAAGAATTTCCCAGGACTATACGTACGGCAAGCTGTTGGTTATTTAACACGAATCAGTGGTTTGTGCGGATTTCCAACGAAATGAAAAAGAATGAAGAAGTGAAAGATTTCGAAGTAACTGCGAACCACGCGGCGCAGCTTTTTAACGGCCAGCTCTGTTCAGAGACAGAGCTCATTACTAAAAAGAGGCTATTCAAGTCTGGACTGACTCATGAATGTCAATCTGATGACTTCATTCCCGTGCTGTACCCGATCGGTCCAGGAGGAGGCAGGCTTGAGTTTAATATAAACGCGAGGAGGAGGAGGAGGAGGAGGAGGATCACGGGGACTCATGCAAAACTACTGTTTACGGAGAACATGAAAGAGCTACGCTTTGGCCCCATCAAGAATGCAAACAGCAGAGCGGAGAGAAGCGCATAGCCCAATCCCCGTACCGTGAAATGGCGAGTGATAGGAGGACAGGAAGGAAGACCGCAGAGCATAAACACGGCCTAACAGCGAGAACGTTCCACTTAATAATAGTCGTTCATCAAGAGTTTTGTTCAACTGGATGACAGTCGAGCAAAACAAGTGCAGCACAAAGCTGTAGGTAATTTTACAGAGGCTGAAATTCACCAGTGTACAAATGCTTATGCAGTCTAGAAACAAGCGAACGAGTGTAAAAGTTCGATTTTATACCCCCTGTACCCACATCTCCTTAATCTTTCATTCTTGTGGAGTAGGTTGCTCACTCCACCCTCCCATCTCACACACACACACACAGTCTTATCTGAATATCTGAATGTGAACAAAGAATTCCGCACATTCCAACACAGAGTCACAGAAGAAAAGCGCCACAGAGGAGGAAGGTAGGGGGCGCAGGCTCGACGGCATCACAACAACCATATCCCTGCACAAACTCACAAAAGGCGGCATTGATTTCGCTCTTATTCGTCAAGGCTACGCCGCAACTTCTTCCCACCTAATTATAGAAAGCAAAAAAAAAACAGTCCAAGCTTTGACTCAGCCTCCCACGGCAAACGCTGAAGTGGACACCACCGCTTGGGAGTTTAAGGAGATTATTCAACATTCCACATCGTCTTTATTAGGGCTGCAACAAACGACTATTTTTGTAATCGAGTAATCTATCGATTATTTTATCGATTAATCGAGTAATCGAATAAAAAAATGTAAATGAAAATGACAATACATTTGTTATTAGGCTTATTCTACTGTGAGTAGAAGTTAGTTATATACACTTTATGTTGTTGTATTCAATTGAAAATGAAGAAACATGAAGTTCAAGGGTCATTTTGAACCAATTTGGCCAATAAAATGAGTTGCTTTTGGCCTTTCTGGAAGAGAACTGCATTTCCCACAATCCCCTGCGCACACCTCGGAGCCACGTCACAATAAAGGGTTCAGCGCGTTCCGGAACGAACTATAAAAAAAATTGATGGGAAAATCTTAATAAATGGCTGTATTGTGAGCAGAATACTGGTTGATGTGGTTATTTATCAGCTAAATTACGCGTTTTGTCTGTAATAAAGGGGATGTTTTGACGGAAACGGAGCGTTTTAGCGAGTAATGGCGCTTACAAACAGCGTGCGTGTTTACATCGCAAAAAATGTCATTTATGCGTTTTCATGAATTTACTTCTGTTTTTGTGCACGGAATATCTCACAAATACGTTCACATACAGAGGGCTCTGTTCTCGCCTTGATCGCGCCACTGAAAATATTGTGCGTCATTAATAAGCGTCTGTGTGAAACGCAAGCAGTGCATGCTGTAGCCATTTAAATGACTTAAACGAAGCTTCGATTCTAGAAAAATTGCCTCGACCATTTTTTGTAATCGAATTATTCGAGTTATTCGAATAATCGTTTCAGCTCTAGTCTTTATTATGCATCTGAAAAGTAGGACTATCGTGAGGTCGTTAATTCAAGCTAATTAACACCGTGGAAGGGTGAGCCCAGTGGTCTGAGTGACTGTCATTCTACGTGACAAAGCAAAGTCCACAACCCCACGTTGCTCCAAAGAAGTGTAAATGCAATTTCCACGAGTTAGAGCTAACCTCCACTAGCATCTGATCATGACTCGCTGGAATTTCCATAGGTGACACAGCCAAAATTAGCCTTTGCTCGTGGAAATGAGTGAAATAGCAACTCAGCGACTAGGGATGGGACATCGATACATTACCTCCACGACCTATGAGCCCATAGTATTGATCCAAAATGAAAACATTGATCAGACATCTCACATCCGCCACTTTATATTGAACGGAAAGTCCAGTTTCATTAAAACAGTGCGTTATTTTTCATTCGAATGTTCAGGAATAAAGAAGCCAAATGACGTTTGACAGTGTTTTCACATATAGTCCTCTTTAAAGGAACCCAACTCAGTCCTCTAGAAGTGGTCCAAAAAGTGGACCGACAGAAAGGGAACTGGGTTCTTTTTATGTTCACACTGTGAGCTCATTTGAAAGGGGACTCGGTTCTCTTTCTGCTCCACGTCAGCTCAGATGGGGCCTCGGTCCTTTTTCTGTTCATCCTTAACTCTTACGGAGCTCTCAAACCTTTACTGCTTTGCATTGGGTAGTTTTCACTTCGAACAAAACCTGTCGAAGCGAACCAGGAGCGCTTTGCGTTCGTAAGGCGCGAGTAAAACGAACCGCGCCGCGGACTTTAAGCGAACCGGACTGAGCCCGCCTACCGATGTGGTCCGGTTCGTTTCAGAGAGGTCCGAATTCGTTTGGCGTGTTCACATATACATAAAAGATGCTAACTAATCGTTCCGAGTTCGCTTTGAGGGCTGAAACGGACTAAGTGTGAAAACACCCTGAGTTTTTTTTCGTGATGGAAGTGATTGTGTTAAATTAACACGATATTGTCTCATAATGACTGCTGACTCCTGAAAGGAATCAAATCAAAGCAAGATCATATGCAGACATATGAATCACTGTCAACTGAATCGATATAATATTGTTGATAAAACTTAAAACTTATCTCCGTCCACACGCAATCGCAAAAAACGCTGTCAAAAGCATGCCAAGGCAGCAGGTGGCGATATAATATTAAACCGCATAGCATTGGTGACCAATCAGAAGCCTTGGAGGTGGACGTCTGTGTCTGTGTTGAATTTAATAGCATCCGAAGCTGACTCTGACGTCTATGTCCTTCATACTGGACGGACAGTAACTCCGCGCATAAGTATAAACATGCCAAAACTTCTAACAAGGTTGATTGAGAGCAGTAGCACTTTGTATACGTCAGGCACTGTAGATGAAAACCTAATGTAGACACGGCGCATGCTGTGACGTCATACGAGTGGCGCGCAGTGTGGCGCGAAACGGTCCGTTTTTCTAAATCTTCGTTTTTCTTGTCCACACCTAAACGCAGAAACGGAGTTTTCAAAAACCTCGTTTTCACTGACCCAAAACGCCGTTTACGTGTGGACGAAAGGCCAAAACGCATAGAAAAACCTCCGTTTTCAGAAATACCCGTGTACGTGTGGACATGGCCTGAGACCGTCAATCTTTTCCAATCACGAGCGGGCCTGTTTAGCGGGGAAGCGCGCAACTGGCAACTCTGCACGAGAAACACTATACCACCTATATTTACAGCAGCATCAGGAAAGCAGGAGAGAGTGTGAAAGCGAAAGACAGATCACAATAGAGTCGGATTTAATAGAAGACATATATAAAGAGAGAGAGAGAGAGAGAGAGAGAGCCGTGTCGAGACAGGGGGAGGCTGCAAGGAACTAGGGAAAAAAAAAATCTCTTTGGCTGTGGTAGAGACGAAGGAGAAAGATAAGAAAGAAAGACATGTAGTAGCTTGAGGTGATGGGAGCGAGAGATTTTAGAAAAG
Organism: Distichodus sexfasciatus; assembly: GCA_032718565.1. NCBI lineage: Eukaryota > Metazoa > Chordata > Actinopteri > Characiformes > Distichodontidae > Distichodus > Distichodus sexfasciatus. The sequence goes on along the minus strand of JAVGVS010000051.1, from coordinate 2,446,711 downwards.
GCACATGTAAGAAGGGATGATGGTGGGGGGATGGGGTTACAGAAGAAAAAGAAAACACCTGTGAAAGAACCTGGAACAAAGGAAATAGAGAGAAAAAAAAAATCTGTGGACGGAAAAAAGCATGCAGGGAGACGGAGGGTGGTCTAATATTCTCACCCCACCATAGCAGAAAGCTGACACTTCCATAAAGAGAAGCCAGGGCCTAAAATAAAAGCTCTTCCCCATAGACCTTCAGGCCAAACAGACTGGTGGGGGGGGGGACGATGACGCCAGGAGGCTATTCCGGACACACAAACACATGCAAACACCACATAAGAGCATGTGTGTGCACACAGCGTCACTGGCTGACAACTTTAATTAAGTGCTGGCCGACTTGCTGTTTGGGTTCGATGTGTTAAATCTGGAAAAGGTCCCCGCGGACTCGAACAAGCTCTCTACAAAACATGGCTACATCTGGCGTTTCTTTTCGTTTCTCGCCCAGTCACACACGCACAAAACTCAGCATGACTACATGGACCCAGTGGAACATTTTACACAGACCACTCCTTGGGGTTGGGGGTGGGATGGGTCTCCTCGTTTCAGTCATGCAGGAAGAATTCTGTTAAAAATCAGAACAGACTAGCGCTGGAACATCCAAGGCCATTACACGAAAACAATTGGCACTGCAGCGCAGTCTGAAGGCGTGGGCAAGGACAAAGAGGAAAGGCTCGGAGAGAAGAAAGCAAGAGAGGACACTAGAAGTGGGAATTCCCTGCTTGGACTCTCGCTCGTAAACCGCGGCATTGTTGTAAATGGGAAAAGACAGGCCGCTCCCCTGGAAAATAAGGAGCGCGACTAGAGTCATGAGACACAACGCAGTAACCTCGTTAGCTGAAGATTCACCCAGCCGGCTTCATCTGTCATGGCACACATGAAAGTTTGTGATGAGAGGGGCCGCTTTGTTCGAGCGCTGATGCGAGAGAAGACGCCATTCATTCTCTTAAATGTCAGGCCGCGTAACGCGCCATGGTCCTTTAGGAAATCTGCGCTGGGCTACTTAAATCTTGAGGCGCCGCACAAAACTTGTCTTGTGTGTGTTTTTGACACGTTCTCACAGAACCAACCCTAACTAACCCTGCTTTTATCGACAGTGGTTTTCTCGCAGAGGTCTCTCTGATGGGTAGTGGGGCGCTGGCCATTTCCTCTGTTCATAGTTTCCTGAGGAAGCGCCGTTCCAGCCTTTGTTTTAAAGAAAAAAAGAAGAAAAAAAAAAAGGGTGGGGGTCAGAGGCCGGTCACCCCACAGGAACGGGCTTTGGACAGGAAGTGATTTGGTTTGCTGTCCTCTCCATTCTCTCAGCCTTCCACGTTTCCCCCCGCTTCAAACGCCCACTGCTCTGCTCAGACTCTCTCGCCGTAGCCACAGAAGGGTGTGGGTGCGAGTTAGCAAGCAACACTTCGTCAGCGTGTGAAACAGCCTCAGCACTTCGACATCGAGGTCTGCCTTTCAGCTGCTTGCGGCCGAGTCGGATAAACACCAATGCGCGCAGTTTGGCAACAGACGGGTCGTCACCGTCCTAGCTATTCTGGGGTCATCGGAAACACGGGGTATATTAAGACGTTTGTGTGAGAGAGAGAGAGAGAGAGAGAGAGAGAGAGAGAGAGAGAAAAAAAAAAAGCAGACCCGGTTTTAAACAACACTCTCTATTGTGCACCTGCTTGAAATGATTATAAGTGGCCACTTTGAAACACAGCCAATCCTGTGTGTGTGTGTGTGTGTGTGTGCGCGTGCGTGGCAGATTGCATGCGTGGCACAGTGCAGAAGTCCTGCATTGCGTAGTAATGCTGACAACATTATCCCCTGGGAGCAAACACCGGGATTTATAGGAATTCCACAGTGGCTTAGCAGACTAGCACAAGGAGACCGAGATTTTCACGATCTCTCTTCCATTCAACACCCCCTAAGGCCGTCTCTGTAAATTGGCATCATCTGTGCACAGGTGATCAAATTACTGTGCTTCGGATCAAACACAGCACGGTCGGGTAAACTGAACATCACGGGCTGATGGTTACTTGTTGGATAACATGACGCTTAATATCAGTCCAATCACTTTGACGTCTGAAGGAACTTCAGGATAACAAACTACAAGAAGGTTTAATTCAACAATGACAGAGCTCTTGTCTGTAAACAACTTGTGAACGTTCATTAAACGTCAAACACGTGAGGAGCAAAGGACGTCCGTTTAAGACCTGTTCTGAATACTCATAAACTACCTTAGATTACAAACCCAGATTATTTTTCAAAAGTCAATATGGATAATGACATCAACTTCTCATCAACAGCCTTACTATACAAGCTTAACTTGTTTGTGGGAAGCTGACTGAATCAAGCACAAAATCAATACGTATTTAAACAATGTTTGTGCTTATGGGTAAACATCTACAAACCTGCACTGTGACACGATGCTTAAACATGGACTTCTGGCATTTTTTCCCCCCCAAACCGTGGCTGCTCGTTGAAAAGCCTATGTTGCTTTTTTAATTCACTGGCTGGGTCAGACGTGTTGTTTTGCAGAAGTAACAGCATAAAGGATATTTATTAATAAACACGATATTTGCTGTAGTTCCTGTTAAAACCAATTTGCATGCACATAAAAGTTCAATCCTAGTACAACATGCAAGTTTTTAAAGCTGCAGTGTTTCACAAAAAGAAGTTCTTTTGGTTATTTCAAAAGGTTTTTTTTAAAATACGGATTTTTTTTATATTATCAACTGGTGTTGTTGCAGTGTTCATTCATGACTTCAGTCATTCCAGACAGAACTGAAGGCATTCAAATATTCACCTAGAGGAACATTAACATGGTAATTAACTAGAATTAGTTTTCCGATTCCATGAGAGGAGTTCAGAGCATCACATTATTCTTATCTAAAAGTTTTGCTTTGGTAACTGTTTTAACTGGAAATTCTGCTTCGTTTACCTTGCGGACTGGTAACACAATCCCATGTATATTACGAAACGCTTGAAACTGTAGGCGTAAGGGAAGGTGATAAAGGCCCTAACTTAGCAGTGCTGGTATGCAGGTTGTTGACTATGCGAGTGGGGTACTGTGGCAGTGTTGTGGCTCTTCATGTTCATAATTATATGTCATGAGGCTCTCGAGTTGCTCCAGTCTGAACATTGCTTTTTAAGCAGACAGTAGCAAACCTAACACTTCAGACTGACGGGTCTCCACGATTTTAATTGATCGAAAAACCTTTCAATGCCAGTAAATTAACCAGACTGGCTCCTTCTGTTGACGTTTCATATGTCATAAAATGGGTAAAAAAAATAGCCAATAATGAATGACACGTTTGTAAGTCACATAAATGGCTTGCATGCAATAACGCAAAAATCCTCCATTGCACCATCACTAGAAACATGAGTTAAGCCCGCCAAAATTTCGGTTTGTTTGCTAAATCTCAGATTCCTGCCCCCGGCCAAATGTTTGAGTATAGGTGTGTCTTTTTTAAGCTGTGGAAATCATTTCGACTTCCCCCATGTGTGACGTCAACCTGACTCTGACCACTAAGCAGTTAAAAAACACTGATCCGGGCTTTAAATGTCCATTGTGTGAACCACGACAAAAGTTACAAAAACTATACTGGGGCCGATCCAGTCCACATCCGCTCATCTTTCTCCATATGTATTTCAGCAAGCTTTCCGGAGTCAAGCTGCTTTGACCTTGTTGGTCATGGTCCTCATGTTTCTCGGACACATTCCCATTTATCGAGGCCTCCTGGCACAGTGTTACAACACCAAGTGTTTTGGCACATTAAGCAACACACGTAACACCGGACGTCTTGAGAAGGACGCAATTTTTCCTTTTGCATCAAGTAGCATAAAAAGTTGCATCATAATGTGTTTGACTTCAGTTTTCCACCCTTTTGCACGTCCTGCGACACGACTATTTCGACTACGTCGTGCTGTTGACGCAGACCTGATACACTGCGCAGTCCTTCTCCACACAACAATACAACACGTTCCATAGTCACGCCAGCTATTTAGCGAAACCCATCTCCTACTCAAGCTGACCTTTTGAACCCTCCGGCATGCCGCACCATGCCCACATTCTCGAAGGAGCGCCGGAGCTGCATTCACGCCACACCGTAATGTGTGCTGATCAGACAGTCATTCCCAGACTGTCAACGTTCTGAGTATTTTTCTGTACGAAACACTGTCAGTAGTGGGGAAGAGGGGGGTTGGGGTTGGCACTGAGACGCCAAAAACAGTGACGCCAGACATTCCACCGACACCTCAGGTCCCCTGGCCAAACTGAGACATAGGGACAGCAGACGGGCTCTTGGTCTGTACACAGTCGGCTCTTTCTCTGACACAAACTCCCAATGTTCGGTCGAAACACCACAGAGAAAAGCATTTCCAAGACTTTGCCTCCTTCTGAAGAAGTCCAGTGTTCCATACGTTATGTCAGCGAATGAGCCAAAACACTCGGCAACACTACAGCGGGAGTCTTCAATAAAAAGGGATGTCAGAGAGGCATAAAGAGAAACATAAGCAACCGAAGAGGACTGACACCTAAAATAAATTTACAGACAAATAAGCGGATGTGAACCGCAATATGGTTTCTAAACTTCCGTTTCGGTCCCCGCAATGGACATTTTAAGTGCCTGAACAGCGTTTTTTTGTGGTCAGATTTATGTTGATAGGGCACATGGGGGAGGCCATAATGAAGCTTTTCCACAGCTTGAAAAAGACACACCTATACTCAAGCATTTGGCCTGAGGCAGGAATCGGAACTAAACGTTATACTAGAGACTTTTCGAAGATTTTTCGGCCACTGCAAACAAGCAAAGACCTTTTAACAGATACTAATTAATACAATGTCTCGAGTTTATAACGAGGCTCTCATACTCTGTGGGGGTTTTTCTTTCTTTTTTTTTTTTTTTTTTTTTTTTAACAAAGCAGACACTCACCACATGCATTTAAAAACTTTCCTAACACCACATTTAGTCACAAGGTACTGACCCCCACCCCCCCAAAAAACCTTGCTAGCTAGCTAACCGAGGAGAACGTCCACACCGTGCAAACGCGACTTTCTGCTTTTCCAGCAGCTCGAATGAACCTTAAACCCGTTTCGTCTGTGAGAACACAACTTCGGACGTGCAAAAAAAAACCCTCCAAGCCATCGTTTCTCCCCGGTTTCAAGACGCAGTTACCGTTAGCGAAATCCACTAGCCGCCAAGTAGCTCATTTGCTATTCCCATTCCACCCATACTTTTCCGCTATATTGTCCTTGGCTAACTTACAGGAATAGACAAACAAACCGAAGAGCGGAGGTTAGGATTTGATTTACCTAAATCGTCCATTTCGTCTTCAAATTCTCGAGCAAGTTTGCGTCCACGTCCTTTGGAAAGTTTTGCGTGTTTGGTTTGTGTTTTTTTTTCCCCCCTTCTTGAAACAAGTTTCCCTGAAGTTGTGCGGCGCTCCTCAGTCGCGCAGGTCCGTGTGAGCAGCGCGTCACATCAAACGAGCTGAGCTCCAACCTTACACTCCACCGCGGCGCCCTCTAGCGTCCCAAACCTGCTCCCGCCCATCTGAAACACACAAGATTCAAGATTCAAGATTCAAGATTCAAGATTCAAGATTCAAGATTCAAGATTCAAGATTCAAGATTCAAGATTCAAGATTCAAGATTCAAGATTCAAGATTCAAGATTCAAGATTCAAGATTCAAGATTCAAGATTCAAGATTCAAGATTCAAGATTCAAGATTCAAGATTCAAGATTCAAGATTCAAGATTCAAGATTCAAGATTCAAGATTCAAGATTCAAGATTCAAGATTCAAGATTCTTTATTTGTCACGTGCAAGTTATACAGGTACAACAAGCAGTGAAAGAAACTGTTTCTGGTGCACCACTGCACTTTACTGCACCTTACTTTACACACCACCGTCACTTTGATGCACAACAACTACTGGTATGACACTGCACTGCTGCCACTTTTGCACAAACATTATATGCTGCTTTACGAATGTTTGCACATACACTGAAACATTGTACACATAAATAGCCGAATATAGTATCTGTCATATTATAACCTTCTACCTCCTGCACATCCAATGTAAAATGTCAATTTGCACCTGTTTAAATGTTTGCATATTTGCACATATACTGAACATTGTACTTGGAAATAGTCCGGATATAGTATCTGTCTATTATAACTCTACCTCTTGCACACTCAGTGTAAATGTCAATTTCAACCTGTTAAGAATACTGCATCCTGACTTGACAAACATGTTTAGCTCTATGTCTGTCTTCCCTGTCTAGTCTAAAATGTATATTGTATGTTGTCTGGTTTAAAATGTATATTGTTTAATGTATATTTTAGTATTTTACTTATTTATTGTTTATTCCATGTGCCTAGTCGTGCCACTGCCTATTTATTCTCTGTTCTACTGTTCTTTGTTTGTTTGCACTGGAAATAACCTGGAGCCACGTCGTCTCGTCTCTCTATGTATCTGTACAGTATATAGCAGAGATGACAATAAAGTTGACTTTGACTTTGAAATGGATCCTGATCCGCTCTTTTAACTGTGCAATAGACAAGGAAGATAGAGACGCAATACAAACTTACAAACATAAATACTAACTTAAATACGGAGGCTGGGGTAACAGGACAAAAATAAAACTATATTATACAATAAGGAACATAAAGTTAAATGTGCAAACCAGAGAATGTAAAAATTGTAAATGTGCTAGGGCAGGACAGGTGCAAAGAGATGATTTTTAAAAGTGCCAAGTGCAGCTGCAGCATTGTACATAGCAGAGTAGAGCATGTGACAATGAAGTGGCAACCAGTATAAGTTATCGTAACAATAAGAGGTATGTATTAGCAGCATATAATAACATGGACATTTACAGTATAGTTATCGTAACAACGATATGAGGTATGTAATAGCAGCATGTAATAGCATGGACATGTACAGTATAAGTTATTGTAACAGCGAGGTATGTATTAGCCGCATATAATAAGAACTGAGACCTAGAAAGGCATGTCCTGGTTAAGGAAACGGATGGCCTGAGGATAGAAATTCCTCCTGAGTCTCTCTGTTTTGGCCATGATGGTGCGGAACCTTCTGCCTGATGGCAGAAGATGAAAAAGCCTGTTTCCTGGGCTTTTTCCAAGACACACACATCGTCTATCTTCAGGGCCTGGTAACGATTAACGATCACCTCGGTTAAAAAATAAATACTAAGAGCCCAAATATGCATTCATTACGTGCAATTCTGTCAAACAGTGCCCATTTCATTAAACTGTAACGACTAGATTTAGAGGTCAGACATTAGCTCAGTTACTCGGTACGCTAAGCTTTTAAAAATGAGTTTAGGGTTAGAGTTTGCTGATAAGCCCGTGCAGGCAGCTTTTGCGATCGGTGTGTTGCTCTTTCAATTCTCAAACCAGCAAAGGTATCACTGATGTGCGCTTGAGAAAGGTACTAACCCCTAAAACATCTGGCTCCCCGCACCTTTAAAACTGTAAAGTGACTGATAATTAGGACTGGGTATCGTTGCTGATTTCCTGAATCGATTCCGATTCACAAGGTCCGATTCAATTCGATATCGATTTATTTAGAGATTTCTTTGCGTCAATACTAGTTTTGCTTGGTTATAAAGTTAGGCCAGACAGTGATTTGAGCGGAGCAGCTTCAGCCATGGCTCTATTTTGTTTCGCTTTCGCCGGTCTCACGTTTTTATAGCTCTCCTTGCGCGGTGGCGAGTAGTAGTGCATAGCCGCAGGAAAAGATCGATCCGCGAACTTTTCAATCGATATCGTATTTGTCGAACGAGAATCGATATTGATCGGTGAATCGATTTTTGGAACCCAGCCCTACTGATAATACATTTCTTTGTGGTGTGTACACTCTGACAAGTAAATCACCCACTCATAAGAAAATGAGACCGTTATTATTTTTTTGACTTTATTGTTGTGTCATAAAATAGGACATATTTGAGGGTACATTTATAATATTTGCACTTATGCAGTACAACATCAGGCATAAGGTCTCCTCAAGAGCATGGTTCAATATTTTGGAAGTTCTGGGTGAACTAAACATCCACATGCACACAAAATAATGTCTTTAAATACAAAGCTTTGCTTAATTATACCAGCGCTGTGACGGCTTAAGCAACTACAAAAAAGCAGAAAAATTACATTCAAAACACCCTAGCCCCTCCTCAAAAATCAGTGTCCCAATTTAAGTCCTATTAAAAGTCCACTGCCTTTAGTTTTCTCTCTTCCTGCTCGGTTAGAGGCTGCTGGGCCAAGATCTTGCTGTGGAGGCGGTGGTGTTTGCCTATGCCGAGTTTGGGCAGGCCTCTGTTCAGGCCTTCCAGCAGCACGCAGGACTTGCACAGGGCCTGACTGGAGATATACCCGCATCGTGAACATGTGCCCTGCACAGGCATCTTCACGCCTTCCTTCACAGACAGGTTCTCCCCAGAGTGGATGACGTCCATGATTGCACTAGGCCTGACCGCCTCCAAGTCTTTGAGGAAGGTGCGAGCATGGCCACGGTAGGCGTTGGGGGAATAGATGCACTCCGTCGAGAAATAGTCGAGCTTCTTGAAGTAGGCATACAGGACAATCTCTTTCTCGTAGGCGTACTTGAGCGGCTTGCAGCGTGGGATGGCACCCTCTCCGTCGCTGGCCGTGCTGATGGCTGTGCAGCGGCGCAGGCGCGCAATATCACCTCGCAACACATTCATCAGCACCGTCTCAGCCACGTCGTCCGCGTTGTGACCTTAAATTAAACAGAGGACAGCTGACATAGTTTGCCCATTTCACCCTTGAACTTTCATTTAAGAAAGACCCAGTTACGAGAAGGAGGTAAAGGAAAGAAGGTGGGGGGTGGAACTACCTGTGCATATCTTGTCCACCTTCAGCATCATTGCTCCCCTGTCTAGTGCCTGCCTTCGGAACACGCCACAAAAAGTGCAGTTGTTTTTCAGGCCCACTTGCTTCACTATGGCGTCCATGGTCCAGCCATAGAGCTCTTCGTAGGACACTATCTTCAGGGGCAGGTCGTACTGCTGCTGGTTTCGCTTCACCGTCTCCAGCGAGTCGTCTCGGTAGCCCGTGATTCCCTCGTCCACGGAAAGCAGCAGCAGGTTTAAACCGTAGTCGTAGCGCGCGTTCAAGACTTTCAGCACATGCGCCAGCACGGTCGAGTCCTTCCCACCCGAAGCCCCGATGGCCACGGTCTCTCCGCGCTCGAACAGGCGGGCGGAGACGATGGTCTGATGAACCTCCTCTTCAAACGCCCGGAAGAAACAGCCTCTGCATAACGAGTGGCCGGTCTTGGGCCGTTTAAGCGCGGCGCGGTTTTGCGCGCAGTTGCTACACTGCACGGGCATCGCGAGCCGAACCGGAACGTTAACGTCAGAGCGTTACTTCAAGCTAACCGGCAAACGTCACCGCGAGGCGCGTTCACATGAAGACGTCTCTGGTATAACAATCACTAAAATCAACTTCGCCACTAGACTCACATTAAAAGACCAACTTTTACGTTCAACAGCACTTTTCTCAAACACAGCAACAGAGGCTTACCTAAGAAGTTGGAAATACGAAACAGTCGAGATCATTTTTCTCTCGGATCGGAAAGGTCGTAGGCACTACTAGACTAGACTAGACTAGACTAGGGTTTATTCTGACGAATGCATAAATACAATCAATATTCAGTTATATCTTGACTAAGTAAACAGGAAAATACTGCATGATTGCTTAAATCCCATCATGCGGCGCGCATGCTTCCTTAACCCCTTATTCCTCTCTTCTTCGCGTAAATATGACGGAGGCGACGATGTTAACACACTGCCGCCTGTCGGAGCGGAGAAGAACGCCCGAAATGACCGGAGAAACGGGTTCTAGGTTTTCCTCGGTAGCTTACAGAGGTGGGCAAAGTAGCTAACTTCATTACTTAAGTGAAAGTACAGATTAACCCTAACCCTAGAAGTTAAAGTACTGAAGTACTTGTTTTAAAAAATACTTAAGTATTAAAAGTACATCTTCTTTCACCGCATTGTTGCATTATTGCTGCAACACTTACAAAACCTAATGCCTCTGACTAGCTTGTAGAAGCTGTAGAATAAAGAACTGGTAGAATGTTACAGAAAGAAACTCAACCTAAACTGATAAAGAAAACCAGTCATTAGTTTATTTTATTTATTAATTGTAAGACTACACACCCCCACAAAACAGCACGGTAGTGTTCTGACCCAGCTCTGGTAGTGTGTGCACACATATATGTGTATGTTAATCAGGAGGACGGTGTAATAGCTGTAAATGCAGCTCACAGCATAAAATTAACATTCAAACCTGCTTAAAACCCAGCTCTACACCTCTAGCTCCATGACTTTCCAACAGCAACAATGTTTTAATCAAGAGAGAAACAGCAGAACTGTCTGAACTTGGTTTATAGTTACAGTCTACAGGCGTGACGTAACCCTACTGATTACTGATAGACTGTCACCTGCCAAACAACCAATCAGTCTTTAGAAAAGGGGGAATAACATCCACTTAATCCACCGATTTGAAAGTAACGAGTAACGAGAACCTTGATAGAAATGTAGTGAAGTAAAAAGTACAGTATTTGTCTTTCGAATGTAGTGAAGTGGAAGTCATAAGTTTCCAAATAAAATACTACTCATGTGAAGTACAGATACTCAACAACTCTATTTAAGTACGGTACTCAAGTAAATGTACTTAGTTACTGTCCGCCTCTGGTAGCTTACAATACTGACGACACGTTTACACGTGTGGCAATATTCAGACAATGAAGTAAAACTCAAATACACGTTGCCCAAGACTCTGCACAAACATTTTCTGTGGCAGCGGCTGCTCAAGCCAAAAACGCAGTTTTGTTATGGAAGGCCATTGGGGCCAAAACGTCTACTTTGACGTCCGTGTTAACACGTCGGATTGTGACGTGTTAACAGGTAAAAAACGTACGTGTGCAAATTACAAAAAATTGTCCATGCTGTCATGGACAAATTCATTCATTCATTCATTCATTATCCAAACCACTGAATCCCTATCGGGGTCATGGGGGACAAATTCAAACTAGAGTAATGTATTTTATTGCATAAAGATAATAACATATACTTTTTCAGAAAGGTCTTTTGTCCCTTTCTCAGAAATACATTTCAGATAATGGGTAAAGTCTTTTAATAATAATGAAATCACTGCAAAATACATTTTCGGCCTTCTTTACTTTCCACATAAAATGCAACAACAAATGTATCTGTCACTTCATTTGTTTATCAAGAAATCACACAAAGGTTATGATATACTGGGGAAATATTTTCATTAAACTTGAATTTGACACGGTGAACAATGACACAACAGGGTGGACAATGACATTAAAGTACTGATTAAACTATCGAACTACACATTATACAGAATTATTCGATATATTTGTGAGAAAGGGACTTTATGAAAAAGTATATTTTATTATCATTACGCAATAAAAACACATTAGTTGGAATTTGTCCTTGAGAGTGTGGAAATATTTTGCAGTTTACTTGTATTTTGACATCCTGCAATTAATTTATGAAAAGTTTTTAAGACATTAAAGTACTGATTAAACTACAGAATTACACATTATAAAGAATGAAAGTTCTGTAGTCTAACCAGTACTTTAATGTCTTTGTCCACAATGTCATTTTTGTTTGCTAAAACAAGCAATGAGCACATGGTTGGCCCTCAGTTGGCAAAGTTAGCACTGTTGAAGGTGACATTGAATTATTTATAAAAATATTTGAAATTTCTGAAGAAAAGTAACAAGTACTGATATTTCTCTATGACAGGGTGGCAGGTTAAGCTTGGCAACATATGACTACAAACACAAAATGGAAAAAAAGGGAAATTGAGGTGTAGGTCCTTCAGGTGATATGGGAGCCGTTGTGTCAACCTTGACTGAAGAAAGACAGAATGCTGGTGATGACATCACTGATGATGTTGGCTGGTGTGTTAAAGAGTCTGTTACACCATCATAACAGGGTGGACAGTGATTTCAAGGACACATATTCAATGCTTAATATTTTTATGAAAATGTATTTCAAATGACCAAAAATATCTATTTCATTAAACAGCATGTGGAGATTAATAAAATCTTATGACTATTTTAATTTTATGTTATTTAATCACTTATTGCACTTATAGATGTTCACAGAGCTGTGTGAGAGACTGTATCTGTGAGCTGAAAAATATGCATCTATTCTGAATTTTTATCATGTAATTTAACAATATCCATATACACATTAAAAATGTCTGTTCAAAGTAGTCCATAGAAATGTTAACATTCTCAATGCCTATATAATTACAGTATGTCCAAAAAAAAAAAAAAATCAACAGCACATTTACTTATTAGACAATCAGAATAATTTATAGATACAGTATTATTGGTTTTATAAAATTATCCTCAAAATATTCAATACATTATTTATTGCTTACTACAGTGTTAATTCAAATATACTACTTATAATATCTTTTATTATTTAACTAATCTACGTAGCACAATAAGAAGGAATTTCACTGGATTAGAAGAATGACCACTTTGTTAAAGAATATTGCTACTTTTGTCAGTGAACATGCTACAACTTACACATCACTTTTTTAGAGGGACGAGGAATGGAGGGCCCCGCACAAATGCTCAACATGTTGCTATTTTACAACACATGAGAACATGTAAGACAGAGTTTGAATCAAATTTTAGATTGTTGGCAGAAATTTGTAAAAAGCAACTCGTTAAGACAATTTAATCAAACATCAAAGAACAAACTGTATTTTAACTTGACAATATTAGAGCTCCATATGTGTGTAGTAAACCATGCAGAGTATAAAGGCAGTGAAAAATCTTTAAAAAGTACACGTTTGACTCAAATAAACTGATGATTTTCAGGATTTGTTTTCAGGATGCCACCAATCATTGTGGCATATCCCTCTTGTCACAACGTAAGCATCTCAGGAGGTTGACCTTCCATGTTTTAGCAGTGTGCTAACCTTCCAGGTCCCAGGTAGATTTTGTTTCCTCATGGGCAGGTGTTATGTCTGCTGATATGTGGACTGGAGTACTGGATGTTTTTATGAGTGCATTGACATATTCTGGAGGTGAATATTTAAGGATCCCAATGAATGCATGTTCTGTTTTTTGATTTTTGTAACTAGAGATAACATATCAATGAATAATCTCATTAGAACATTATCTGTGAATTTGTACAGTTGATAAAATATATCTGTAAAATAACAAAACAAACAAAAAACAAAGCACACAGAAGAAAGAAGGCATATAAGGTCTGTCCATGTTCCTAAATTATTTCACCTTATAAGAGGTGATGTTGACCTTGTGGGATGCTTGCCCCTGGATGAAGAGGTTGTGGTTTCAAATCCTACTTTAGGCACTACCACCATTGGGTTTCTGACCAAGACCTGTAAAAACTAAATGGAAGTGGCTCTGGATAAGCACTTCTGCTAAATGCTGTAAATGTAAATTATATCACATTAAGATATGATTTACATTTACAGCATTTAGCAGAAATGATGCTATATTGTCCAGAACCAGCCACACTGTACATTGTCAACCAAGCATCCTCACACCACAGATAAATGCCAAGCTTCTATATTTTATTAGGAAAAATACCATTTATAGATATCTTTTGCGATCTTGTACTCATGATGTCTTGATATATAGTCACAGGCAGTACAAATCGGCGGTATAAACTCTTGGTACTGTAACACCAGGTGAGGTTTTGCAAAAAAGTTCTTTCTCCACTCAAAGTATTTGTTATAAAGATGTTCATTTTTGTTTAAATGATATAGATACTGGGCTAATTTCCTTGGACTGCTAAAATCGTTCACATGAATAAATGAACTGCTAGGGACAAAGTTCTCATAGTTCTCTCTCGGTGGTCCTAACACAACGGGGACCGTTCCGACCGCCAGTGGACCATTTAGCTTCTCTGTGATGTAGTCCTTATGGATGGAGTTCTCAAAGGACAGGTAGAATTTGCAGCTAGCTATAGTGGGGTAGTAGTCCTCATACTTCAAGAAATTTCCATAGGCTTTGCCAAACACATGCACTCTAATATATTTTCGGAACTCTCTGAAGTATCTCTTCCTGATGCCAGTGCCTGTCATTGGGTTTCTGTTGCTTACAATCCAGCAAACCAACTTATTTTTTTTGGGAATCACAAAATTATTCTCAGGGACTTCTCGGATTCTCAGATGGTTGCGGACAATGATGTCGGCGTCCTGCCTGTAGCTCAGAGTCAGATTGAAGAGTTTCTCCAGACCAGGTATAATTTTTGTATTTGTGGGTGATTCAACATGTAACCAGATCCATCTTTGGAAAACAGGACGAGGAGAGGGAGGAAGATTGGACAGATCGGGTTTGATTGCTCTATGATAGATGAGCACAGCATCTGCCTGGCTGTACTGCGATCTGTCGTCTGTTAAAAAACATCCATCGATATTAAGCAAAGTCTTGCAGTCTGAGAAATTGAAGGTGTAGTTCTCTGGCCAAAACCATAATAAAAGCATTGGCTTCTTGCTTTTTATCATAGGTGGACGCATGGTGCTGGTATTGGTGCAAGAATTTGCAAGGTAGATAGTAATGACTCCAGTCAAACAAAGAACTACAATTAAATAATACTTTGTGGATCTAGCTGTGAATCTGAGTGGCATCTTAAGCTCTAGGAAAGATAAAAAATGAGCATTTGCAGTTAAAGTAATACACTGAAACATTACAGAATTTATAGAAAAAAAAGATGGCAACAATGATGATGATTACACATCCCTTAAATGAAAATTAAATTGTATCTTTTCCAAAACTGGGCAAAAATAGTACTACTAAAAGTCTACTGGCCAAAAAATACAGGCTCAGATACACTGAGACATTGAGGCTGCTTAAGTATAATATGTCCAGTCATAATTCTCAAACATTGGCAATATTCATTTTTTCATAAATGCACTTATAGCCGGAGTATAACATGGCACAGCTTCATTTGCTTATGCTCCACCAAAAACATGAACTGGTGTATCTGAATATTGCACACACCTTCTTATGGGACACATTGTACCTTTCTGTTCATGTATTACATTTCTATTATTGCTAAAATGTACACAATGGGAAATTTAAGTGAGCGATTATTTGCCATTGTGAACACCCCACAGCACAATGAAATGTTGCTGTTTGCATTTGACCATCCGTGAAGGAGCAGTGGGCAGCTCTAACACTGCCCAGGATCAGTGTTTGGGGACAGTACTTAGCTCAGTGGCACCTTTAGGACTGCAATAAAGGGTAGAGATATAAGGGAAAGCGCAAAGCTTTCTTTCCTCGCAACTTCTAGAATACTACTGTCATGACCCTCCTGGACTTTGGCCACACCAGCCCCCTGGACTTTGGTTAGGCGGCCAGCAGATGCAACCATTTCTGTTTGTTTGGCGTTTTGAGTTCAGTCCTGTGTCTCCTGTCTGTCAAGCCTGTTGTCCCACCTTTCTATTGTGTCTGATTGGTTGATCTCTGTGTATTAGTCCCTTCACCTGGTTCTTGTTTGTTTCAGTCCAGCCCCCTGTTTCTATTGATTCTCCCTTTATTGGTTAATCCTGATTCTTTTCTGATTGGTTTTCCCTCGTCTGATTAATCCTGTTCATTGTTTCCCTCCCCCTTTATAAGCTCAGTTTTCCTAGCGCCCCCTGTCGGTCCACCCTCCCCGATGTCAGCATGTTGTTTGTGGGTTTTTCAAGTTCTAGTGTAAAGAAGAAGAGTTCTGTTTTGTTTGTGGCCCTCGTGCCTGTTTATGTTCTGTGTTTTTTTAAATAAAATGGCTTGCACCTTGACCTCGCCTCACGTCATGCCGACACTCCACGTGACAACTACCAATCTCTTACTTCGCTAGTGCGGCTGCGATTCATAAACAGAACGACCCTGAAGTTAATGAAGTTTTATTTTTCTTGTGCCAGAGAATTTCACTGTACGTGAGGTGGAGCAAGCAGCAGCAGCTCTCTCAAACACTGCCCCGCCTCGCCCCGCTCACAGACAGCACCATGCACGGAGACAGAGCTGCTCACAACAGTGCATGCCTGAGAAAACTGTTGTTTGAAGTGTAACTGTTGTTACGCTTCAGTGGATTGATTTATTTATGTTTTGTTTATTTTTTCATTTTATATTTGAAGTTAAAAATCGGCAGCATATATGGGCTACCACTCTTATCCTTTTAGAGTACTGAGGCTAAATTTTGTAGAACCAAGTAAGGCCAAGCCTCTATTTACCTATACTGTACTCGTGCTATATTGCTTATTTAGGTTTTTTGCATGTTATTCAGGATTGAGGTTTAAGCAAAAGAGTAGATGCTGCCTCCTCATAAACTGAGATACACTCAACTATGTAGATTAAAAAAAAAAAACAAACGTAAGAAATTACTAACATTGCTAGATTATGTTTCTGTTCTAACATTGCTCGAGTCCTTTCTTTTTTGCTTCCAACAAGCATTTCTTAGTGTCAGAGACTCTACATTTGATCATAACAGCAGAAGAATGACTTCTTGTGAACGCTGGCTAGGATTCCAGCATACGCTAATTTATTATAAAAGAAAACCCTGCAAAAAATTAAGTCTACAATTCCATGACAGTGACTGGCATCTTACCTTGAGTCATGAGATACCAGGAAATGATGCAAGATTGACGTCTGACACGTCTGTCCTGCAAAGTAAACAACAAAGGTATACAGTATTCAGTATTCAAACTAAATTGTGATAAAGCAAGTAAGGTTTGAGATGATGGTAGGCTTGGACAGTATCCACTGGTATATTCCGGATCAAATACCCCAGTGTGTCCATATTATTTTTTTTAACATTCTATATGTGTCACGGCCGGCCAGTGGGCCATGCTCACGATGGCCAGAGTTCTGACCTGAGGGCATTTATTTTTACCTGTAGTGTATCTTTATATATGTAAAGATGACTGCACCTGGTTAAACAATAAGTTTAATTTTTTTTAATGAAAAGCTGACATGATATTTTCAGGGTTTATTCCGGCTGCATGTCTGCACTGTAACATTTTTTAAATGTAAGTTAACAGTAAAATACTGGCAGCAGAGTTGCCAGTAATTTACTGTTAATCTTACAGTCCTTCTACTGTTATCAACTTTACAGTATCTTCTTCTTCTTCTTCTTTCGGCTTTTCCCTTCAGGGGTCGCCACAGCAAATCATCTGTCTCCATCTAGTCCTATCTTCTGCATCCTCTACCCTCACACCAACTAACTTCATGTCCTCTTTCACCACATCCATAAATCTCCTTTTTGGTCTTCCTCTCAGCCTCCTGCCTGGTGGCTCCAACCTCAGCATCCTTCTACCTACTGTACTGTCATTGTCTCTCCTCTGGAGATGTGCAAACCATCTCAGTCTGGCCTCTCTGACTTTATCTCCAAAACATCTAACATGAGCTGTCCCTCTGATGTACTCATTCCTGATCCTATCCATCCTCGTCACCCCCAAAGAGAACCTCAACATCTTGAGCTCTGCAACCTCCAGTTCTGCCTCCCGTCTTTTCGTCATTGGCACTGTCTCCAAACCATACAACATGGCTGGTCTCACTACTGTCTTGTACACCTTTCCTTTCATTCTTGCTAAAACCCATTTATCACACATCACACCTGACACTCTCCTCCACCCATTCCAACCTGCTTGCACACGCTTCCTCACCTCTTTTCCACTCTCTCCGTTGCTTTGGACCGTAGACCCTAAGTACTTGAAGTCCTCTACCTTCTTTACTTCTACTCCCTGTAACTTCACTGTTCCACTTGTGCCCCTCTCATTTACACACATGTATTCTGTCTTGCTGCGACTAATCTTCATTCCTCTCTTCTCCAGCACATATCTCCATCTCTCTAGCCTTTCCTCTACCTGCGCCCTGCTCTCACTGCAGTGTAATAATAAGCATGTTCTGAATTACAGCATATTGATGTATTTTCTTGTTTTTACAGTAGGCTACTGGCAGCTGGGTTGTCAGTAAATTACTGTTTTTCTAGTTTGCTTACTGTATAATACATTTACAGTTAATTACTGTTATAGCAAAGTTAAGTGCTATTTTATTTTAAATTTACAGTGTGCTAGCGCAACACTACAGTGAGAATATTTGTCTCCCCAAATACAGTATCATGTAGTCATGTCTGTATAAAGCAAATGACTAGAATTATTTTAGCAATGACTGGGAAACTGTTTTTAACCTTGATTATCAATTTTAATGTGAAATTTCATACCACAAAGTATTTAATTAACTAAATACTGCATTGAAAAATATAAGGAAAAATAATGTCACCCAAGATTTATTGAAGATTTTTTTTTTTCAAGTACAAAATCACACAGCGTGCCTGTGTAGAAAGTGTTAACTGACCTAGCTATATGAAATTCCACTCAAAGTCTGTCAGGTTCCTCAGAGGAGTGGACACCCGAGGATTTACAGTCACAGACTTCTTCTGAACGAGCCTTTCTTGTCGTCTTGGATACAATCTTGCCTCGACTGACCTTGGTCCCTTTTCCGGGTCGATTTCAACGAAGCGCCTGAAAAACACAGAAGCGTGGGATTAGAGGTTGCCTAGAATTCAAATCTGGTACAGCTAGGTGACAGGGACAAAATCAAATCATGTTTTTGACTAAATGCCTTACTCATGTTGTGGTGATATTATAGAAATGACTTCTCGTGCTCTCATATTTATTTAATTATTAGATTATTTATAAAGTCATTTGTAATTTGGATGATGATGATGAACAATCAACTAGAGACAAATATGAGAATGCAGGACAGTTTGATGAGAAACAGAAAATTGCAGATCATTAGGCAAGACGCCCCAGCAAAAACTCTTATACAGTGACAGGAGCTAGAGCAGACATCAGAGTCAAAAGTCAAAGTCAAAGTAAACTTTATTGTCTATATACTGTACAAGTATACAGAGAGACGAGATGATCTGGCTCCAGTTTGAATAGTGCAAACAACAAAAAAACAAGGAACAAAAGAAAAATAAGGCACATGGAATAAACAATATATAAACAGAATATAAAACATACACTTGAAGTGGAGTATTGAATATTAACTTTAAACTAGAAGTAGAAAGAGAGCCAATTAGGATGCAGTATTCAACCTGCAATTATGATCTTGGAATAATTTTTTACACTGAATGTAAGACATCAGATCATGACAAACTGACAAGAGCCATTATGTCTCATGTTACATAAAGATTGAAATTTTTGGTTTAATGGAATGTCTCCTCTGAAAAGGGTACATTGGACAATATAAACATACCTTTGAATGAATAGAAGTGTACAGGCAGCGTCCTCTTGGTGACGTAGATTGAAAATGTAGTACACTGAAAACAGAGCAGCAAGTCCCATCAGAAATGTTGGCTGTCACGTTCGAAAAATGTTAAACTTTTGATTCAAACGTTTGCCTCATCTCTGCCAAGTCTGCCTCATTAGTCTGTTATTGTTAGATGTTAAAGTTACAATTCATGTCTCCGATTTACATGATAATGCAAAGATGTTAACTCCTTTAACTCCTTCATGCATCCGCATGAGACCACAGCAAGTGTTGCGTTAGTAATCACTCACAATTTTACAATGGCAGCGTAAGCAGACACAACCAAACAGATAAAATGGTTTTCAATTTACCGTGGCATTTGTGAAACAAGTGATTCAGATGGATACTTCAATCAAAAAAAGTCTCCACAAGAAATGCAGGAGCGTTGTATATTAATTCAGCCTCTCCCCCGTTGATTCCACCATCATTCCCAGAATGCAACACTAATAACAGTATATTACTGTATTACTTAGAAAATGGCAGGCTGCCCATAAATATTGCCCAGAATGCTTTGCTTTCTTTAAACTGATTCACAAATGTTACCCGACTAAAGTCTTTCTTAGGAAATATAAGCCTGACATTGAAGTGAACTGCAGTTTTTGTCGTTCTTCTGAAGAAGACTTCATTCATTTGTTTTGGCAATGTACCCACACAGAGAAATTTTGGTCAGATTTTTTGGTGTTTATTCAATCCTATTTTCTAAGTGACTTCTCATTTTGTTTTAAAGATGCTTTGTTTGGATTATTTGAATATTCTAAAGAGAATAGAGGAAAATATTACATAATTAATGTGTTTTCTGTTAGCTAAATTTCACATTCATAAACAAAGGTTTACTGGCTCTAAACCTCTTTTTTTTGTTCAAACTGGACTTGGATAAGTATGTAGAAACTATCCAAAGTTCTGCTAATTTGAAAGCCATGAAAACTGTCATTTTGATGTCATTTTATTACCCTATTTTGTTTTTTTCTTTGTTACCCTGGCAACAAATCTGTGTATTCTTGTTTTTTTTTCTCTTCTTTTTTTGTATGTTCTTGTACTGTCTTGATGTTTTGGATATCTGTAATGTTTAATAAAAAAAATTGCTTTGTTTTCTATAGTAATGTGCAGTTTTAATGGTAACCAGTATGTTACTGTCAGAATTTGGCTGTTTTCTTACAGCAATTTGTTACACAGAGGATTGTGGTACAATCGCGGTGCATAGTTTAAACTAACTGCTTCTTTTGCCTCAAGGAAATGAAAATGTCTTTTGTTGTGAAACCAGTTGGCTCTTCAGTTCATTCTTAAGAATATACAGTAAAAATGAATCATGTCCTAAAATCCATAGACAATATTAGGAGTGCACGGTATAAACGGTATGAAAGGTATGCGATATAAATTTGGATTTTGATCATACCGGTATACCGCTGAAAGTCCTTGATTCCCGATACGTGGTACCTAACCGCACGTATTTTAGCCAAGTCGAAATGCCCAAATTGCATGGCAAGGTCAACGGGCAAGTAAAAACACATCTCCCTGGCATCAAACATTATGCTGCTACTACTACTAAGGGCATTTAGCACTGGTGGCAACATTGTAACATGCCACCGGTCTGCACTTAAGCCAGAAACTGTGGACAGGCTTGTGTTCCTGGCAAAAAATCTGCCATAAACTGGCATAAAACTATTGTTAAAACCAAAAAAAAGTGTGTGTTTTTTTTGCACTTTATTTAATTTTTTTCATCTGTTGGTCATTGTTTACAGAAAAGAAAGTTATTGAACTTTAAGAACTTTTTTAGCACAGGTTGCAAAAATGTAGTCCTTTAAATTGTTTTCATATTTTTTATTTAATAAAAACATATATATTCCAGGTTCACAACTACTTTGAAATGTCTTAACAGTTTATTATCCGACTTCCTGTTGGAAGGCCTTTGCTATGGACATATGTTACCCTTTCCAAAACGGTTATATTGAAATTTACAGATCTAATTATATACCGCAATATATACCGTCTATCGCCTAGGGCTCAAAATGTACCGCAATATTTTTTTTTTGCCATATCGCATAGCCCTACACAATATTATTGTTGTAAACAAACAGAGCAATGTGAATTCAACATGCTCACTTCCTTTTGAACCAACAGGTCACATTTCACAGTAAAGCCCCTGTAAACTCTGACGGCTAAAGACAGAAAAAAACGCGATGTCAGGTCAGGAAGAGGCATAGCACTGATTAAAGAGATATGTGGAGATATGAAAACAGACAGGAAGTGACCCTGACATACAGGGGCTACAAAACTAAATGACCTGCCTCCCATAGTAGGACAGAGTTAAGGGAGTGTTAATTCTTCATGTTTTGAAATGTTTTATCAACATCTATCATGTGATTTTTAGCAATTAATTCAATTCAAATTTATTTATATAGCGCTCTTAACAACAGTCATTGTCACAAAGCACTTTACATATAACCGGCCTAAAATTAGTTCCACTTGACACCTCCTTGATGCCTAATGTAGGGAAAGACTGAACAATAACTCAAGCATTCTACAGGATCACACGATTCTATAGAAAAGGCATGCCTGGTCTATACAAAGAGTCTCCACATTCCTGACCTGAATGTCCAAAGCAACTGATTCAAACTCTCAAAGTTTCAGAAAGCTCCTATCACTAGTCACAGGACTGTGCAAAAACTTTGTGGGAGCAGGTGCTCCAGCCAAAAATACAGCAGCATACAGCTTTTACTTGACATTATGTTATGTGATATATTTTTATTACAGCACCCATAAACGTAACACATCAAAAATAAACATATTAATAATCAACAGATTTGTTTACAGTATGATCACTGTGGTCACTGAGGTGAGGTCTTGCAAAAAATGCCTCCTCCACTGAGAGTATTTGTTATGAAGGGTTTCATTTTGGTCTAGATAATGTAGGTATTGTGCCAATGCCCTCACACTGTGAAAATCGTTCACATGAATGAATGAACTGCTTGGGACAAAGTTCTCATAGTTCTCTCTCGGGGGTCCTAAGACAACGGGGACCATTCCGATCGCCAGTGGACCATTTAGTTTCTCTGTGATCTAGTCCATATGGCTGGAGGTTTCAAAGGCCCGGTAGAATTTGCAGCTGGCTATGTGGGGTAGTAGTTCTCATACTTCAAGAGCCGTCCGTAGGCCTTGCCAAACACATGCAGTTGAATATATTTTCTAAATTGTCTTTAATATGCATTTCTGGTGTCAGCGCCTGTCATTGGGTTTTTGTTGCTTGCAATCCAACAAACCAACTTGTCTTTTTTGGGGATCACAAACTCATTATCTGGGCTTTTTCGGACACTCAAACGGTGACGGACAACAATGTCAGCATACTGCCTATAACTAAGAGTCAGATTGAAGAGTTTCTCCACGCCTTTTTGTGTTTGTGGGCATATCGACATGGAACCAGATCCACCTTTGGAAGGCAGGATTAGGGGAAGGGGGAAGGTTGGACAGATCAGGTTGCCTGTGCAAAGATCTGCTGTCTGTTAGGGAACAGCCGTCATCTTTGCAGTCTGTCAGGTTAAACATATTGTTCTTCAGCCAAAACCATAATAACAGCGTTGGCTTGTCATGCAGCATATATACTGGCTGGCTATATTTCAGTGAGTTTATTTGGGATGTGATCTGAAACCACACAACGAACACAGTGACGGCTCCTCCAATGCAAACTGTTTTCAATCCAAGACCTTGTAACACCTTAATCTCTAGATTAGGCCTTTATAGGTGTTATATAGGCTAATAATGTACAGGTACCAGCATGTGAAATTATTTTTATTCATTCTTTTTCGATCAACATAATAATGCACCCCTGTAATGTAAGAGCAAGTTTTACCGTGTCTGTCAGTGAAGTCAGTAACCTCAAATATGACCAAATGGAAACATACCGTCTAATCGAATACCATGATCTTTTAGACTGAACGAAAGAACCGGCAAAACAGTTATGTCTTTTATTTTATTTTCACAAAAAAACTACTGTCATTTGTAGTAGTCAGCTATAGCTGTGCACACTTATAACCTAATATATTTCTCCGACATATATTTATCAGATTACCATTATAGAATTCTGTATGTTTCTTTAACACATATCATGCCAGTCAAGGTCTTACCTTTTATGCGATCTGTAGAGCTTGACAAGTGAGAACTTGCCACCGCACTCACTTCCTGTTGCCTCTTCCACACCATTCAAATGCACCTCATGTGAGCTTTAGGGCGTGGCTCACCTGGGTTGTATTTTATTGCATTTATTTATGATTTCCTCGTTGCTTATGTTTTCACCACAAGCGTTAAAGCAACCACAGGTTATAAGAACAACTGAACTTGGAAATGAAACGTTGGTAATAACTCTGAATCAAAGTCAAGAAACACTTTCTTGTGTTTTTTCTTGTTAAAATACATGTGACGTCATGATTTCTCCCTCCACTAGAGGTCAGTGTTGATTTATAATTTGAAATAACGACTAGGCCTCTGCTTTGGAATACTAGAGACTACCACAGAAATAATTTGGGGTTTGACATTAATTAATCCGCTATTCAGATTTGAAGACAAAATGTATTTTGCGTCAACAGTACGTTAGACCAAACAGATATAGCTCTTGTAAAATGTAACACCACTATTATGCTTACAGTTAAAAGAATAAGCAAATTTAAGTAGGAAATTATTGACCCGCCTTCCTCACAAGTACCTTAGTGGTACCTTTACCGGTTAGGGACTAGAACAGACATCCCTCAAAACGCGGGGCTTTATTTACCTGTTCTCACTAAACTTTAAGACTTTGAGAGTTTTTGCCCTTTAAGGAAAAAAAAACCCAAACAAACTGGTTCTATGGAAGTTAAATTAAATTGAAATGTTAAATGCAAGTTAAATGTGTTCACTGTTGCTTTTTAAAGCCTTACCATGAACCGAGGCCAATAACTCTCACTTTTCATTTATAAGATCTTTAAAGGTAAAAAGAACTGGATAAAAAGTCATCATGCTCACAAAAATGTACATTTTGCAAAACAAAATATACTCAGGTTATACACAGAAGTTTGGCAACAGTTAGTGAGAATAGGAGTCAACATACCTTATTGTATGGTGCGCTCCTAAAAATAAAGGAACCTGAAGCAAAACTCTCCCTTCTGCTGAAGACTGGAAAAACCCTTGGATTGATGGCTTTGGACAAGGCAAAGTTAGGGCATGGACAGTTTGTTTCCTTCCCTGGCAAAGTCCATACCACGTGTAAAATAAGATCTTTGTGAATCTATCTATGAACACGTAATGAATACTGATAATGTCGATATTGTACTATGGGCCGAACTTGTTAGACTGGTTTTCTTTTTTGACCATGTTGCTTGTGGTTCAAGGACTGGTTTGACTGCATTACACTGTGTGTATGTGTGTATTTAGGGGGTTGTGTGGACCCGGCTGTCCCCTAAAAACAGTGTTATTTTCTATAGCTTTGTTGGAACATTTGACAGGTCATCATAAGGAAAATGGTTTTATAAAAAATGTCCATGTTTTATTTGAGAAACTAAAAGTGGTAACAAATTTGCTTTTGGTTAATGAGTGGTTAGTGAGTGTGTGTGTGTGTGTATATGTATATAATTTTACCATAATTTTCATAATCTTTTCTTTATATGTATAAGTCTAGTGTGACCTTGATTATTCCCTCTTATTAAAAAAAAACGGCATCAAATGCCCTGACCGACCTAAGAAATGTCCTATGAGTGTCACCTGTGCGCATATTTATAGCGGGGCCGACTGATGAAGCAAAGCCAATTACCTGCGCGAACGTTGCCAGCTTCGTCCCGACAACGGCGCAATTACGCAGAACAGAGGCGCGCATTTTGCGCGCTGATCTCGCCGTCACCAACGCAACCGTGACCCGTTACCCCGGAAACTCGGCGCAGCGCTCGCTATCGGACCTTATTAACCGCTCATCACGCACCTGGCGCGGGCTCGCGCCGCCGCGGACGCGGAGATAATTAGGCGATTCTGCATAGCGCGTCAACTTCTGCCTAAAACTCTGTTGCCGTTCGCCTCATTATACACGCGGGACAACCTCGGCGCGGCCGTAGTAGCCTAATTGTCGCCGTTTTACCGTCTGCCGGTAACACTGACAGAACGGTAACGAATAGCGCGGCTGCAGCGCAATGAAACGTTGAGCACGTGGCGCGCGCGCGCAGGAGTTCGTTGGCGCACTTGTAAATGGCGTTTTTCTGCCTGTCACGTTGAATTTCTCTCCTTCATGAAGGATGTTTGTGTTGTTCTTCTGTAGTAGCTCATTCAGGCATGAGCTACTCGGGTGACTGTAATTCAGTAGTTTTTTCGGGTACTTGTACTTTTGTGAGTATATCGTGAGTGTGTAATTTTCAGAGGTGGGCAAAGTAGCTAACTTCATTACTTAAGTGAAAGTACAGATACCACTAGTCAAATGTTACTCCAATACAAGTGAAAGTCGTACCGTAAATTTTTACTTAAGTTAAAGTACTGAAGTACTTGTTTTAAGAAATACTTAAGTATTAAAAGTACATTTTCTTTCACCACATTGTTGCATTATTGCCACAACACTTATAATCCCTAATGTCTCTGACTAGCTTGTACAAGCTGTAGAATATAGAACTGGTAGAATGTTACAAAATGAAACACAACCCCAACTGACAAAGAAAACCAGTCATTAGTTTATTTTATTAATTAACTGTGACTACACACCCCACAAAACAGCATGGTAGTGTTCCAACCCAGCTCTGGTAGTGTGTGCACACATTTATGTGTATGTTAATCAGGAGGACGGTGTAATAGCTGTAAATGCAGCTCACAACATAAAATCAACATTCCAACCTGCTTAAACCCAGCTCTACACCTCCAGCTTCATGACTTTCCAACAGCAACAATGTTTTAATCAAGACAGAAAACAGCAGAACTGTCTGAACTTGGTTTTATAGTTCCAGTCTACAAGCGTGACGTAACCCTGCTGATTACTGATAGACTGTCACCTGCCAAACAACCAATCATGTTTTAGAAAAGGGGGAATAACATCCACTTTATCCACAGATTTGAAAGTAACGAGTAACGAGAACCTTGATAGAAATGTAGTGAAGTAAAAAGTACAGTATTTGTCTTTAAAATGTAGTGAAGTGAAAGCCATACGTTTCCAAATAAAATACTACTCAAGTGAAGTACAGATACTCAAAAACCCTACTTAAGTACAGTACTCAAGTTAATGTACTTAGTTACTGTCCGCCTCTGGTAATTTTACTTGTACTTGAGTAAACATTAGAGTAAATTATCTATTGCACCTATTTTTAAAATGAAGTTACGTTACTGAGTACCCTTAAATTTGAAATAATATTTAAAAGTTTTACTTGAATGAGAATTTTGAATGAATGAATGAATGAACAATGTTAGTCTCGGAATACCCAGATCATTTTAATGAGACCATTTTTAAAGAACTTTTCTTTTTAAACAAGCAAATAAATAGGCAAAATTTTGGACTAAGAAAATGTTGCAGAATATTTTATTCAATAGATGTCAAAGGCTAAAAAGTAACTAAAAGTTAGTAGTATTATGAATAATTTTGGGGAAACTTTGGGAAGACTGCTTTTACTGAGGTACTTTTTAACGCCTGCAATTTTACCTGTCATTGAAAATTGTTTCTGCAGTGTTACAGTACTTTTTCTTTCCACCACTGCATTAAGGACTGCACAGATATTTCGTTTCTCCTTGTCATGTTGCAAATTTTTTGCAGCTTGATGGGAAATTCACTTTCACTCTTTTACCATGACTGCAAGTAATGCAATGACGTTCTCCCCAACATCCTGCGCCCCTTGGAGCATTATAGTAATCGAGGTTAAATCTTTTCACAGATGAGTAAACAGTGTAAATAAACTTAGATATTGGGGTTGAAGATGTGTTGTATAACACTTCTATAACACTACACATTTGGCATGTCAAACCATATATTTCCTTTTTATTGTTTTAGCAAAATCGTGCACGCAGTGATGCGTCAGATATAAGATAAGAAAACTTTGCTCTTGCACTGTACGCTCCTGCTCCTGTTAGAATGGCCAGTTGGTAGTGTAATGGTTAGGGAGTTGGCCACGTTATCTAAAAGTCGCCAGTTCAAAAGTTGCCCACTTCTCCCTCATGGATGGGTCAAATGCAGAGGTCACATTTCACAAGGACCGCTGTATGACATATTCAAATAATAATTCAGCTAAAGAGAAATAAGTATTTCATTTTAGAATTGTCATGCTTCTTTATTTCAGCTTAGAGATGCGCCTTGCACAATGTATTGTTATTGGGTTTTGTTCTTGGTGTCTTCCTCCAGCACTTACACCATTGATTCTTAATACTTGATATTCTTGGCATTGACAAGTAATAAGTATAACAAAATAATTGATATTTATAACTAAATTATTCTGTGATTTAAAAAGGATGACAAGCAAAGGTCTGGGTAGATGTCACATAAATATTGGGAGCTACAAAACTAATCTGTCTGGCTTTACTACAGCATGTAAGGCTTTTGAGTTGAATGGTGAGCCAAACTATCCTGTGAGGGATCCTGTAAGACTGGGAGACTGTAAATTCTGACACGCTGTGGATGTCAGGAATAAGTGAGAACTGAACTAATGTTAAACAGCAAATGCTGTTTCTTACACACATTCATAAAACAAGTCCATGTTTGGCCTCTGTCATGACACTTTCAAAACATCTAAATCATTACATTGTAATTCTCGACTGAGCCATGACACCTGCTTAGATCTCTATTTGCATTTTGTATGTACTATACGAAGCTGAAATATTATAGTGTCATCCATGAAAAAAAAAACAAAGCAGTCGTTATTGCCATACTTTCCTGTGTGTGTCTCTGTTTTTGTGTCAGAGTTTCACTTTTGCTGCACTCTCTCTCAGTGTGTTTGTGTGTGTATGTTCTCCCCATGTTGGATTTGAATAATTGATGAAATGTGAAGCGGTGCTAGTGTAACTGGGGTGCTGATGAGTGAACAGAGAGGGGAAGGGACTTCGGCACGTTTCCTGTGTCTCAGGGGGCTGCATTGGAGATTTGCTGCTTACTCAGGAGTGAAAGCTTCATATCCAAGTGTTTTGTGCTGACAAAGGACAAATGGGATCTTTTTCTCTCTCTCTCTCTCTTTTTTTTTTACAGCAAACGATGCAAGATTGCAGTCTTGCACTCAGAAAAAGAATGCCAAACTGAAGCGAAGGCTTGTAGTCACAGGGACTGAAATTGAGCTCAAACAATTTGGTGTCGGTTCTGAAAAAAGATCATTCTAAAATGAATCACTTTTGATAGCAAGGGCCTAATCCAGCAGCTCTCCCTCTCTCTCTCTCCCTCTCTCTCTCTTTCTCGTAGAAGACCTGTCCCCTGAGTGCGTGTGTTTCTGTTTCATATTCATAATGCAGTGTTTCACTGGACTGTGCCAGTCTTAGCCAAGGGAGTAGCAGAGGCCCTAGGCCTGGGCAGCAGGATGTGAAAAATGAACCAGATCAATGGGGACTGGGATAGTCTTCTGTTCCAGACTGTAGATCTCTGTCTCTCTCTCTGGTGTGTCTTACACACACTCATAAATGCATACCCGAACACACGCACGCACACGCACACGCACACGCACACGCACACGCACACACACACACGCACAGATAGTCTGTTTCCAGCTATCGTCATGTCTTAAACAGCATATAACAGACTGCATTTAATCTCTCTCTCTCTATCTCTCTCTCTCTCTCTCTCTCTCTCACACACACACACACACACACACACACGCACACACACACACACACATCCATATGGATCTATCTTGCCATACACTTATGAGAATGCTAATTATTTAATAATACTTGATTCAAACAGTTGCTCAATAAATGTGATAACAATTCTATGAGATTTGGACAAATTGTTTACTGGACGATAACACAGGCTTATAAAAATATATTCTTTCACCTTTTTGTTGTTGGGTTGAAAGAAGCCATGAATGAATCTTTGGAGGCATAAGGGGAAGTCTAAGTAGGATTTGTATACCTCAATTTGCATGGAATTAGTGCTTTAACTAATATTAGTGCTTTAACTAATATCCTTTAGTGGACAAAAAATTATTTCATAAATTATTTTATTAATTAATTATTAGGGTGTGAAGAATATGTCTTGTGATGTGCACATACCTTTTGTGTAATTATTGGTTTGCGCGTCACACACACCCGCAAAACTTCAAGTTTCACAATCAAATTTAAATGCAGCAACTATTACGAATAATTATATATATAAAAGTTATATACATTTTTTTTGCCAATTACAATGGATGAGTGATTAAGACTGAAGGGTCACAATTGAGCTTGGCCTGATGTATTACTGAGCCCAGTCAGAGGTTGTTCATATAAATCAATACATAACAGCATTGTGGATGCCTTTTTTTAATTCTTCTTAATTAGGTCCCGGGGGTTTAGAAATCTCCTCCCCGTGCAACGCCATCCCTAAAGCTGGTTGTATAATCACAACTGATCTCCTTCACGGATCCATTTCAGCTCACGTATTCTGATAGATTATTGTGATACGGAGGGGAACCACATGCCCAGGTGCAAATATGGCCTGTGTTATAAGATGTAAAAACGTGTTGACAGGAAATCAATGTACTCCCCTGCCAATACACGCCGCACGATGACTCCAGCTGCCACGCACACAGCCAGCCTAGCCGGCATCGCTCCTGACACTCGCTCACTCCAGCACCGTGACAGATGGCAACCAGGAGCAGAGGGGGAACACTGGGGCTGAATGCAAGCAGCAGCCAAGGGCCAGCCGAGCCAGCGCTCCTGGAGCCCCCAGATCCTCCCCACCTCGATCTCCCCAGGGTTGGGACACGGACAGGCCCTACACTGCCTCCCCTATTCCTGGTTGGGGCCACTACAGATGGGCTTTTATGTGTGGCCCACAGTGGCCACACGAGCAACATGGGAGCGCTATCGCTAACTCCATTCTAATGGCGATGACTGACAATCGCCTTTTTTGGCAGCTCACAGAACCGTAGAGAGCTTTGTTATAAATTCTTGCTTGTGAATGCGCTGCTTGACGGAAATCAATAGCACACCGTCGCTCCGGCCTTGAAAGCCAGCCGGCTTCCTTATGAACTTTGACAGCTCCTGAAAACTCCTGCAAATGATTGTCAATTGCAGTGCATTAACAGGAGAACAACCGAAGGGGGGAAAGAGGGGGAATATCAAGTGCCAAGACTTTATATCAGAGTCAAGACGCAGGTCAAGGTGGGGTAGACAGCTAACCTAAGCGTTTTAGGGGTGAAGAATCCTTCAAGGTCTGGAAAATTGAGATGCTATTTCAACGACGGGCTAACAAACAAGTCATGGTAGCCTACGATACAGATGGTGCGGCGGCCCTGGCTGTTTCGTGGGCTCTCAGGGATGGAGGGGAAGGTTATAACGATTCTCAAACCAATGCTGTTCTGTCAGACCGATTACTGTCGGCTGGCTCATTGATTTGTGTTGTCTTTAAAAATGGCCCGCTCCTTTCTCCCTTGGAGATCTGATCTATAATTGGGTCTGGCTTTAAATGATTCAGATGAGGTGGAGTGTGTTGTCCGCCTCACCCCCGCCCCTCCCCCGTTCTCTGACTTTTGTTTTCATTCTACTCACTCTCCTCATCAGTTTCTCCCTCCCCGCTTCCCCTTCATTAGAGATTCAGCCGACTTGCTAAAACCGGTGGGGTGCCCCATTCTCCTCACCCCTGTTGCACTGAGTCAATGTCCCTGTCCCGCCCGTAGACACCGACAATCTGTGCAACAAATCACCCAGAATGGCACTGCTGCTCTCTCTGAAGAGCAGTTGTGCAACGGCAAAGTGGAGCCTAAACCGTGCTGAAAACGAAACAAATGCACAAGCTGCGTCCTAATTGGACAGAAAAATGAAGGCACATATTCATATTTGCTTATTTGTTGCCCCAAATGTGTCCACTGAAATCCCTAATAGCTTGCGGAATTCGAGTAGAATGGCGAAGGGGAGGGGGTTTCGGCGGTCGTTGTTGAGGATAAACACGCCGACACTGGGCTAATTGCTTTACCTGTTATCGCTCCCGCATCTACTCTGACAGCGAAGTGTTCACAAATGCCTTCAGATCTCTGCGCGTGGCAGCCAATTGGACTAGAAAGGCTGTTGGGGGAAAAAAGTTGCTGTGGCGTGAGTGTAATTTGGTCATTTGAAGGCACATATGCTGACTCTTATGTGTGCTAAGCCCAGACACAGCACAAAATTAGCGTTTACGGAGTTTATAGAGAGTTCAAATTAGTCTATATAGTTTCTTCATAAGAAACCCAGACATTCAACAATATGAGTGTCTTCACTTTAAATCATTTTGATATGAATATGCTAATAATGTGCCAAGGTGAGTGAGGACGGCCTACTTAATTGAACTCGGGAAATGTTTAAGTGACTCTGACATGTAATTAGGGGGACATGCTCCTTCGTCTCGCGTGGGGAAAGTCGAACTTCCACTTTCGGCTGAGAAGCATTGTCAAATGTGTCAGCCCTGAACCCTCTTCTTCAGCCTCTGCCTCCCCTACACTGGCATATTTATGTCCAGCCTTGCTATCATTGTTTGTGTTTACAGTATACCTCCATGTGCGAATAAGTCTCCTTTCACAGAAGTGCAGAATTGTGGTGGAAAGCGCACTGGCTTTTGCCCTCCAGTGGTTATAAAACATGCAGGCCCCTCGGCCGGACCCGGCCTCCCCCGAGACCGATGAATAATAGCACAAAGTGAGGCTGCTAAATCATTGAAATGACTGCGGCATGTCTGTCCAGTTAGCGCTGCTCCCCGAGAGTCGAGGCGCTTGATCAACGGCCGAGATGCGAAACCACTGACTGTTCTCCCTCACAACAAGGCCCTTCAGCTCTCTCGGCGGAATAGCTCGAGCTTCGACGGCCTCCGAAAAAGAGCGTTGTTTTTAGTTAGGGAAAGGCAATGGCCGCCCTCTTTAGCAAAGCACGGGCGAATGCAAAACCATGGAGCAGTGTGATCAAATGCGGACGTAAATTGCCGTGAAGATCTCAGCGTGCCAGCTTGGTAATTTTCAATTTTTCAGTGCAGATGCTTAAAGATAAAACAATGTTTCAGCTACATTTTTGTGAAAACAGAAGCATGTTTTCGGGCCTCCGCAGGAAGTGGGGTCATATTTGTGCCAAGGTCATTTTATAGGACTCCTCTACATGGCTGATAGGTTGGAGCAGGGTGAGAGGGAAGAGTTGGGGGGGAGGGATGGGTTCAGCTAAAACCCTCCAGAACATTATGATTTATTTAAGTATGGAGACAATATGAATAATGTATCTGTGAAGAGGAACACGAATTTCTTTAGTACTAATTGTCAAGAAGGCTGGGGTGCTCCACGGAGGGGGGGGTGAGGGGACTGGAAGACCCCCAAGATCAGAGGGGCATAGGGGCTCAAAAGCTGCCTGTCCTGCAGCCACCGCCATCGACTTGCAAATCAGCAGAAGGAGGCTAATTAGCAGCTGGCTAATGAAACCGCCATCCGGGGCCCTCGCCGAAGACGGAGGGGGGAAAAAGAAGAAGGAGCCGAAGAATCGGGATCCCTTTCTCAGCGATATCTCTGGCGCCATTTGAAGTTGATTTCAGAGCACATCAATATGTGAACAAAGTTGAAGAGCGGGAGAGAAAAAGAGCGCGAGAGAGAAGGAGAGAGAGAGAGGGGGGAAAAGAGAGAGAGAGAGAGAGATGAAATTAGCATTCATTTGAAGAATGGAGACTGTTATTTATCGGCTTGCTTTTGGCACATTTGAGGCTCTGGGGGAAAGACTTTGCCATACAAAATTCACAACTGTGTATGAAGGGGGAGGCTGGGGGTGGTGGGCTGGAATGGCAACCTCTTGAAATAACTCTCTCTCTCTCGCTCTCTCTCTCCTTTTTCCTCACAGTCTGTCGCTATCTCTCTCTAGCCTCTCACTGTATCCCTCTCTCTCTTTTTTCTCTCGGGTGTACAGTTGAGACTACAGTGGAATGTTTGCATGTGAAGTGTGATCTCCAGAGGCACAAAAAAAAAAGTCGCCTCTGAATGTTGTGACACAGTTACATTTTGGCGAAAGAGTGTCAATAGAGTGCATTGGCGTACAACATGTTACAGTGAAGGTGTGGAATTTTTCAGTGGAAAGCACCTGATGTAGCAACTCAGCTGTAAGAATGTGTGTGAGTGTGTGATTGTGCACACACACACACACACACACACAAGACAGAGGAAGATCAGATGTGTCGGGCCCAGCTGTGTTTGCCTGTGGTAGTGTCTGGTGTCTTTGAAGACGTGGCTCTGCAGTCTAACTGAGGCCCTACGGCAGGATCTCTTTCTGCAGGGCCCCCAGCCTCGCTGCTTACAGACCCCTCATACCCCTGTTTGAACATCAGTCGCCGCGTGCTCTGTCACAGCCTCGGGGAGACACTCGAGCTCAATTCACTCACTCAAAGTCACACGCACACACTGTATATAATCACTGCTCTCAGTCACATACACTCAAACACACTCAGGAGTTAAGCAAGGTATTAGGAGCCTGGAGATGTGACATATCTCACTTTGCAGGACCTGTGTTATTATTATTATTATTATTATTATGGGCCAATTTAGAGTCGCCAATCAACCTATAGTGCATGCCTTTGGACTGTGGGAAGAAAACCCACGCCAACATGGGGAGAGCATGCAAACTCCACACAGAAAGGCCCTACGGCCGACCCGAGTATGGACCCAGGACCTTTTCTCTGTGAGGTGGAAGAGCTAACCACTGTGCCGCCCTATTATTACTGTGTATAAAATGTGTAAAGTTAGTATTTTTACGTATGAGCCCATAGTATGTTTGGCGGGGGCGGTGACTGTCTAGTGGTTTGGATGTTAGCTTCTAGACCAAGAGGTTATGGCTTCGAATCCTACCTCAAGCACTTCCATCACTGGGTCTTCACTTGAGCAAAACCCTTAACCCCAGGTTGCTCTCAGGCAGACTTCCCCTGAAAATAGGAACTTGAAGTCACTCAGAATAAGAGCATCTCCCAAATGCTGTAAATGCTGCTTCATGCTTTGTGAGGGATCGTTATAAATTGGCGTTTTATTTAAGATGTTCGGAGCAAGCAAGTTTAATGTATATAAAAATAATCATAGGACTTTGAGGATGCATTATATTTCAAGACACTTTACATTTATCTACTATCTGTCTGTGTGTGTGTGTGTCTTCTTTGGTGTCTCTCTTAGAAGCACACACACACACACAGTATAATTTGGGTTGCTCGCATCGCACATGCCTGCTGCTCTTTCAAGGTAAGCCTTTCTCTTCACTCTCTTTGCTCTCTATGCCTCTCCTTCTCTCTCTCTCCCTTTTCCTCTCTCTCATTCTCCGTCTCCTCTGGGACATTAAGGCTGAGATGGATGGCGAGTGGAGCTCCGCGGTCCGGCCTCTCAAACAGACTGATTTATGGGGGTCCGTTTCGCCCGCGGGCCCCTTGAGGTAGCCTCTCTCCACTGGCTACAGCCTCCCCCTGTCTTCCCCCCAAACCCGAAGACCCAGAGGCTCCACCGTGACTGCGCTGATGCCAAGCGCCAAGCGGCCACTTCTCAACCTTCCCCATTTGTCACCGGGGGTGGCTTGGGAGCTCCCTAAAAGATGCAGAGATGAGAGAGAGAGTGAAATAGAGAGAGAGAGAGAGAGAGAGAAGCGGGTGTAAAAGAAATAGACCTGTCTCTCCTCTGCTCCGCCAGCATTGATCTCTGTGGAAAGGCCTTTTATTCTCCGAGTTTTGTTTTGTGCCCGCGTCAGACGCTGCGCCGGAAAAACAGTCTCTGTGTGTGAGTTTACAACCTGCAGCCACCAACTGTGACCATTATATTCCATTAAAAGTGAGTTATGAACGCACAGAGTGGGCCAGAGAGGGGAAATGGGGAGAGAGCGGCACAGATATTACTGCGATTCTGTTTTAAAAAATGAACCCATTAGTCTGAAGGTCTTTAAATCGAGCTTGGCAGTGGTGAGGGATGTGAATGGAGCGTATTTATTCATCGCTCATATGTTCCCTGCTGGTTTTTGCAGTTTTTAATTACTTATCCGCTTCAGTTGTTCATAGATCTAACCTTAAAAATGTGTCTAATTTTCTCAAACAAAAGACATGTATCAGACTTAAATACTATTTGAAAGCATCTTTCCTCACTTGCCCTCTCTCTCTCTCTGTATGGCAGTCTGAACATGCCTTACTAGTCTGAATAGCTAACTACAAGTACAAGCTAACAACGCTATTAGCCTAGCTACTTCTTTCAGTAGGTTATCCATTGTGATACTACTTGAACAAAATGTTGTCACTTTAAAAGTTAGTGACTACTTGTGGTAGCAAATAGCAATATGACAAAATGCTACATCGTTATAAAAGGAAAAGAATCGCTCTATACAAAGAGGGTTATTTTCAACTAGCAGGTGCTTCATTCATTCATTCATTCATTCATATCCGAACCGCTTAATTTCTACCGGGTGGGGTTTCCGGAGCCTATCCCGGAAACTTACGGGCGCAAGGCTCAAGGCGCCAACCCTAGGCAGGCGCCAACACATTGCAGGACACACACACTCACACCTTACGGGGCCAATTTAGAGTCGCCAATTATCCTATAGTGCATGCTTTTGGAGAAATCTGGAGCACCTGAAGGAAACCCACTCGAGCTTGGGGAAAGCATCCAAACCCCACACAGAAAGGCCTATGGTATGATAGCAAGAATCTGTGGCAATGAAACAGCTTGGATGTAGTTATCTTCCTTGTCTCTGTAGCTTGTAGTGTAGCTTACCACTATATTAACTGCTTGGGTGTAGCTTAGCTACTTTTAATCATAGGCCGATTGTAACTTGAAAAGCTACTGTTTAAAAGTAGCTTTTGGACGAGCTAGTTACTTCAACTTTGAACCGGTTGAATCACTTTCAGGATAGCTTTAAGTATGTCAGTTCGAACCTGCGATTAAAAGCTGTGTTCACTTTCCCTGTCCAGGACACATTCACGTCCGTACTGGACGTATTTAACCCAGGTCAATTCCAATTATGGTCTGAGCAAATCAGATCTTAAAGTGCGTAAGATTGCAATGTGTAAGTTCATCTCAGCACCGTCCACTTGCACTCATATTACCTGAGACACATGGTAATGCCACGTGTGAACAAACACAGAAACTTCTAAAAAAAGTTCATGACCATGAAAACACCATTCCTGGTATTCCCTGTGCTTTACTGCTTACTTGTGTGAAGAACTAGAACACAGCATAAATGCAGGACGTCAAGGGGATCCCTAAGGTGAGGACTAGGAAACACATTGCTGTTCCATGCGTTTTGCTCTGCATTTTTACAGTTTTCCCTTAAGTAAGCAATACTACAGATTGCCACACATTATGGACTGTTGCTACTGTAAGTAGTCCATAAAATGACAAGTGTAGCCTTTTATTACATTGTGCTCTACACTGGTATTGTACACTCTTAAAGCCACATTATCCTTTTCTAACTTTAACATATGTATCACAAATGGGCCTTAAAGAAGGTGTTTTAGCAGTGCTGCTGCAATGAGCTCTGCACACTAAGCCTCCAAGATAAGGCTTGGCCTCGTTTCATTTGTCACTTCAGTAGTCTTTAAGAGTGCCAAGTAGATGGGTGTTTAACTTTTCAGTGTTAAGGGTGTTTCTGCCATGTTTTCTTAAGGAGTCACATAACACCCATTGTTGAGTATTTGGACTTCATCCAGCTCCAACTTTAACTGAGGTCAGCTATGTTGACATAGCAATCTGAAAGCGCCAATGTGTAACCACAGACAAAATGTATTTGTTTCCTTGTTGATGTGGTTTGCTGCACACCTGAACTCGTAGATGTTTTCAGAGCAATTACAAGGCAAATATTCTTGGTGGTGTTGTGTCCAACCGACTGACTCCGACACATCCTCATTCAGTGGAAATGGAGATGAAGCCTGTGATTAATTCAATGTTCTGGCTCGAGCTGGATCAAACAGGTCTCTTGAGGCCAAGTGATACTCAACACACAACAGATGCTGAACACAAAAATCAGGCATTTTTAATGGGAGCATGAAATATTAACACGGTTTGTAGTGCCTTGGCATGGGGTTTGCCATGCTGAGAGAACCTAGCTTGACTCTCGGTATGGGCGAGGGAAAGAGAAGGAGGGAAAATGAGCATATGTGCTGTGCAAATGAATTGCTGTTTGTGCAACCTAAACGAATTGCTGCTGTCGCAAGACAACTGTGAAAAACTGAAATTGACGTGTCCTCCTTTCAAGCAATGCTGTCAGTTTTGATTACCATGCAAATTTATATTTAAAGCTAGGAAATATGTTTTGACTACTGTAAAAGATTTTGCATAAGCTATATAAAGGTCAGCTTGCGTTTTGCAATTAACAAGATAAAGCTCTGCATACAAATAAAAAGACCAGACTTTACAGACTATAAAACATAAATCAGCTTACAAATAACGACATAAAAACCGCCGACAATTCATTGATCCAAATCAACCTAAGGCTTGTGGCAGGGTGTGGACGGAACAGAATTGGCCGTGAAAGTGTTGTGTTTGTGGAAATAAACAAAAGCCCGGGAACGGTCCTCCGAACTGTAATCTGGCCCTTCCCGTGCTTCCAGGGGGCGAGCGCAGCAGTTTATAACCGCCATTTTGTGTCTCCCCAGACCCCAGAAGGCGCAGGGCCCAATTGCAGTGAAATTTAATGTGGCCATAAGACATAAATCATCTTTTACGCGTCCAGACGAGCAGGTAGGGATATTAAGAGCATCTCTGCTTCTCTGGAGGCGATATAAATAATTTATGGCGCCCTCACTCGAAGCCGGGTGTTTACTTTGTCCCACGCAGAGTGTGTATTCCTCAGACGGCGTTTTAGAGGAGGCCCTGTCACTCGCTGTAATGAACCCCCCTGTGAGAACGCAGGCGGCTGTGGTCATCGCTCTCTGACCAGCGCACACTCACGCGCAAACGGGCCAACACATGCTAACCACACACAAACACACACAAATGTACATATGTATGCAGGCAAAGACACACTCACGCACACACACATACACACACACAAATATCTTTCTCTGACCATTACAATACAATAACACTACCCACAACGCAGTCACACACAAATGTATGTATGCATGTATACACACACACACACACACACTGACATACTATATACACAAAAACACCCATCCAGCCACATACACGACATGTATAATAATTAACTGCCGGCACAGCTATGTTTTAAACATCCCCGAATTACATGTGCACCCACTCGCTGTCTGTGTGCTAAGCTCCAGGGGCTTCTGGTCATTGCTCTTTGACCAGCAGGTGAGCAGTTCGCCCTTCCTGCCTCCGTCTCTCCCTCCCCACATCCATCACCGGCCAAGATGCCTGGTCCGTGGGCAGCAGTGAAAGCAGTGCTCCATGGTTGGCTTCAGAAGAATTTTATTAAAAAAGAAAATTCATTAAAGCGGAATTTCACGCTATGTATATATAGTAAGTAAAATGTAAGACATTTGAAAACTTCAAAACGAATAAGAGAAATTAATAATGAAGAAATAAATCCAAAAGAAACCTAAACACAATGAAATGATTATAAATCAGGAACTTAACATTAAACAAAGTTAACAAAGATTAGGAAAAGTGTGAAAAATAGGGACAGAGTCATTTGAAAATATTAAAAGCTAAGTGTGCCCATTAAGTGATTTGTAAGTAAGAAACGCAATTTAAAAATCTACTGTAAAAGCCTTGCTCAGAAGACCAACGGCGACCTAATCTCGCAGGATTCAAATCCCCAATCTTGCGTTCAGCAACACACAGTCACTCTTACTCAGACCACCGTGCCGCCGCCTTCCCACCGTTGACGCAAACCAGTTGAGGAGGATCTCAGGTCATGGAATGAAACATGTGGAGTAATCACATCTACCTCAGTGACTTTAAAACAGCATTGATAAGTACAACATTATATCGATATCAATAGGCAACAATTGAATGTCTGCTGATATCACAGCTCTGATACTTTTCGCTGCGATTCAATTCCGGAGCCATCGTTAGGAAACATTTAACACATAATAACTTCCATTCATATCAAATCACAAAAAGCAACTAAAATAATATCTTTTGCACGGTGGCACGGTGGCTAGC
The DNA here is from genome assembly GCA_032718565.1 of Distichodus sexfasciatus. Lineage (NCBI taxonomy): Eukaryota > Metazoa > Chordata > Actinopteri > Characiformes > Distichodontidae > Distichodus > Distichodus sexfasciatus. The sequence goes on along the minus strand of JAVGVS010000051.1, from coordinate 2,407,144 downwards.
CCTGTCACCTCCTGGGTTTGGTCCCTGGGTCGGTCGTGGGGCCGTTCTGTGTGGAGTTCCCCGGGCTCTCCCCGTGTTTGCATGACTTTTCTCTGGGTGCGTCAGCATCCTCCCACAGTTCAAAAAGCATGCACTGCAGATTGACTGATGATTTTATATTGTCGCAAGGGTGTGTATGTGAGTGTGCTTGTGGGAGTGTGTGTGTGCCTTGCAGTGTGTTTATACCCGCCCAGGGTTAGTACCCGCCTTACAGCCATTGATAGGAGCCAGTCCCTATAAGAATTAAGGATTAAGCGGATCAGATAATGAATGAATGTATAGTATCTTTTGACATTTTTATTCCTCAGCTCAACATTCAGACATTTAGATGAAAAACTGTTCGGTGTATCAATGCAGATTGATGTCTTGTTACATAAGTGCAGAGGTGGACAGTAACTAAGTACATTTACTTAAGTACTGTACTTCAGTAGAGTTTTTGAGTATCTGTCCTTCACTTGAGTAGTATTTTATTTGGAAACTTATGACTTTCACTTCACTACATTTTAAAGACAAATACTCTACTTTTTACTTCACTACATTTCTATCAAGGTTCTCGTTACTCGTTACTTTCAAATCTGTGGATAAAGTGGATGTTATTCCCCCGTTTCTAAAACGTGATCGGTTGTTTGGCAGCTGACAGTCTATCAGTAATCAGTAGGGTTACATCACACCTGTAGAGGTGTAGAGCTCGGTTTTAAGCAGGTTGGAATGTTGATTTATGTTCTGTGTATTTTTTACGTTCTGAGCAGGCTACATTTACAGCTATTGCACTGTCCTCCTGATTAACATACACATACATGTGTGCACACACTGCCAGAGCTGGGTCAGAACACTACCATGTTGTTTTGTGGCGGTGTGTAGTCTTAAAATTAATTAATAAAATAAACTAATGACTCCTTTTCTTTATCAGTTTAGCTGGGGTTTCATTTTGTAACATTCTACCAGTTCCTTATTCTACAGCTTCTACAAGCGAGTTGGAGGCATTAGGTTTTGTAAGTGTTGTGGCAATAATGCAACAACGCGGTGAAAGAAGATGTACTTTTAGTACTTAAGTATTTTTTTAAAACAAGTACTTCAGTACTTTAACTTAAGTAAAAATTTGACGGTACGACTTTCACTTGTATTGGAGTAACATTTGACTAGTGGTATCTGTACTTTCACTTAAGTATCGATGTTAGCTACTTTGCCCACCTCCGCATAAGTGCGAGCATATTGAATTTAGTGTATTTATTATTCATTTGTCAGGTCTCTGGCAGCATGAACATAATAGTTTTAGGGATTTCCATTGGTAATAAATGTAATGCATGAGAATAATTGTGTTAAATATATGTAAATAATGTAATAATTTTTTCACCCCATACACATTTCACAATACCCGAAATCTACAGTGTAAAGCAAACATGCAGTCCTGTGTTATTCTGTCACCATTTCATGTAAAAATCTAGATTATCAGTGAGTGTGTAAGCACTTTCACTTGTCATTGTTGCCGTATGCTAATAATTAGGCCTTAATGAACTCTTGAACGTGTCTGTGTGATTTTCCTCTGTTTAGACAGCTGGAAACCTGCATGTAATCCACTTGGGTGATGACGGATCACCTCAAAGCACTTCAGTCATCCTGTTTAACACAACCATTACAGGCAACGTACGGCAGGCACCGCAGTGAATACCCACTTACCTGCGTTTGTTAAGAGTATTCTTAAATACTTTATGATGTCTAAGCTGTCGAGAAAGTGTAGCCAGAGGCATCCCAGAGTTCAATGTGTTATCAGTTGCCTTCTGGGAACGCTTTAAAGAGCCGCGGGTGTCACTGCCAGGCAATGTGGAGAAGAAGTCTTGAGAGAGGGGGAGCTAGAGAGAGAGAGAGAGAGAGAGGGAGAGAAAGAGAGTCTTGTCTACAGTCTTGTCTGTTTCCCTCCCTCACATCCCTCCTCCCTCTCTCACTCCATCCCTCCCTGTAGAACAAACCCACAGGAGTCTTAAACGTTTCATTCATTGAGCTAGGTATAGCCACAGTGTGAGTGAATGGATATTCTTGGATTTGTATGGTACTTTTATGATCCATTGTGTAGTGTTGCCCCAGTAAGATGGCTCCTGAGAGAAGCAGAGAGAAAGAGAGAGAGGAAAGAAAACTGCCCGTATTGCTGACTGTCGGCTAAAGCACACAAAGCTTTCCCATCATCACTCGTACTGTGGCACCATCCGCTGCAGCCATATTTCACCGAGGCTACCCTTCTGTACAGCTGGGCAAAATTACGCCGTACATTTATGGACTCGAATAAAGTAAAATTGACTCCAACTATCAATATAAACAATCCATGAAGCATGGTTCCTGGAGATATTTCACGTATTGCTCTTCTTCAGTTTAATAATCAGATTTAAAGTGCTACAATATTTTAAGTTCAAAAAAATGGTTAGCGCTGCCGCCTCACGGCGAGAAGGTCCTGGGTTCAAGCCCCGGGTTGGCCACAGGGCCTTTCTGTGTTTCTGTGGTTTCCTCCCACAGTCCAAAAGCATGCACTGTAGGTTAATTGGCGAATCTAAATAGGCCCTGTAAGGTGTGAATGGGAGTGCGATTGTGTGAGTGTGTTGTGCCCTGCGGTGTGTTGGTCCCCGTCTTGCACCCATAGTTCCCCCAGTTGGGATTAAGGGGATAATGAACGAAAGGATGAAATATTTTAAAATTATTTTAGATTTATATTAGTATAAGCAATCCAGTAGCATACTGTGATACACAGTAATCAGTGACATGGACTGAAGTGTCCAGTGGTTTTTCGTCCGATTGGTGGATCTTCACGTCGACACAAGGTACATTTCAAGCTTACAAAACCTCCTCAAAGCCTTTTTGATACACCGTCGCCGACAACATGCTCTCATATGGCAGTTCTTCTTCAGCCCAGCTGACCAATCGGGCGCTCCGCTTCCCTCTTCCCCCTCCACCCCCGTGGCCTCGTGGGAGTTGGTGGCGGAGCGCTGGGTTGCGGCGGTGACAGAGGAACGGGGTTGTCAGGACTCGGTCTCACTTGCAGGCATTTTGTTGTTCTGTATGCCGATACCTGAGGGACCATTAAGCTGAAAATAATTGGCTCCAGATCTCCTCTGGCCATCGATCCTTTGTGTCAGTGAACTCTCTGACACACAGTACGCACGCATTCACACACACCACACACACACATACACAAACAGACACACACACTCACGCACATAAACTGAGCCAACCCTACACACACACACACCCAATCTCACATACATACAGAAAAGCCTGTGTAAACACGCAAATAGACTGTCAAACTTTACTTCATAAAAAGATGCCTGCTCTTAGACTGAAATAGACCCACCTGCACACACACACACACACACACACTTCCAACATTAAAGTCTGCTCGACAGCTGCTACCTCCATCACACTCTCTCAAAGTTATATGCCTAATTAATTTCATATGACCAAAATTGTTAGCCAACAAAAGTCTTTTTAACCCATCAGTGTTTACTGTAAATCACCAAAGCTGATCTTGGACTTTATTCAGTTCCAACCTTTGTCAAACACACTTGCTGCTTGATGGATTACACTCAGGTGTGTTAGTTTAGTTTTGGACCTCACCTTGACAGCGCAGCAAATCTGCGGAAGCAGGCCAGGGCATCTCTCCTGGAACATCATCTACCCCTTATGACCAACAGAGGTCGCTCTTTTCCCGTCCCAGCAGGCACCGTGTGCTGGCGTCGTGCTCCTGTTGACCCGACAGCGTTATTAATGACAAATCTGGCCTCTCCTAAAGTGCATTTATCTTTTGCTGTCTCGCTCCATCCTCATAAAGCCGGTGCCACTTTTGATTAAATCTCTCTGCTTTTGTCACCGCGGCTTTTGCCGGCGAAGCCAAAGGAAACGCCATAACGAGCAGGAGCTTCATCATCTCGGCCTACGCTACATTAATATTAACATTCCTGTGCGTGTGTGTTTGTGTGTGCATGTTTGTGATGGCGTGCCTCCGCCTCTCATGACAATATTTCTCAAAAGCACGCTGCCCTTTTATAAAAGCATACCATCCTTGGACAATATACATCACCAGGCAACGAAAGCTTGTTATCTGAGCGTGTGGACGCATCACTGTAATTAGGGGTCTCGCCTTCTCCTCTGATTTAAAAAAAAATGATATTAATAACCCCCTCCAGACCCCGCATCGTCCGAACCACCCCCCCCGCCCCTCCCTTTGTGCACGCCGAGCTGGGGCGAGATTAGAAACAGGTCAGCGGTAATTGAATGTGTTTGTTATATTTTCTTGCATTATGTACAATTAGACGGATTCTCTGATATTGGCGATGACAGAGCCTTCCAGGAGCAATGAGTAGTCAGATTAATTGGAGTTAATCGCGTGTCACCGTCCGCACGAGGCGGGGAGGAGAGGGCATCGTAGGCAGCCATTAGGGAGACGGCTGAAGTAAGAGATGGGAGAGGGGAAAAAAAATTCCTCACGATGCCACATGATGCCTTCAAATGTGTCCCTAAGTGGAATTATATGTCGAAAAAAGCATGTCAAAACTTTGCAAAAACACTTATTAGACGAATGAAAAGTGGACGTTGCGACTTGGCCGATTATAAGCGGCGCGTTTCCGTATTGTTTATGCGCACGTCCGCTTCGGTGCTGCATCTGCGCCATTAAGACGAAGCTGACGGGACTTTTTTAAAAAATGTTAATTACAGCGTTTCAGGGCAGTGATATCCGCTCCTAATTGTGGTTGGAGAGAGCCGGGTTGAAAATGGCTGCCCTGGCTACACCGCTCGCTTTTAATGGGGAGATGCTGTATAATAGCTTTAACCTCTGACCTTTTGTGGTGACTACAGCTCATTACGATGATCTGTGAGTGTCACTGCAGCGTGTGTGTGTGTGTGTGTGTCTGCATGTGGATGGGTGTGTGTCTGTGTGTGCCAGCGATGAGAAAGCCATGGGGGTCTTCCTGACACCTTACCCCACATCTACACTTGAAACACTCTGACTGACTGACTCTCTCTTACACACACACACACACACGCACACACACACGCACACACATTCGTTCCATCGGTACATGGCTAAAGACCTTGGCAGGTAGAGAGTCCCAGCCTTTCAAAGCCTGAAGTTTTCTGCTCGTCTGACATCCTCTCTTTCCTCTTCGCTGCCTCACGCCGTTCACACTCACTTATTCTCCGCTGCCTTATGTTCTTTCTCTCCCGCTCTGATCCCTCTCTGACATCTCTTAGTCTGCCAGACAGACACACACACACACACAGTGCTGTGGAGACTATTCTCACCCTCCGTCCCTTCATTTGAATGGCGCCCACTCCACGCTGGGCCGAGTTCCTCACTCCATCTCTTTTCTTCCCTCCTCTCACCTCCTTCCTCTCTGGCCGCACCTTTCCCCTCTGTCCTTCTTTCCGGCCTCTTCTCCCTGGCCCCCTTAGCCTACGCTCTCACCTTTCTCTTCCGCCTCCTCCTCCTCCTCCTCCCCTTTCTTCTCTACTCCTCTTTTGGACAATGAAAGTTCGCATTCAACGTTTTCCAGAAACATTTGACTGATTCTTACCGAAAATGTAGCCATTCCCCAGCGGTGCAAAGCTCTAGACAAGCTGCACAACACTCACACCTTCCATCCTTCCTTCCTTCCTTCCCTCTCTCCTCATCAAGCATGTACAAAGCCCACCATCGCCTAGGCCGAAAGTGGCGAGGTATCAAACTGTTGGTTGAATCAGCAGCGCGCTCTCTCTCTCGCTCGCTTCATAAAGATTTATTGAAGACGGGTGAGGCACCAGGAGGGGTTGCGAGGTACCGACAAGGTTTGTTAGTCTGAAGACTGACATTTCAGCACTTTAACTTTTTTTTTTTTTTTTTTCCGAGAGCATTGATTGGCTGAAGATGCTCCCCCTAGGCCACAATCGGTTGTGTATGTGATGAATATACATAGACTACTTTATGCATGTATTACTTATTTTCACTGCTGCAGAACACGCATGCATCTTCGTGTAAATTTCCACACATCACCGTTGTCCTTATTCGGCGGCGTATAGAGTACCTGACATCCACACTTGAGTCCTTACAAAAGAAAACGGCAACTTAAGTGAACGTTAAAAGTTACTCAGTGGAGCACTGCTTTAGTAAAAGAAATAAATTATAACAAGTTATAAACTATAAAGATATTAGCAGTATTGAAGTAATAATTAATTGATTTAGCTAGTTTTAGTGAAACTTCCAAGAAATTCTTAAGTCTTAAAGTTAGGCTAAAGATTTAATGTCCTAAATTTAAGGGATTTAATTCATTTGTTTACAAAATGCAATACAAATTTCTAGAGGCTTGTCATTCTAAATATCAAAAGTCATTTTTAACTTAATGATTATTTGTCACTGTAAACACACCACAGCACAGCACCCACAACGAAATGTGCCCTCTGTATTTGACCCATCCGCGAAGGAGCAGTGGCCAGCTTTTTTTGCCAGCACCCGGGGAGCAGCGCTTGGGGATGGAAACTTACTCATGAGTACCTCCATGGTACCTTTACCAGTCCGGGACTTGAACCAGCAACCTTCTGATTATGGATCCACTTCTGATTAACGGTTACACTACCAACTTCCCCACTGTTATTAATGTTGCCACATTATAATTGGAACATGTGTGTTATGTGTGTTGTTGGAAATTAAGGTTACAGAATTTGCAGTTACTTTAAAAATCACCCATTTAGCATCTACTAAATGCAATAAATATTGTTAAATGAGGGCGGAGTGTGGAGTGTGGAGTGTGGAGTGTGGGGTTTGCATGCTGCATGCTCTTCCCGTGTTCGCGTGGGTTTCCTCTGGGTGCTCCAGTTTCCTCCAACAGTCCAAAGGCATGCAAAATAGGTTAACTGGCGACTCTAAATTGGCCCCGTAAGACGGGAATGAAAGTGTGATTGTGTGAGTGTGCGTGCCCTGCGGTGTGTTGGTGCCTACCCAAGATCGTTCCCTGCCTTGCGCCCGTAAGTTACCGGGATAGGCTCCGGTCGCCGCTGCCGACCCCTGTTGGGATTAATCGGTTCGGAAAGAGAATGAATAAAAAGAACTTGTACATGCATCTAAATTTATGAGTATTAAAAAAAAACAAGTTACGTGGCACCTGAAGGACAGTGTTTGTGTTGCACAGTTGGTGTTACCACCCACAGAAGAGCAAAAAAGGAATATTAAACTAACGTAAAGAAATCATGGGATATATTCGGTCCTCCAGAATGTCAACCAAACGCCTTTCTTTGCATTCGCCTGGATTTTGGAAGAAATAGGCGCCAGAAACACATTGCATGCAGCATTTATTTGAGGCCATCCGAACGCGCAGCCGACCGAACGCAGGTCACAAACAGGTTTTTTTGTCAATGTTCCAACTACAACCCTCTTTTTTCCCTTTAGTCGGGTCAAATGAATAGTAAATTCCCTGCTGCTCAAAAGAACATCCTTGTTCTTTCTGTTTGCAACAGAGAAAAACTGAGTTCAAAATATAACATGTATCCACTGTTGTCAGTAGAAATGTGCTGGAGTGAAAAAGCACATTACTTTCTATTATAATTGCAGTTAGAGGATGAAAATGCCAATGTTGATAATGCTCAGACCAAACGCAAAGTGCTCAAAATGATAAGTACATTAATGTGGGTGGTGATGGTCCAGTGGTATAATGTTCACTAACAGACCAAGAGGTTGTGGGTTCAGATCTGTCTTTACTACCAACACTGAGTCTCTGGGTAAGACTTTTAACCCTAAGCAGCTCTCCGTAGGAAATGGAAGTAGAGAAGAGCATCTACTGTCGTAAATGCAGTTAACTAAATACTAAATACTTTTAGTCAAGTAGTGTAAACTGTAGTACTGTTACCTTTATTCTCTGTTAGAACTACTTTACTATCCAGTGATACAGTATGTAGAAATGCTGTAAATTATTTACTTTGAGGGTGGTAAGGAAATAAAGACAAACTTGAAAGTGACACTGCATCTGTCCAAGATCAGCTAGTCAGCTGTGACATCAAATCTTCCCAGAACAAAATCCCAAAATGAGAACTGACTGCTGAAAGAAAACTTGAGTGCATTGGGCTGGCAACACAAACAGTGGAAACGAAACACAAGAAAGTTAAATGCTGAATGCCCAATACATACTGAAAACCTCCACCAGCCAAAAACAAGCCGGTTCCGTTCCGCGCTGCTCTAAAATTCACAAACGGGTATCCTAAAAATATCAAACAGCGGTCTTTAAACTCCTGTCTTTTTAGATGTCGTCTTCGCTTTTGTGAAACATCCGGCGCTTTGGCAGGTGTGAGTCCCGGGCCCCTTTCCCGTGAGCCCCTCAGCCACGGAGGCCCCGTCGGTAAAGCCGCCACGTGAGAAGAGCTGCTGCTGCGCCAAAAAATGTTTAATTTGCGCCGGCGATGCCGAAGGAGGTCATCAGGAACTATAAGGGTGGCTTTGATCACATGAGCAGCCCCCCAAACTTCTCCATTTCAGCCTGACAGGTGGAGACGCCTGAGTAGAGAAAGACGCCGGATTACAGAAAGAGAGTAGAGCGCCTCATAACGATTTAACCTGCACCTGGGTGCGTGGAGGAGAACAGAGGAGAACAAAGTCGAAAACAGGAGGAAGCAGCCGCTGGCATTCTTTAAGCTCTGCTAACAATGGCCTACAACTTAATAATGATACAGTCCAGCGTCTCTCAGACCTGCTCCTCTCGGCTCAGAGGTCTGCTCCGATTCGCGTACGGCAGGCTTAGCTAGCTGCTCAGCTAATTGTGATTGCTAACCATCAGCTTGTTCTCTGTATTGTTTCCTTTTCTTCTTCCCACTTTTTTGTTCTTGTAACTCCTTCCACAGTTTTTGTTGAAGACTAACCCTTCAACAGCTTAACATTTTCAGTCAGTTGAGGAACTTGTATATTGCGTCTCTTGCGTACCTTTAATTTAACAGCTCATAGTTGAAAAGCGAGGCGAACTAAAATCTGCAGAAACATACACAGTGTTTATCATTTCCTCTTTTTACCGTTTCGCACACAGCATTCACGTCATTTCTTCAGAACTTAACTGTGTATTTCTTCTTCTTTCACATTTGTCCCTTTAACTCCTTCCACAGGTTTTGCCTTAGACATACTGTTAATAGCTTATAACTGTCAGCTCATCTTGGATCATGTAATACCCAACTACAACCCTCTTTTTTCCCTTTTGTCAGGTCAAAAGAATAGTAAATTCCCTGTTATGACCCCAAAGGGCGCTACCATTACGTCGTCAGGGTCATCTCCATTAAGGAGAACTATTACTTTTCTTGTGGTTAAACTGTTCCCGACTTGGGCTTTACATGAAATCAGCAGTGTATCGTTCAACAGCTAGTTCAACAACTTCATGAAGTCTCATTAGCAATATAGGATTGTGGCGTGCAGGTAGAGGAAATACGAAATATGTGAAGAGTTTTGGGCCTCAAGTAGCACGGCTGAGAAATGCTCCTATGTTACATTCAAACGTCACAATTAGCGAAGCGTTAGCTGTGTGCTTTTGTGTACGTTTTATGTCTAATCTTGGTTTGTTTACATATCTCTTTTTTGCCCATGTTGTGAATGTGTGTGTGTGTGTGTGTGCATTTGTAGTCCTGGTTCTCAGCTCTTCTCCAATCGCCCTGCTGCCCATGTTAGCTCTGTGCTGTGTGCTCTGCTTCTCATTGATAACATTTTCCAAAATGAGAGGAAAACTGACAATTGTTCAGATTTTTGTGGCCTGTATCTGCATGTGATTCTCATAAGGACAAAATATTTTCACGGAAAAGTTTTGACAGTCTAAAAAAGATTTGCCTTCAATTACTGTGGCTAAGGTTAGGCTTCGGGATCTGTGTGCATTACTGTTTAGATCTAGAAATATGGGCGTCGAAGAAAGTATCCCACAAAGTAGCAAGACGTGTGTGTGTGTATGGATGTGTGTGTGTGTGTGCTGTGCCCTCGCTGGTAAAAAAGCCTCGCCCCTATCATCCCCCGTTAAATCTAAGCCCTTTGCTCAGTGTCACTCGTCTACTTCTCATCCTTTTCACGCTCCTTATAGGCTACAGAGGCGTGTTCTACTGTATGTAAATAGCGCAATGATGAAATATGAGCCGTCAGGAGTAGCTTCCAGAACTCCGTTAATGCTAGATTGACAGGATGTACGAGCAGCCCGGCCTATCGTCTCGCACTCCCCCGCTCGCTTTCTCTCTTTTTCTTTTTCTCGCGCTCTCTCTCTAGGACGGTGCTCCTCAGTGCATTATTGATCTGAAGGGAAGGGTTAAATAAAACATGGCCGCGCGTTCATTGTCAGCGAAGAGTGCGAGTGCGTCGACTGGAACTGACAGAATGGAGAATTTCGCCCGGGTGAGCCTCTCAAGTGCAGGGGCACGACACCCTGTTTCAGCAAACAGCTTACCAAAAGCCACAAGTTACAACCTTACACCGTGCAGAATATGGGCCGAGGCCTGGCGCCACATACACCTGCGTATTTAAAACGCATGTGCCTGCGCCCCTCTCCAGTCTGCACGCTTACACCTTGCGCAACTGATATTTATTGAAAGAGAGCCGGGGTGCGATGGGGGGAAAGAGAAAATCAATGTCGGTTTCCCCAGCTCCGGCCTGGGGAGAGCGTAGCAAAAAAACGCTGCTAAACTCCAGCCTAAGCAGCGAGCCTCCTCCTCATTGATTTTTTATTTAGCTCCCAGCAGCGATGGCTTCTCGGCGGACCTCCGCGGCCTGTCAGCCCGGGAGCCGGGCCGATCCTCCGATGCGGCGGCTGGGACGGGATGTTAACAGAATTAAACTCTTATTTAGGCTCCGTGGCGAGGGAACGCCAGCGCACGCACCGCCCCCGGACAAGACCTGACAGCGCATCCCATCCGCTCCGCTTGCGAGACCAACACGCTGCCAAAACAGCCCGAGTGCGTGCATATGTGAAGTCTGTGTGTGGCCTGCTGTGTGTGTGTGTGAGTGTGTGTGCGTGTGTGTGTTGGGGGGGGTGTACAAAATGTTGCATTCAGTGCTATATTTAGAGTGACATAATAGTAGAACTGTTAGTTAGCAGTGGAGTATAAAATCAGGAATAAAGTATTTCCGAGGTTTCCCAGTAACATTTATGTTCATGTACAAAACATCATGTACAGCAGTAACCATTAGGGGGGTAGTCTGACTTCATGACTTTTGTATCATGGTTTTCCGGTTCATTTTCGGAACCGTTACACCCCTAGTGTCCATCCGTCTGCTTTTAAATTCCTAACGAACCATATGTTCGAATGAACAACATGTGAGTTGACAAATGATAGCCTGAGCCTGTGTTATTACAATTCTACAGGCACAAAGTACTGCTCGGCTGAGAAACTAGTTCTGTGTCACTCAACTCGGCTGGTTCATAATGCCCACTGAGGAGAGCGAACACATGCTTTTATGTTTGAAGGGAGTAAAAACACCAGCTGATACAATGAGGTAGAACTTGGACTTTTGGAAGAAGAATTAACAATATGTCCAATAAATATCCCGTCACAGGCTTAGTGTGGCCAAAACAAGTAAAAATATTGTTAAACAAAGGCTCATTCGTGTCATTCGTCTCGTCTGTTTTGGTGCATAATCTGGGCAGACTGAGCAGAATTTCGGAGTAGTGGTTTTGAATTCTCAAGGCATGTGATTCATCGTTTTCTCAGACGTTTTTTTGGATTCGTTTTTGTCTACTGCATGTAAAAGCGCTTCACTGACATAATATGTGTGATAACTCATTAACAGAACACCACACGACCCCAATACGGTCATCTGTCGAGTCCATTTCATGCACTAAAATAACATATTTCTTAACTTATCTCTCAGAGCAGCACAGTATCAAGGCAAAGGAGTAAGGAAATGTTGAGAAAGCAAAGTGCTGCTCTCTTTTTTCCTTTTAGTGACCAGACATTATAATGATTGTTTTCAAAATTGACTTTACTCTTTGTCCTGCATGACTGAACCCTTCAAACCCAGCAAAAGAAAAGGTCTAATATTACCTGCATTAGTTTTTTTAATTATTATGTATTACTATTTGATTTAAAGATGGTAAAGCAGGTAAGAAATACAACAGTAGAATAATATTAGTCATTTTAGGGAAATATTAGAGTAAAATAAATGTGATCATTACCTTTAAAGGTTGCGATTTTACTGCTATTTTAAATAAGAATCCTAAGCATTGATAAAGGTTTCATAAATCCATATACAAGAACTTGTTTCACTACCTATAAGTGGCGCTTTCTCTCTCCTTTATTGCATTCTCATTTGTTCCCATGAGCTTACCGTTAGATTTAAACAGACTTTCTCTGATTGTTTTTACTATCCGACTGCCATTATGCCTTTACAGTGTTTTTCATACACACAAGAGAAACGCACATATGTTCGGCGTTACTAAACCCATGCTTCGAGGACGAGGAGAAATCCGAAGAACGTTGACGTTCCCCTCAAGCAACGGCAGAGGACTGTCTCAGTGATCTGAAGGAACAGAGATCTTCTGTTGCAACCTCCCCCGAAACACCAACAACCTGATGTCTAATAACGCTGTCAGGGCTCATCGGGCCAAGTCGGCGTGTAGGTTTTAGATGTGCATAAAGATGGCGATGATGAGTAATTCTGTAGGCTGAGCAAGTCAAGAGGTTTCTAGAGCAGCAGCTGGCCAGCACCTACTCACTCCCCCCACCGCCGTGCTCCTCTCCACGGTCTCCTCTTAAACTGGCAGCGCTCGGCTCGCGAGCATCGACATGTTGCCAAACACACATCCACGCACGGATACACCAGCGTACACACGAGACACGGCTCGAAATAGAGCTCCGCTGCCAATACGCTTCACGCCCTGACGCGTTAGATTGCGCGTTCCCCTACGGATTACAGGTCTAGCTAGCGTAAGCGTTCCTCGGCGTACGGTAAGGGCCATGCACAGAGGAGCGCGTAGCAGGCGCTCGTGGGGGGAGTCGGGGTGGGGGGGTTGTTGTGGTAGTGGTGGTGGTGTGGGGGGTTTAGAGGGGGCGGCGCAATTTGCATTCACAGAGCTCCTAATATATACAGGTCAGTGACCCCCAGTGTGTGTGGGGTTAGAGCGCAGTGTGGGTACGTGCGTTTGCGCGGCTTGTTAAGCAGCCACGCTGCACACCCGCCTGCCAACTGTCTGCATCCCACCACAGCCGCACACACACACACAAACTCGTTCACACACACACACGTTTTGGCCTCTCAGGATTAGCGATAATGAGCATGCCAAGCGTATTTATTCTATTTTCAGATTAAATAGCGTAAAACATGTTTCTATTTTCTGACAGGGCCAATTAACTCACTGTGTGCTTGTGTATTTGCTGCTGCGCGCTCATTGTACGGCGGCACGAATTGGTTCGGGATGTGTGTACACGTCTACGTGTGCACGTGTGAGCCTGTGTTTCGCCTAAACTTCCGTTTCATATAAGCCCAATATGTTTTCTTGACACAATCTGCGGAGGACGCAATCTGAATCTGAAGATTAAAGAGTGTGCAAGCCCACTTAGCCAGGATTGTTACAGTAACGTCCACTTCAATGAATGACTAATGAAAAGCTAATTAGCAGCGGGTGGGCGAGAGAGGCAGTGCGGAGCAACACATTCGTATAGCAACGTTAAGGAGCTGAGGAGGGAACGAGGCCAGCGATCACATGCAAGAGAGAGAGAAAATGAGACTCAGGGTGCATTGAGGAAAGGATCTGAGAAGCTCCGCAAATCACTCCGGACCTAATGGACCTGGGCCTTTCTGTCCTTACAATGCCCATCCAAGCAGAACTGAGCAGAGTGAAGTGAAGCTCAGGGACTGACCTTTCAAAAAAAAAATTCAGCAGGTCCTCCTCCCATCCTGAAAAGAGGCTGGTGAGAGGAATATGTTAAATTCTCTTCTCACTGCAGGACAATGTTTGCCACAAAACCCAAACCAAGCACCATCATCACAGGCAATTCCTGATGCAAATGGATCTTTTTCTCTTTTTGAGGTTCATCACAATTACCAAATATTTTCCAGTTTCATCTAAGGTTAGTACCTTCTTTTTGTGGTGTAGAATTGCCATAACATTAGTGGAAGTCTTTAAAAAAAAAGCTAACAAAAACGACAAAGAAAACGCAATGCCCCTCCACCCATCCTGTTAATCTGGTCCCATTTGAATTACTAGGGTAAATTTATGCTGGAGTCAATTCTAGTACTATTAAAAAGATTCAAAATTCAAATTCATTCATTGTGTCCAACAACAATGCAAATTTCGAAATATTATACATTTTTGATCCATTATGAATCAATACTTTCAATCCAGTAGGTAGTGCGAGGCATAAGAAATGGAGGAAGAGAATAAAGGTGAAATTGACCGAAAGTAAAACAGAGAGAGAGAGAGAAAGAGAGAGAGTCTTGATGTTAGTGCCCTCAGAGAACTCAGCGGTGTGTTGCGGTGGGGAGGAGAGCAGTGTCCTTTGCTGCGCCGTAAAGAAAGAAGAGAGTGAAGCAGAGAGAGGTAATCCAGGCAGGGAGCAGGTCTGCAGGCCTAATCCCCCCTCAGAGCAGCCCTGCCTGGGGCATACAGACGGCTAATCCTGCCCCTCGAGACCATCACCACCAGCTCTGGTGCTGCTTTCCATACACACACACACACACACACACAACACACACACACTTACTGCCCTTGCACACACAAAAAATGGATTATACACAATATGATATAATCCATTATAATCTCTCATTCACAAACCATAATCACACGAGACCAAACTTTCTCAAATTTGATTTTATAAATAAACAAATCTCTATCTGAAGAACTGCTTCCTTTTTTTTTTTTTTTCCGGAAAAAAAAGATATCTGATATGTGTTAACTGTCCCAGCTTTCCCTGTAGGCCATCGTCGCTGCAAAAGTGTCGGGATGGGGATGCGTCTGTGTGTACACACATGCAAGCGGCAGTGTGAGCGGCTGGGTGAGCAGAAGACTGCTTGTACAGATTTGTCAGATGTGTGTATGGCTGGTCCATGGAGATGAGAGGGGGTAGATGGCGCTGACATGTGTCCGACAGTGAGCCCTGTTTCTTGGCCCTCTGCTCACACACATGACTGCTCAGCCTCTCCCATGCCACATACATTATGGAGCAGGGCCATAGACACCACCTGGTATAATGGAGTGTGTGGACTTGTGTGTGTGTGTGTGTGTGTGTGTGTGTATATGCATTCTATTGTTTTAACTACACTCAACTCCACACCCCTAAGTGGACGAAGAATGGAGGACAATTCCAAAATAAAATAAAGCTGATTTGGTATGTAAAGGCTACACTTCAATAGCAAAGTCAACATTATATTGTAACCATGTTGTAACTAGAGTTTAATGTATTGCATATCAATGTATTTGATGCTGTGTAATTATTGTGTATTTCCCATACACAACTACATAGTATTGGTTGTTACATGAAATTACACTGTGTTACACATAGTTTTGTTATGTCATGACAAAGCCCATATTTGGGTAAATACTGCCATGTTTTTAGAATTCTTTGCTTTGTCATCCATTTAAGGACTTCACCATCCACTTTTGGTATATGCATTTGAAATTTCCCTAAGATTAACTTTTGCGCTGTTATTTGTGTGTCCCCCCCCTTTATTTTTTATTATGATTATTATTATTATTATTTTGGTTTTGTATCATTTTGTTTTGTTCGTTTGTCTTTTTGTTTGTTGTTGTTTTTGTTTGTTTGTTTCTTGTACCTTTTTCCCCCCCTCTCTTTCTTGCTCTTCCCTTTTTCCCCTCTCTCTCTTTTCATGTCCCCCCCTCTATGTGGACGAATTGTGCATGTATATTCTAATTGTTGCATCATTTGGGATTGTGCCCAAATGAAACTTGGAATTAAAAATAAAGTTGCCCTCCAAAGAGGGGTGGTGGTGGTGAGCTTAAAAAAACGACAACTTTTGTGCTGAATGATATACCACAAGGCTCTGTACTCGGTTCCTTTTCATATTACCCCTTGCATCCAATGTCGTCTCACTTTTAGGCACCCTTTACCAGTTGTGACGGTCATTTTCTCAATGCTGAATTAGCAATTTGTGTCTTATTAAAGCATGCAAATATTTTTCTACTTTTGTGATGACTGTAGGAGACTTTAGCCTACTTGCTCCAAAAGTAACTTCAATATCTGCTGGACAGGCACCAAAGAATTGGTACCAAAGTAATGAAAGAAAACTAGGCCAGGGCTAAGAATGTTGAATAAAACAAATGTCTTGGACACAGGATGGTCATTATATTGTCTCTATTTATAAAGTTGCTGGCCTTGACCTTCATCATAGAGTTAAATTAGGATGCGTCCCTCCCTGTGCCCTTTCTGCAGCGAAAGATGGCTCTCAAAAAGTAAGCACACTGCCGGGCTGGTAATGAAGGTTTTTTGTTTAGAGTTAATGATAACAGCAGCCTCTGGTGGTAATATAAAAAGGGACTGAGTACAGAGCCTTGTGGTATATCATTTGGGCCTAGTGGTAATCTTAGGGAAATTACAATTGGATGGAGAAGCCATTGGATGAAAGACACTTCCAAAGAATTCCGAAAAAAAAATGTAATTGACAACATGTAGACTTTGTCATGATGTAACTATTAATTGTTACGTTTTAATAAACAATGTAATTGCCTATGTAACAACTGATACTACTGTAGTCACAATATATAGGTACAATATGACATTGAATTAAATTAAAGAAACTGAAGTGTTTTATACAACAAAACATTGGCTTCACATTCTATTTTTCTATGAAGTTGTTAAACAATACATTACCCTGTAGTTTCACTAGAGTCACAATGTGACGGGGGCTTCATGAAAAAATAAAGCGTTGCCTTTTTACACCACAAAGCAGATCAACTTTGTTATATTTTGATCAATATACATTTTTATGCAATTTTGCAACACTTCACTGGAGTCCCAATGTAGTTACACTGTTGTTTAGTTGTTGACTTGATATTAAGTGTTGCCTTTTTAAACTACAAAGCAGATTGGTTATATTGGTATATTTCATTCATAATACATTAAACTGTATTAACACTATAGTTATAATATGATGTTTGCTTTGTAATGAAAGTGTTGCCTTTTATCACACAAATCCATCTCTTTTATTGTTATACATTTTATTCTTGTATGACACTGTTAGATAATATATTTCAAAGCAGTTTCAAAATAATCATAACGTGACAATGACTTGGTGTATATATCTATATCCTATAAAGGAGATATATATATATATATATATATATATATATATATATATATATAATTGTTCTGTAAAGGTTTTATACAATACATTTCACTGTACAGTAGTTCCTATATAGCAAACCTGTGACAATTACAATTTTTTAATTACCACAAAGCAGATATCTGTAATTGATATGTATTTCGTTATTGTGTATGTGACGTTTCACTGTAGTTCCAATAAAGTTACGGTGTGACAATGACTTGGTATTTAAAGTGTATCCTTTTTATACAACAGAGCATTATTATGGTTTCAAAAAGGGATACTGTCTTGATTTCGACCTCAGAACAGAAGGAGCTCCAGAGCCGAGTGGGATCAGTGAGGGGGAGATCAGACAGTCCGGCCCAGCAAGGGCTCACTCAGCTGGGGGCAGTGCTCCAGGCGATCTCCCTCCTCTCCGGCCCTGACCTTGGCTTGGCTCGGGCAAACTGAGAGCCATCTGAAACAGGATTTGAATAAACTATGCGAGCAATGTTTGGAGACCTGACTGGACCATTCAGGGTAGTAACCCTGCTGATTAGATTAGCAAGGCGGCATTACAGTAAACATTACTGCAGGTTAAAACAGATTTGTCGAATGTAATTTGAACCGCCTTGTTGGGTGTGTGAACAGAACAACTTTGGTAGGTGAACTGTGTCTGCTAGATACCTGGTTGTAGGGCAAAAACACAATTTTTACAGCCTCCACTTCTCTCAACACATGCTCTCGCTCAGCTGCAAATGGCCAGCCAGTGTCTGTGAGGGTGAGTGGGATCGATTTCATGTTTAGGATGCTAAGATTGATTTTTTCCGCAGGTTCATGGATCACTCTCGCTGCTTGCATTTGGGCATCATTTGGGTGGCTGAATGTGAGATGGAACGGCTATAAGAGAAGGAGCAAGGAGCTTTATGACAGTCCTAGAAGGTAAATAAGAAAACAACACTGTGCTCTTCATCCCTTTCTGCTCTTAGCCCTCTAAACATGAGCAAATATTTTGTAACGTGTCCTGTTAAAAAATTAAATATTTAACGTGTTTATGATTCATTTAACAATTGAGCTGTTTGCTTCTTTCTTGCTCATGGATTAAGCCTAGTCTTGGACTAAGCTGTAATACCAATGGAGATTTACCATTCAAACTCAAAGCTAGGACTAGGCTTAATCCTCGACTGGGAAATTGGCCCTCAAGGTTATGATCTGCTATAATAATTTCCTGAACAGAATGTAAGAGCAAACACCAAACACACACAGATAACTATCTTTGTGGCGACATTGCATAGACTCCCATAATGACTAGATGTATATAATTCTACAGCTAATCCTAATCCTAAACCCAACCTTAACCTCAGTAACCAAATGCACATCTTGTACATCTTTTAGTTTCTTAAATAATGCACATTTTCTATAAAGTCATTTTTCCATATAGGGACCTATTAAATGTCCCCACAAAGTAAATAAAAGTACGAATAACAGTGATTTTAGGGGACAAAAAGTTCCCCACAACGTATAAAAACATGGTACACACAAACATACACACACACACACACACACACACGGTATGTTAAAGCAGAGGAAAGTAGGTGGGTAAAAGCTCAGTCTGGAGAAAGCTCTTTCCGTGGTTGTGTAAGACACACACACAGAGACACAGATACACATACACACAAACACACTCCCACCTTGACACACAGAGCAGAGGAGAGCAGTGATGGGCAGCAGATGGAGAGCTATTGATTTGACAAGTTATTAAAGAGGAGCAGAGAGATGGATCAAGAGCCTGACACTGACAGTCCTTTCTCTCTCTTTCTCTCTCTTTCACCCCCAACCCTCCCACCTCGCTAACTACCTATACACACTGTCTCTGTGCCACCTGTGCGTGCGTGTGTGTGTGTGTCTCTCTCTCACTTCTCAGACACGTCTCCCTCTATTCGGCTCTTTTCTTTCCACTATACAAGGAAACACAGACAGCTTGGCTTGTATTTTATCGTGTCACCTTTTCACCTGCAGCCAAACTGCCCTGTCCCCTAAAATCGAACAGAGCCTGTGCGACGCTAAGTGAGACAGCGGCTGATATTTTGTATGGAAATCTCCTCCGGAGCGGATAAAAACTCCCAAATCCTGACACGTTCTCCTGCATGGCTACATGACACAGTGTCAGTTACATGACAGAGCTGAGAGACAGAGTCTGCAAATCTCAGCTGGAGAGAGGAGGGCACACACAGACACAGAACACAGACACACACACACACACTCGTACGCATGCTTACACACTGAAGTTGCGAGCAAAGGTCAGCATCAATCATGCCGGATCGTTGTGTGTGTAAGAGTATGTGAGTGAGAGCAAGAGAGGGAGAGAGAGAGAGAAAGAGAGAGAGAGAGAGCAAGCACTGTGGGCTTGTACTGTTGTAATGTGTTATCAGAAGAAAAGGTCAGTGGTGAGTTACTGAGAGATCGTCCATCTGTCTCTCTTCCCCTCATGTGCATCCTGCTACAAGAGCATATCAAAGCTGACAATGTGTACACACACTTATCTTCCCCTCTTCCCCACATACACACACACACACACACACACAGGCATGCAAAAGCACACACGTGAGCAAATCCAAAAAGGTGTTCTATTTCTGTCTCACTGAGGTTGACCAAGACTGTTTTCATTTTAAAAATTACGCCGTCGCATAAACTATGCTCACGTCACATATACCTATTATGCAGTCCTATAGGTCACAACCTCGGTTCAGAAATGGTGAATTAATATTCTGAGATTTTTGGATCACATATTTTTGAGTATTTTCTCATCCAGCATCCCATAAAACATGCCAAAAAAAAAAAAAATGGAGGTACAAATGCACAAAAGTTCATTTCACAAACAGTCTTGTTTATTCCAGTTTAGGCAGCTTTAATATTTGCATTTATATTTATTTTATGACATTTAGCAGATGCTTTAATCAAGCCAAGGCAAACGATGACTGGCAACAGAAACTAAACAAAAGGTAACTAAAACACACCAAAAACGGATGAAACCAGTAAGAAAGCTCAGTGCTCCATGGGTCTGGAGCGTAGGGTATAACATGCTGGAAAAATCATTTGAAGTTTGTTAATAACCCAGAGTATTTTCTTTTAACGCTTCTTCTGATCTTATCCAAATAGACATCAGATATTTAAATAAATATCTAAGTGGAACCTGTTCACTGTCCAAAACCTGTCCACTCTCTCACCACTTTGACACTATTGCAGTCTGTGTTCATTTTCTTACCAACCATCAGTAGATGCCACAGACTGAGGATAATGCCATTGTGTTTCTTGGTACACGTCCAGCATGTCAGAACTTATGCTGGAGCCCACACAGATCCGCTGACCTGTGTAACTGTGATGTAGCAGAGAAAGAGCTCAGCTGGGCATTTACATATGCAATAAGTTGGATTTGCTCACCTATGGGCCTTCAGAACTCATTAGAGAAGGTCTGTTAGAGATTCTGGGTTTTTGGTGTATGGTAACAAAACATACACCACACATACACATAGCCCCCCAATATAACAGACCTTCTACAGTGACTGACTATGGAGCAGTGCCAAAGAGCAGATCTATTAGAAGTGCTGTGTTTAAGTAAAACACGCCAATACTTTCAATGTTCTGGAGTAGCTACATAAATTACCAATTCAAATAACTGATCGTGATCTTATAAGTAGCAAAGTTTCTTTTAGAACGCTGTAGCAGGCAGCAATGTAATGTCGCAAAATTGTTACAAAAAGTGCTAGTCTGTTTCTCTCTTTAGAAAGACAGGTATTTTCATCTACTTGGCATTTCTGATTGGTGAAGAATTGCCAGAAGTGGCATTTGATTGGCTACTATGCTTGTAAAGCAATAACAATTGCATCATGACACGCTCTTTGCAGCTGCGAGATGAAGTCGGAGGATGGAGTTTTTAAGCCTAGGGCTACTATTAAAAATAAGAAAACAAATCCACATATGCACACATTCACATGCGTACCCAAACACACACACAGCTATATTACGCATATTCGTGCGCACACAGATGTACACACACCCAGGCACCCTCACAAATTACGTGCATTTAATAATATTACTTCCCATTGTGTCAGATCGTGCTCTTCACTGCTTCTATAATAGCAGGGGATGGATGTTTTACACACTTTAAGCTGTAGCAACAGACACAAACAGAGAACAGTGATCTCACTGCTACAATGCCTATGCAAAAAGTAATTGCATTGTACCTCTCCGTGGCCTATTAGTGCACAATTGACATTGGTGGAGAGTGATAGCAAAATTACCCGTTGCTTTAAAAGCCCAGCCACCCTTAAATACTGCAGAATAATTGCCCTCTCAAGCTTTGAAAACGAAGGAGATGATTAAATTTAATCTCTAAACGGCATTGGCACTTTACCAGTGAATACATTTGCACAGGCCCCGTTTGGCTGAGAGCCGTAATTTGCTAAATTGTGGGGTTGATTCAAAAGGTTAAAACGACTCTCTGGGTATCTTTGCGTGGACTGTTTTCACTGGTGGCACTGCAGCTTTCCTCAATGTTAAACTTCCAAATGAGCATTTACGTATAAACAGGACACACACATGCACACACTCACAGATAGAATGCGCATCAGTTTTTTAAAGGCCCACGCAGACATAAAAAAAACAGTGTTAGTCCCTCATGAATTTCCTTGAAAAGTAATATTACCTGAGTTATTAGTTATTAAGAGAAATTAGCGACATTACCCCATAATGTTTCTTATCTCACTCCCTCCTTAATCAAGCTATACAACCTGGAACAAATTTACAAAAGGTGTTTGTGTTCTTTGACTGCAGCCAACTGTACAGTTTGAGTGGACACCTCTCCTTTTTCCTCACTCATCACCATTTTTGTTGAGCTTTTTGGCCAGAAGCCCACTGCCCTGCCCTGATGTGCGGAGTATATAAATGACTTGGTAACATGAGCTACCATTCATGTAATGAAGTGTTAAGTTGATTAGTAACCCTAATATTATGACTGTTTTGGACATGATGTGTGGCATCATGCTTAAATAATTGAGTCATTCTCATGCCATAGAACATTTTTTAACTGTGACGTAACAAGTGACATTCTTCTCGTGTGCACAGGGAAGCGGGGAGAGCCTTTTGAAAAGATAAGCAAAAATGCAGATTGCATGAACAAAAGCTTCATATGCAGGGCAGTAAATGTGATGAGTGTGCAAGCTTGTCTTTTGCCAACAAAGGTTCTGATTCGTTTGGTGGTGGTGTTGTTGAAGCTGTGAAATGGGTCACAGTGACAGTCTGCGTCTTTTTGACAGAATGCACACACTCTAGAAATTAAGCAAATGTAGTTGCACAATTTACATACGTGTTGTAGTCGCACAGAGAAAACCATTTTACGCTTAAGTTAACACTTTGGTATTGCAATGGCATTATATTGTGCCAGGCAACATCCATTTACAAAAGATCCTTTGCCATTTGTTTTACCTTTTTTCATCTAAATAGCTACTCTAACAAGATGCTATGTTTTCTTGCGCCAGTTCATTCTGGTGATTATTAGGCTACTGGAAAGTGGGACCGAGTAACCGCTCATTACTAATTCGGTGAACACTCAGAGTTTGAACTGCATAAATACCCAATTACAGCCTGACTCATTTCTCTGGATGATGTGTTCCTTTTGTTTAAGCGCACATGTGATTAAGGCTCCGCTGCATGCCGGCATTGTGCTTTGCCTGCCCAGACTAAGTATTATTTTTCTATCTGCTGAGCAAACAGATATCACTTTCAATGCTATTGTTTCTTTTGTTGTGAATGCAGCATTTTTTTTTTGCACACACACACACAACACAATGGAGGTATCGGAGGTTTTACACAAATCAATGTAACGTGTGGTATGTAGTGTTAGTCAGACTCCTTCACATGTTAGCGCCACGAATGTGGCGCGGGACAAAAGGCCAGAGTTAAATAGACCTGTTGTAATACACGACACTTGTAAAAGTGGGATGCCACAAACTTTTGGCACTGCTACACGAGGGCACAAAGTGTTGATCATAACATGTCCTTTCTCTAATGTGTCATATGATGCTGGACACATCCATATGGCAGGAATAAAGGTGAAGTTGGTAGAACTTTTGTGTGAGTGTGTGTGTGTGTGTGTGTGTTTGGTATGCTGGTCAGTGCTTTGGTATGGGTTGGTGGATTGTAATAGGACTCAGAAGGCACAGGGCAGCTCAGAGAGGATATGGAGAGGTCCAGTGACTGAGCTTAGGGCAGCTCACGCTGGACTTATCTCATCACACAGCCTGTCAGACACACCAGAGACATGGACGCATGCACACACACACACACACACACAAAGAGAGAGAGTCTGATACACCCCACACAAAAAAAAGCGTGAGAAAGATACTGTACAATGTCAAATGAAAATATTTTGTAGCTCATTAAATGCGCCGCACTTAACAAACTAATGCGTATCTCTTAACTACATTTTGCCCATGTGTCCCATTACGTTCTGTATTAACAGACATCACGACTAAGATTACTATATTAAGAATAGCAATGGCACACATCTCTGCAAGTTGTCCGACCAGTATGCAGGCATTAGGGGGAGTAATTTTCCAACTTCTCCCTATGCTTTACATTGTTATGCCTAAACCCTCAAGCTTTCTGGAAGACCATCTAAGTTATCTGTTGTCTCAGCAAAGACACACATACACGCACACACTCACACACACATACACCAACACACACAGCATGCCGGTGTCACTTTCAATTACACAACTTGCCGATTTTAAGAGACAGTAATTGAGCCCGGGGCATTTCCTCTATTTAAAACCACAGGAGTTCCCACCATTCACCCTGCAACCCCTTCCCTCCCTCTCCCCACACCCTTCCACCACCCATCTCCTCCCTCTGGATAGCGATATAGGGAAAAGATGAGAGCAAGAGTGTGTGTGAAACAGAGAGCGTGAAGAAGAGACAGGGAGAGATTGTATGGATGCATAAGAATGTTAAAAGCCTTTTTTGACCCACTCCTCAACTTGACAATCAGAGCCTGAACAATCAGAGCTTTGAAGATATAACAACAAAAATTTTGAAATGTAATTTCGGTTATATTAATTTTAAGAAATTGATGATCATGAACTGACCTTAAGAAATGTAAAATATAATCTGTTGTAATTTGTTCTGTTGAAATCATTACTGTACATTTTGATTACACAATGAAACACTATAGTAATATACAATACTATACTATACTACGGTATGCATCATTATGCATGGGGGTATGTAAGAGAAATCAATTGTTGATATAAAATTCCACGTCAAAATATGGGAATGAAAATATGCCAATGTTTGAACAATTGTCATCTCATCAAGTGACAGCAACTATCTTCATTTTTCGATTAGCACGTGGATGTGATTATCGCACAAATTCTAATAGGGGTTCCAAATTGTAACAATTAATGGGTGGTTCCAAAAACTTGGCCTTTATTAAGAGATGAGACTTTTAAAAACTGTCGTTGGGAAACAGGCACAGTCCTAAACCATTAGAGACAGTCTGCGAAACAAACAAATCCAAATCAGGGGCAAAAACAGAGAATAGTCCAGAAACATGAGACAATGGTATGTACATTAGAAAGCAAAACCAAAAGTCTCCCGGTATGCAGAAAATGACATCACAATACTTCATAAGGAACCAACAAGCTCTGCATATTCCAATAGTCAAAGGCATGGCAAGTGAAAACTCTGATCTAGTAATTAAAGGCTGTTGTGAACACCTGGAGCTGGAGTTTGGATCAGGCAGCTGATCTGAAGAGGTGAACTCTTCAGTCTCGTCTGGATTTGGACTGAAACTTTACATGAATTAATTAATGGTTCACTAGAGATCAGACGAAGACTTAAGATTAGAAGAGTGATGACTAAATCAACGATCAGAAATAAAAATCAGTGCATTTTCATATGCAGGTATAGTTGATACAGTGGCATTCCAGATGCGCTCGAAAGCAAAGTCCAGGTGTTCCAGGAACTAGTTTTTCTATGACTACAACTAGTCAGGATAGCAAGGACAGTGATGATGAGAAAGTATTTGATAAGATTTCAAAAGAACATTGAATACAGAAGGAGATTTTTAAAAAGTGAGGACAATTATATTGCTACAGCTTTCACATGATCACTTCAGTCCCATAGCTCGTATTCCCTTTAGAATTACATATGTTGGAAAGTATGTGGGAAAACCACAAAATGTCCATTTTTAATCAGTACAAAATGAATAATTACAATTTATTTATATGTGCTGTCCAGTAGAATCTAGAAAAATGTCTGCCCTTTTCCTTTTGGGAAAAATCTGCCTGCGATGTTGCTAAAGTTACTTACATGACAAGCAGTGTTTTATACATGAAATATCACCTCTGAATGCAACTGAAATAATTTGCAAGAAATTAGCAAAATCCCAATACTTTTAATGGTGAAACAACATGATTCATATTAAAGTCTACGATTTCCATATTTTGAAATAATCATTTAGTTGATTCTATGTTATGTTATGTAATTATAAACGGAACTTTATTTTTCTGGTTTTGTTTGCTCTTTCTAATTTTTCTCAACTTATTTTACAGCGGCACATTTTTTATTACAGAAGTGTTAGAAACAGAGCCCTTGTGTATTAATGGTAGTCCATCTCAGACCACTCTTTTCTTAAAGAATGAACTAAATGATTGTCTTTTCTTGGAGCGAGTGCCGCAACGGGCAGCATTTGCTGTAAGATGGGAGCGTCTGCCCTGATGGTCTTCTGCATTTGTCTTAATTTTGGATAATGCATGTTCAGTGGCTGAGATCGTACCCTCTGCCTGCTCGTTATTTCCCATTACAACTTATAAATCACTTCTCAAGATCTTTCTCATGACTAGAACCAAGCAGCCCACAGAAGGTCCCATAAGCCAGGGGTGATGTTGCTCATCTTAATGAACATACATTAAACCTTTGCATCTTTTTTTCGGTATTAATGCACTTCCAAGATGGCGAGTAGGAGGGCTAGGACTTTGGAGAAGCCAAATCCACTTATCGATCGCAATTTCGCTAACTAATCCTAGATGGGCCCAAGTGGCTGATCTGCTTTACCTTGATAGGTGTGTACGAGTGTGTGTATGTGTGAGAAACCCCTCATGCCGGCTACGAGCACCCAGCTTCCTTGAGAGCAGGCAAGGAGAGAGGCCTACTGCTATTCATTAATAATTCACTGCAGGCAGTCTCAAACTCCCCCATGGCTCCTATCAGATTACAGCTAGCAGCCAAGACTCAAGGTTAGTGGGAATGATAGAACAGTAGGCCAACAGTAGACCCAGATTGGCCTTCCCACTGGTTGTGGGTGGAGGTGAGGATGGAGATGACTGAGTGAAGTTGTAATATACTGTGCAATTGTCAAAAGCTGTTCCGAAATACTTATCCAAATGCACAACATGCAATCAGACCTAGACATAAACAAACATCATTATAATTAATATGACAAGAAAGTACCGCATTTTAAAAATTTCGCTTTTGTTTAACCATTTTTCATTTCTTTATCATTGCATCATTGCAATCTGATTCTCTAGAGCAATCACCATGCTCCGCATTAAGGTTGCAGACAGGCACCTTTATTCTTTCTTACAACACTGTAATTACAAAATACAGTATGTCAGAATATGAGGGTTTGATATTTACTGCTTACAATTTTTTGAGTGATAAAATGAAGAAAGAGATGTTATTTTTGGGAACCTAGTTTGTATTTCACCTGCTTCTAGCTGCATTAAGCAGTCTCTATTATTTTTATTATTAACTTAATCAAAATAATACCACAAAACAAAGAAAAATATGACTTAATATGAACAAAGGAGTGACACCCAGAATGTTTGCGGATCAGAAATTACTTGAAAACACAAGTTTGCCGTAGATTAAGACCTTCTTAAAAAGTATTTTAATATATTATGAAAATAAAATACAAATAACTGTAAATTTACAGCAGTTAGTTACAGTTTATACTGTCTACTTCTCATCATACATTTACATTTACTGGTACATTTTTTATTTGAACAAATTGAAAAGAGAGAGACATCATCAAACTCCAAAGATCAGAAATAGGATAAAAATATAATGAAACCGTCACTGGTTATTTTTCCTCCCAAATAAAGTTAACAAATGTAGTGACTAACTATCCGCTTCTGGTAGTAAGTCGCAAAAGGAAGCAGCAACTCTTTTTGGGGAAGTTTGCTGTAAAATTAATGCAAAGGTCTTGCAGTGTAAATATCGAGTGGAAGCTGATCAATCAGAACAGTTTAAAAAACAGGAATCAAAAGTAGCTCCTCGGGTGCCGGTTACCCCGATGACTCTGTGCAGCAAAACTAACCTTTTTAACCGCATTAGCATTTTTTTAGCAGGGGATTCTGGGGGTGTGTCGAAGGAAGCAAGCAGAAGGGCATCGCGCATGTGTGTGTGTATGTGTGTTAGTGTGTGTAGGTCGGAGGTATGATCCTCCCACGGAGGGTGTGGAGGTTTTGGCAGCCGTAGATCAGCAGAGCCGAGGCCCCAGGCCGCCCGTGCTCTCTCAGCCTGTGAGCAAAGCCCATGACTTTCATGCTAGAGTGGAGCTCCGCTCTTGCCCACACTACAGAGAGAGAGAGAGAGAAAGATAGATAGACAGAGGGAGAGGGGAGAGAGAGAGAGCGAGCAAGCCCTGACCTAGCCAGACTCACTTGGCAAGAGCAGCAGTGGCCTGGCCACGGAGCGGAATATAGCTTGCCTGTCAACATGGATAGAGTTCCCTCTGGTTAACTTATAGCTCTCCGTGTGAAACGCTCTCCCGCCACTCCAGCGTTAATGTATTTGGAGTGGAGCTTGTAAGATCAAAATTTAGGTCGCCTATGCCTTGACTCAGAGCAATCAGGAAGACTGGTCTCCGGCTATAGTGGGGAAAAGGCTCGCATGGGTAACCTGTAACCTCAGCTTGGCCGGGTTTCAGGCTTGTCTGAAGGGACCTATGGAAAAAAAGTGCTGCAAACTAACTTTAACACAACTTTTCACAATCAAACTTCATGTGTCAAGAGTGTCATGCAATGTAGAAATGATGCTAATGCTAAGGTTTTTAATTTCTGATTAAATCAGTGTTTTTTTGAAACTCTTTATCTGGTTTACAACTTCAGATGATGATCTCTGTGAACCTATATTATGATCGAGGTTTTATGTACTCCTGGCCAATAAATAATAGGAAATGCAATCAACACACACAGGTTTCAATTGGATTCCCTGACTATCGACTTGGACTTCTTTAGTCCATCACACTAGCATCGGTTCTATCGGTTATCGGTTCTGCATGATCAGTTGCAAGGTGCTGTCTTAGATGTCATGGTTTCATTAATTAACTGTAAAAAACCCTCCATCACAATCTAGATACCGTGGCCTGGGCACGTCTTCAGTTACAAGTGCAAGTGAACCCTAATTTTGGTCAACTCAAATCATATTTACCCAAATGTTTTGTCCTGTTTGCTGCAGTATGCAATGAAGACCCCAACTGGCTTTGTGGAACTTGGGACTCAATTCACTTTTGTCCACCTCTCTTTGCTTGCTTGAAATATTGTTTAGACTTGCTTTTCTTACTAACAGTCATTGTTTAAAGATGTCTTTATAAAGAATTGGGCCATTCTTGGACTTGTGTGCATGCTAACTAAGTTCATGAAACCGACTACAGTGTTAGTCTGCAGCATAAAGTGAAACAAGCAGAAGTTAACAAGCAGAAAATACCTCAGTTTAGCAGAAGCTTGCCATAGTTTGAGAGCCGCTGCTCTAGATTCACTTGACCGTTCTCTATGGCAAAACTGTCATCATTTACTAGAAATGTAATTCATTCCTGTTTCATCACAGACAGAAAGTGTGTGTCTGATATTGAGGTGCACCTTGCGTCCTTGGCCACTTCTATTGAAATGCGCAGAGGACCATAAAAATAGATTTTCACTTGTTATGCAGTACTTTTGCACGAAACCTCTCTGGAGGAGCCTACTGCACTGGAAACTGTTCAGATTAGTATATACTGAAAGTCTAACTCCCAAGTGTAAAATGCAAGGACAATGTTTTTCATCTTAGAAAGGGAGGTAAGACTAAAGTGTGTGTCTGTGTCTTGACTTCAAATGACACGTACTAAAATAGAGCATCTCAGTTGCAGACTTTGTACATCATGAGGGAAAAAAAAATTCTGCTAATGTGTCTGTAATTTCCACAGTCTGGTGACATCATCCCACTTGACACAGTTGTGCCGGACAAAGCAGAGATAATTTGTATTCCAGAAAAGCGATGTTGCTACAAAGAAAACTGGTTACTTAGCAAACTCTAATGATGTCACACTCATTACATTAGCTGTCTCTATCTTACTGCACAAATAAGCAGTATTTGAATAGTTAATGGACAGGGAATTGGTAGACTAAGAGACTGACATGAAGATACAGAATTTTATAATGACTGTGAAGTACAGTAAATAAGTGGAAGAATTTAATTTGACTCGTAGATTGTGCATATATAGAGAAACCAACTGTGAAAAAAATAATTAGAGTTTGATCCTTGGTGTTATAGCCCTTCCACATGGATACCTGGAAAAAGAGCTGAACTGAATACTAACCCCAAAATTGAATTTAAGAAAGAAGTAGTGTTAATTTTCTCGCCCATTTTTTAATTTAGTCTTAGTCTTAGTCTTCTGTGAATGTTCCTTATTAGTCTTAGTCATATTTAGTCATTTACGTATCAGTTTTTGTTAGTCATGTTTTAGTCGACTAAAAGTCTCAATATTTTAGTCTAGTTTTAGTCAAACGAAAACTCAAGGTATTTTAGTCAAGTTTTCGTTAAAACATTTTAGTCTTTTTTATTTTTTATTTCAGAGATGATTTTTGTTTATCACTCCAGTGGGCGCAAGTAGTTGCATGTAGTTTTGCGGCCGGAGAGGCGCAGGAACACGACGTAGATGAACTGCTGGCACAAACACATGACAGGCGGTCTGGTGGTCTCTTGTGTAGACGAAAACGAGAGGGAGTTTTTGTTTCATTCTTATTTCATGCTAAACATTTTAGTCTCGTTTTTATTCGTAAACCATAAGGCACATTAGCACAGTCTTTGTCAGTATTCTTAGAACAGTGGTGCAGTCTCATCATCGTCTTGTCTGAGTCGTGGGAAAGAGGGTCGTTGACGAACACATTTCGTCTCGTCTCGTCTGAGGAAATTAACACTAGAAAGAAGGAATAATCAGAAAGTTTTGGTTACCAACATATGAAAGTTCATTACTTCCAATAAGCCTATAAAATATGTTTTTGATGTATTTATGTCTTGCCATGATCTCCCTGTTTAGTCTAGTACTTGTTAGTTAGTCCCTGTCTTGTTTGGTCTGACATTTGCTTGTCATTTATTGTCTATGTAGGGCTTAGTCTTATCATGTTTTGCCACTTATCCTGATTAGTATTTCTGTGTTGTGTCAATGCGGGCAGTTGGTAGTCTCAAGCCTCAAGCCGTTTTCAACACTTTTCACTGGTTAAATATTTCTGAAACTGTCAGGCCAATGTGAAGACTGACCAATAGAATTGTTTTATGACTTAGCTTACTTATGCAAACAAATAAATGACTACCAGTAAAGTACACCTAAAAACAGCTGAACTTTCATTGGGCAAAGAGTTTATTTATTTTTGTATTTATGCTCGGATCCAGAAGGATTTATACGTTATTTCAGGGCTGGAGCAATATTGTCCACTGCATTGCATGACATCTAGAACAAAGGCATGCTTCCACTGGTAGATCACTAAGTAATGTTAAATATCACTATCTAATGCTATTTTTTATCCAGAGCTTGAAGTCTTTTAGCTAATTATTCTACATGTCTTCTAAACATAACAATAACCATTGTAAAAATCATACCATGTAAGAGTGTAGACAATATACTCTACTGCTTCGTCTTACATTCTTTATAGTTTACTAAGAAAGCTTTTCCTTTATATTAGCAAACATAGTTATTAAGAAAGCATGCTTCTTAAATAGCTTTGTGAGAGGTATTTCAAATAAAGTGAACTTCCACTACAAAGAAAAAACTATTACAGTACATCATGCTGTTCCAGCAGCAAGTATTATTTTTACATGCCATTTAATTGCTACTTTGAGGTTTGGAATTCTTGTAATTTTTATGAAATATGGCACATAATTGCAGTAGCACTATACAATGACTCACAAATGTGATTTCAACCTTTTGCAATGTTAGTTTAACCGTCTA
This sequence comes from Distichodus sexfasciatus, assembly GCA_032718565.1. Classification (NCBI taxonomy): domain Eukaryota; kingdom Metazoa; phylum Chordata; class Actinopteri; order Characiformes; family Distichodontidae; genus Distichodus; species Distichodus sexfasciatus. Next base: position 2,375,624 of record JAVGVS010000051.1, on the reverse strand, counting down.
TTAGAATTAAACATTTAGGGATTTCTTTAATAGTAATTGATGTAAGCAATCTTTTGTACATTATACAGAGAAATTGATAGGCTCTTATGAAAAAATCATTCACCGCCCTGTCAATGCAATCGTGTCTGCATAAAAAGTTTTAGGTTTTTGCGCAAGAAACGTTGTACCGTGTGAAATCAGTAATGTCCAAAGGATTTGCCAAAATCCTTCACCATTCTGAACCATCATTTGACATGTTTGTCAGTCTTGCTCAAACATGGTTCTGAGCAATTCACCTGAGAAACAGGCAGCGTGTTAACATTACCCCAGTGCTACTCAGTGTAGCTGATAAAGACTGAAACATAGGCTTGTATGTTGTAGCCTAGCAGGGGGGTCCTCCTCTATAGACATGCTTTTCAACTCAGCCCAGCAGCAACAGCAGTGAGGAGAGGATCCCGCCAGGGAGAGGTCATCTTGTTCGCACCAGATGAAAGGAGAGATATGTACTGCCCTTTAAAATTTCATGTCAGATTTATAGACTTTAGGCCCTTTCTTTCATGTATTAATAAGCTTGTGAACATCTGAGCAGTGGAGATTAGGCCCCGAAATCACTCTCAATATGAATAAGTCTGCTTGTGTTAATGTGATTGGGACCTCAGCTTTTCATCTTGCTGATTGTATGACAGACTGGGCCTCATTCATGAAGTCCTCCTAAATATGTGAATATATTTGCACATAAAAGCACAACTTAAATAAAGTTTCCGAAAGACCTATCAGTATGCCCGATTTCAGTAGATTTGTTCATCACCACATCATTCACGGTAAGTTATGGGCTAGGGTAGAAGCTGTTGAGTGTACTAAATACACCTAAAATCCATGAGACCATGAGGTCACTGGATCCACAAACAAGCAAATGTGCTCTATAAGTTCTATATACTCTGTAAACTATAAACTTGATTGTTGTGTAAACTAATATCATGACCAGATAATTTCAGCCATTTATACCTCCGTGCATTAATAATATGCAAAGGTTACTTTTGTTTTATTGATTTATTTTTTCATATGCATGGCCAAACCAGATTTATAAAGCAGCCGAGTGTCCAAAATGCTCTAATCCAAGGAGTAAATGTTTATACAAAGTTTAAACTTGTACATAACTCCCAAGATGACAATAAAAATCACCTTGTCTTTTGGGTTTGACTTGGACATTTGCTTATTTTTGGTTTCTGAGGTTAAAAAGTGAATTAAATCACTGTGTAATGTCATTAAACTTAATGATAAGTAACCCAAGTAGTAACCCAAATCATGCATTACTGATGTAATGGAAGTATGGAAATATGCAGAAACGTGCACTTTGACTATATTGACTAATATTGCACAGATGAATAATCAGATTTGGTTGCCTTATCATTTTATTTAAGACCATCTTACAAAGGAATTTCTTAGAAGGGATTGTGTTTCTTAGTGTCATCACAACCTCCGATTGTACCAATGTAATAACACCTTGATTTCATTAGAGTGCATTACTTGACATAGGCCTTATCTCAGATCATGGGCTAAATCAGTAAACTAAACCTTTGGGAAGTATTATAAAATATTGCAGATTTTAAATAAATAGAATAAAACATGAATTATATGAATGAAATATATAAAACAATCAAACATTTTTATTTGTCTAACAATGAGGAAGGAACATAACAGGCACAAAGTGGGTTATTTTTGGGGTATACTGATAGTTCAATTGTCAACCATTGCTTAATTTTTGCCATTTCTGAAAACAATGCATAATTAATTGTCACTTTAAATTCGCATGCAAATGGCACTTTTCTAAAGACAAATATCATGAAATTAAAGATATCTTAAAAGTTTAAATATAAAAATTAAAGATAACATAAAGATAATGTTAGATGGTGTCTTGACACCAGAGTTCGTCTGTGGATTAATGTGATAAACTTAGGCATGGGATGTTGACATTTACTGATAGCAACATAATTCTGGATTTTGACATTTAAAATGTTCTTTTCAAATTTTCCTTTTCAAATTCCTACTCCCCATCTACCTATTTCTCATGTCAATGAGCATGGAAAACTGTCTTCCATCTGTTCTGCTCTGCATCCCAATACATCAGCCCTAAAAAGTAGCAAGAAGATCTTAATGGCCCTACTCTGGGAGAAAAAAAAAACAGACATGAAAAAGAAAGACGACAGAATGGGGATTTGCTCCAAAAGAAATCAGACATGTTTCATTCAAATCAACACTGCTGCACCGCTGCTTCTCCTGAGACCAGCACACATCACACGCACCAGTCGACGAGGAAGTATTTCAATCCTAACGTCTCTTTAGTAAAGAGGGAAGTACTGTTTTGAGATGTGAGTGACGCTGCGAGCGATTATCTGACACGCTTTCACGAGCGTTTACACTCCTGCTTTATCGAGGCGAATTATTTACATAATGCTGAAATACCAATGAGGAAGCGGAGGGAGAACGCAGTCCCATGATGCCTGTTGAGATGCATGTTTTAGAGTGTGCCAGGATAGACATTGTTTAGTCTAAATGTTGATTTGTGCGTATGGTTGGATTGAATGCATATGCTAATTGCTGCATGTCTCAGGTGTAATCAAGTGGAGGATGCAAAGAGAACAGAAATAATATGAGCATATAATGAACATAATATGAATGGAATGTGAATCTGTACCACTGTGTTGTTACCACTTATGTTCTAAAAGCCTTAAAACAGTGCTATTGTCAGTCACCATCAATAGAATATCTTGCCATCAGACAAATGTTAAAACTGTTAAGCCCATTTTTGGTCTCAGGTCATTGGAAAGTAGGTGACTGTGATCTGTTTTAAGATGCAATGTTATGTCGCTGAATAGTATAAATACAAAGTTTGTCCTATTACAAAGTATTATTTTGGCGTAAGTAACAATTCACTGATAAAAAGTAAAGATTCCTAAAAAAGAAATAGGCAGCAGTAAACAGCAGCCCACACACCTCTTAAATACTGAATTTCATTTTTCATATGCTACGGATAAGATCAGAGTGCAAATCAGGATGCAAATATTGCACATACTGTCTCTTGTCAATGGCAGTGCATTGGGGTAAAAAGTACATGACTTTCATTAGGATTTAAGTCAAGTACAGAATTAATAGTTGCTAATACTGTCAATACTCAGTCCGAATACTAAGTACACAAAACAACACTTTCTCAAAACATTAACACAAAACAACAATTAGTCAAGTACTATCATACTAGTACTGTAAATCATAAGTACTGCTTACAAACAATACCTGGCATAGTTTCAGCATCAGATTTTCCTTCAGTACAGAGGGATGTATTTTCATTATTTTTCTACTTCTCCTAACTTCTTATGCTGTTTTCAAAGAAGAACAGCTCTTTTTTAGAGGATCACATTAGATGGTGTTTTAGATGCCACATGGCCCCCGTGGGGCATTGAACAAAGTTCTGGTGTAAGAATGTGCAGATACATCAGTGGTCTTCAGATTTCCCTTTCCACACTTGTCCTCTTTCATCCCAGAGCTAGTGGCCATTTACCTCCAAACACCTCTGTGCATTTCCCCAAGGAACCTTAGCATGGGCCACAGAGCTTTGCTTTCATCATCACAAAGACCCCCTAAGTCTCTCAGGAGGATGGGTTTCTCTCATGCTACTTCTCCATCTCCCTCTCTCTCTCATGCTCTCTTCATTGTCTTCATCTTATTCTATCTACTCCACTATTTCTCTTGGGGAAAATAGCATCTCCCGGAACACAAAGTGCCATGCTATGTTGAGCGAAGAAGCAAAACAATGTTCCCTCAAGAAGAAGATCAGACGCTTTTTCTGACTTTAGGTAAGCTCTTCCCACCTCTGCCTCACCAACAGTCATAATGAGTAATGAATAAAACCCCACTGGGTGGCCCCAACTTGAATGACAAAAAAATGACTATATGCAGATGCACAACAATAGCAAACATGACCCATTTCTACAGCTGTAGATTCAATAGAAGAAAAAAAACACTGCTTCTGTCTGGAGTAGGTATCAAGTGGGCTAGAGTTCTTAATGCATTAAATGGGAAATAATCATTAATTTCACACTGAATGAGCAAGAAATGGTAACTGAGCTTCCCAGCCAATTTGCCTACTATAATCACCCCATGTAGGCTCTTAATTGCTATGCATTTAGTATTTCCTTTAGTCTTTAATTGGCTGACAATAGAATCCCTTCCACTGTTTAACTTACAATCGAGGGACCCTTAGTTAACTTGTTATTGACTTAGATTGCACACAATGTGATCAAATTATCTCTTATCTTAAAGGCTGGGAGACCTTATTAGGAGAGCTGCTGCAGTTGACTATGCATCACAGACTACAAACAGATGCTGTGCGACAGACGTTAATGAGTGATTTTGTATTAATTTTGTGTGCTTGCTCGCTTGCTGACCTTAGACATCACATGCTAACAGCCAAGTACTACCTTTCCCTCCCTCTCTCTCTCCCTCTCTCTCTCTCTCTCTCTCGCTCTCTGTCTCCCTCTTTCTCTTTCTCTTTCTCTTTCTCTTTCTCTTTCACTCTCTCTCTCTTTCTCATCTCTCAGTCAGGCCTTGACAGGAGTCATCTGAGGCCATCCCAACTGCAGTTCAGGCAAGGGAGTCTTTCTGAAGCAAAGCATGATTGGGCCTGACCCGTAGTTGGGTGGGAAACCAATTAGGAAAGCTGGGTTGCTGCTGGAGTAGGTGCAGGAGGTACCAACAGGGGGCACCATCCTGTAAAATGGAGATTTAAAATTGACGTCTCTCTGAAGTCATTAAAGATCTCTGAACAGCAGACCTCTGCTGTCAATGGAAATATAATGGCGTCAAAAGCACAAGTCGTTACAATCGTAGTCAAGTACAGAGTAATAGTTGCTAATATTTGCAAACTAGTACGAAGTACTCAAAATAATACTTATGTAACAACAGTAACAGTAACAAACTATACTAGGATACCATTATACCAAGTGCTGTTTACAGACACTATCTGGCAAAATCAGATGTAACTTAAGTGCCAAATAGGTGTTTTCAGAATGTGCATAATGTAAAAATGACGTCCTATGGCCCGTTAACTGTGTCTTATGTTTATTTGTCTAATTTTTTCCTTCCCCTTCACTGCATTAGCTATGTGCTACATTCAGATAGATGGTGCACATTAAAGCACACTGGTGGCCAAAACACGTCCCCTTTGACTGCTTTAGTTTCTATAAAAGCACTATATAAATGTAACATTCACTCAGAAGTCCAGGTCACACTTTCCATTGTTTCACATCTTTAGAACATGGGATTAGATTAGATGGACCGTCAAAGCATTCATTTAGTTTGACCAACTACTAGTGCAAAAATCACCTTTGTTTGCAATGTTTTTTGCCAAATGTTTCAATGTTCTAGTATTTTGACTCCATTTTGGCTTGTTATTTACGCTCTGTAGTTTTTACTCTGTATTCTGGTTCTGTTTGTCCAAGTGCTGCTCTTTCAAATATGTGACCAATCTACTGGCCACTTCTGGTCATGTCTTTTGAGTAATTTCTGATTCTGAGGGGATTTCTAATTTTCCACCAGGATCTTGGCTCCATTTTGTCACACTTTCTTCCATACACCTCTCCTCCCACATATAGAAGCACACGAAACACACCTCCACATCCCCTTCCGTTTTAGGCCGGTCGCCAGATAACAGCCAGCATGGCAGAAGTTCCTTCCAAATGCCCTCCAGTCGTCTACCTCTTGGATGATTAGCTTACGTCCTGTTACATCTCCTGGGAATGTTCTCAGCTTCCTGCTACAAACATTCTCGTTCAGTGGTCCTTACAGGATGCAAAAAAAGCCCCCTTCTTTATGAGAGTAATTTATCACCGTTAGAACAGTACCCCTCTGAAAAACGGGCTGAAATGCTTTTCCAAAAGAATTATGAATCAGAAATTAAGAATGCAAGGCTTGCCAGCGCATACCAGCCCATGGGGAGCCATTTGTGGCACTAGCAAGAACCTGCACCGCCCGTACAGTGTAATAAAACACTGCTGCTTTTAAGACACTCAAAATGGCTCTCTCCTCCCTGTCAACGAGAATGGAGTATAAACATGGCTGTGTGTGCATTGCCCATAAATGCTTTCATATTTCATATCCGCTGGGGCGGCAAAGGTAGATTAAGTTGTTTCTATGATGCACAATGTTGCATGTGAAGAGGAATACATTGTGTGCTGGTGGATTGTATTTCTTTAAATTAACATTGAAGTTATTCCACAATAATATGTAAGTTAAGGTTAATCAACAATTTTCTACTGCTCCATTGGTCAAGTAACACAATTTAATGTAATGCTGGCACTTTTGTATTTTCTTTGAAATATGTAATTGTCTTTTGCAATGGTGGGTGCAGTTTGATACATCAATATGATTTAAGATTATTTGTATTCAATTCCCTATCCTGCTCCATAAATTTAAGGTTATAATTTTATTTTGGGGGGATTTGTGTCAGATGTGTAAATGTATATGTGCATAAATGTGATTCTGTCTATACATATATATCTAACTACATATTTGTATGTACAAATTCACTAGTCTCTAAATATTACAACAAAGGAGAAATGATGCATCAAAAAGAACATAATTGAATAAAAAATGCAATTACCTTTCAGTTAACGGTCTTTCTCTTTCATGCTTGGGTGAATAAGGAGTGTAGTATTGACTTGACGTGGTGCCTGTGGGATGCTCTTTTATGCATTTCCTCAACACTGCGCCTCTATTACAACAGGTTAGAGATGAATCTTAGGACTATTTGCAAGTAATAAACACATTAGCATAGTGAATCAGTTTTATATTGATTGTTTAAGTAATAGATCCAAATATGTGTGCCAATCTTTAGATTGTGGAGCACTCCAGTAACATAATGAATGTGTTTTAAAAAATATGTTTGAGAAAAATCTTTAGTAAATTGCATAAAATACATTTTGCAGACTTGTGTTGTAATAAAAAGGTCCTGCATTATTATCAATGCATGATCAAAACACTGCTTGCGTCTTTCATCATTTTATGAAGGTCCTTTTGCCCAAAACTACAAGCCGACATGCTTCTTTACAAAAAAACCCCACTCACTTAAGATGTTAGTTTGCTGAACCAACACCTTGCATCCCATGCATGCTTTGCTTATTTTTGCCAAATAAAAGCTAACAAAAGTCAGTCCTTTGTTTACTTGCCAGAAGTATCTGTTAAATGTGAAAAGGTACACCTGGATGTCTTTGGAGGACACTTCTGCAGATGAAATCGGCTGGGGCCGAATGGGAGATGAAAAATCCTCCTCGTTCGGCTCCCCGCGATTCTGATGCTAAACTCACTGGGGAGACGAGAGCGCAAGGAAGAAAGAAGTCTGGCCTCAATAAACATGTGCGTCGCAGCCCATTCAGGGAGAGCGGGGACTGTATTGTTTGTTTGCTATGGCCTGGTTTCCCCAGACCCTGAGAGTGGCCCAGTGAAGAGGGCCTGGAGAACAATGGTGCTCCTCATTGAGCCGGGGCCGGGGCCCGAGCGCCGTCTATCAGAGCACCGCCCCGCTCGGCCGCTCTCAATGTGCCTCTGCTCACGGATGAGTGACAGTTGAATCGGGCTGGAGGTTTTCCCAAGCACGGGCCCATAGGACTTCACTACACAGGCTTAGCGGTGTTCGTGTGGGCCTATATATATGTGTGTGTGAGGGAGAGAGAGGGAAAGAAAAAGATGGGGAGAGAGAATGTCTGTTGTGTCAGTTTGAGGGTGTGCATGTTCCTGTGTGTGTGTGTGTGTGCGTGTGTTCGTTTCGTTCAGAGCAAGGCTGCAGCTGCAGAGCTGGGGGGTCTTGGACCATTGTCAGCGCCACACAATGGCAAGAGGAACAGGAGCTGTTTCTTTACAGGGCGAGTGTACTCACTGCCACTGAGTGCGGGAGTGAGAGAATAAAAGAATAAAGATGTCATTGATGTATAAAGGACTTGAATGTGATGGCTCATGTGAATCTGAGAGGTAGAGACACTCTCTCACTGACTTGGACACACACAGCGGCATGTAGAACTCAACCTACCTTTACACAGGAGATGGCTGTTGGGGGAATTTTTAATCCTCTTAAGCAATTATTTAGATTTATGTGATTTTTTTCCCTTCTCTTCCACTTTTTTCGTAGGGGGACATGAGGGATAATCTCTAAATTCCTCTGCTAAAGCATTGTAAAGCATGTTTCAACTGCACTAAACTTGTCAGAATTGTACTGAGTGAAAGTAGTTTTGTAGAATTCCACAGAAACACAATTGTATGAAAAAAAAACTTTGACCCCTAAACTCACCCCAAACCTTAGCTGTGCACATTCTTTTAAAAGGAATTTTTGAATTACAAAATTGTGCTCAGGTCATATTTGTGCTGGCACAAATGGCTTATCTGTTGCCACAAATGATAGTTGGCTATATGGTTTTATTAAATCACATGCAACGTATTGATCAATTGATCAAGAAGACAAAATATTATAAAAATAAATATTTTCTACTTTGCTTTTTTAACAATTTTTATTTGCTCATATAAAGATATTACATTATAAGCTACACTCATGACGTCCTCATTGGCAACCAGCATGCGTTGCGACAGAAGGCAATTAGAGAACTTCCCAATCATTAGTAATTAGCAGAATTCACCATACATTCCTCTCATTCTGTATCAAAACAGGCGTACAGAGCACCTGGGTTGGCAGTCATTGGGTTGTCTTATTACATCCCAGGCTTTTGTAGTTGCTTAGGAGACGAGATGCAGCGGCGAGCCACTTGCGGCCAGCCTCCTGACCTGGATGCGCACGCCCATGGATCAGCCAGGGCCTAATAGCAGAGCAGCAGCACGTGCCCTTTAAAAGCGTGCCTGCAAGAAAGTTCAGGTGTCAGTAGTTCAACTGATTTATAATGGCGAGGCGCCCCTTGATTAAGTGCTGATGTCGCCGGATTCCTCACCGCTCATTTGGAGAATCAAGCCGCACGGACGCGACGCCCAAGACAAATGGGCGCCCGCGGCAGGCTAACCTTTGTGGTGGCTGTGCAGGCCTTGTTCCAATCACGCGCAAGCCAGAAGTGCAGCGCTCTCTGATTTGCTTTATTTATGACTTTGCTTCACGCTTAATGTACTGTATAAGGGGGCATCGGCGAGACACAAACAATGCAGTGTGCTTTTGTGACTCCGGCTGCCCCGTGTAAAACCGCAGCCTTGCCCAAAAATACCAGACCAATTTTTAAGACACTCCGTCCCCGAAAAACGTCATTGCGCTGCCTTTTGCTCCAAATGCAACGTCTCCCCTGCTGCCTCAGACGACTGAGCTGCGAGGCTGTCACCATTCAGACCCGTCTTGATGGTTTCCCTTTTCTGCACACACTCCCCACCCCTCGATCTCGGCACCTCTGGATTTGCCGCCGCCTGCGACTGTTCGGTTATTCCCCCCTCATCCTGTAGCACCTACAAAGGAGACATCACACGTGCCGTTCGAGGAGGCAGAGCGCATCAAAAACACACGGGCGACACCGAGCCGCAGCCAGCAGTGTCATTTGCGAATAAACAGCGTGTCAGTCTGGCAGGGTTTTCTCTTTTTTTTTCTTCCTTTTCCTGACTGCAGACAGGCCCTGTCAGCCGCTGGAGGAAGAGACCCCTCCTCTATGCTGACAGCTTAGCAGAGGAGCGCTAAGTAGAAAACTCTGGCCCACACTCACCCTGTCTCTGCCTTACACATACACATATACACACACATACACACATCGACACGTACAGCATCCAGCCCTGGGGCTCTGAAACTTGACTTAGGCTTGTCATCGATATCCCAACAGCCCTAGCGATGAGTGGCCCAAAATTTGTTATGAAAAAAGAAAACTTCAATCAATCAGCTTATTAGAGAAATATGAAAGGTCTGCATTTTTATGTAGAAATTGTAATAGTCTTTATCAATTTCATGATTTTATTCAGCTGATTGCTGCATTTTATGTTCTCTTCTGATTGTTCAGAGGAATTAGGCTACATCACTGAAATGTGAGCAACATATGGCCCAATTTATGCAGTTATAATCTTTGATTGCAAATGCTTTTATCATACTGCTTCCCATCTGGATCCTGTTCGCTAGCAATCCATTCTGTCCCATTTGAACTGAGTTAAGTGATTAAAAACCCTAGAAAGCTCTTAACTTTGCTGTTTTCAAAGTTCGTCATTTGTTCGCTCACCACGTCGACATGCAGCAAAGAGGGGGCTCATAACTTTGGGGTGTTTACCTTCATTGTCCTGTCTGGAGATCGCTGTGACTAATTGGTCATAATTGTTAGAATTCCCCCTGCGTCCTCCTCCTTTAGGCCATCACTGTGTGGTCAAGAAGGAGATATCCGTTATTGATGTGACAGCTCTGAATTGAAAACCTTTGGCCGTGCGTCAACGCCTAATTAATCACCCTAATTTCATCCCACCACGGCTCCTCAACCATCAAATGAATGTGATTACGGTGGCGAGAGCCATTTTTGCAGTTGAACCAGGGAAAGCTACTCATGCTAATTAGAGGCTAGCCCGGAGAAGGAGAGGGCCCGAGGGTCGGCCAGAAGAGTCCTAAGTACAGCTAAATGGTCACATAATGACCAGGGGACCACATAGCTGTGCTCATTCTCATTTTCATAATGTATTACACTCAAGTCCACTTGGACACAATGGGACACTGGGTGAGGGTGATTAGTATTGTGCGCAGTCTCGGCTCGCGGGGCCACGCTAACGGCTCCATAGCTCCCGCTCACCCACATTGCTCCTTGGTTCACAATTTGCGGTATTGCGTAAGTGAATAAGAGGTTAACAAACCAGTGTGACCTTGATTTACAGCAAGCAAAGAGGATGGTTTTTTTTGGCAATTTGGGGTTTATATTGTCAGTTGTGATTTGTCAATTGACATAAATAAGCAATTTTCCAACTTAAATGCCCCCTAAAAAGTCAGTTTACATAAAATTTCTCAAGCAGTACATGTCAGTACATATGAAAGTATGAACTGATTACAGCCTATCACACCTGACCAAATTCTCCATGATGTTTTACATGAATTCTGTTTCAGCGGCTATTTGAATTCTTTGCATAATGCGAGCTGACTTAATGAACCAAGCGAAAGATCAATAATTGATCATGCCATGTTTATTTCATGGATTTTAATGGTGTATCAGTAGCCTCTCTTTACACACAGGGTGTTTACCGCTTCGTGCCACATGATAAATATGCAATGAGAACATCTCTTAATAATTGACATAATCCGAACACTTGGGATGCTGCCCGCAGCTGGTGATTGGTGTCTGCCAATCAGTGCCAGGACCAACAGCCTCAGCCTCCTTAACTACAGCCAGGCCGAGAGTCTTGTTTCGGGTGAGATGGGGGGACGCTGATAGAAGAACGGCAAGCGTGATCTGTTTTTTTTATTTCGCGAAAGCTGTAGTCAAGGTGTTAGCATGTTCCTGAGATCAAAGTTCTCGGGCATGGCGGTCTCCCTGCAGCACAGCTGAATGAATGGCAGTGGAAAGGAGGTCTGCTGTCCATGTAATGATGCCCACCAGTCTGGCCCCAGCTTGACTGCCAAACTTAGTTTTCTCGGACTACACCTTCAGACAAGGAGAGTAAGTAAGAGGTGGTGTACAGCTTGCATTTGGTCTACCCTGGGCATACATTTGAACTGCCAAGCATTGATTTTACATGACTTGTACATTAGGTCCTATATATCCTTCTAAACCTATAGGTCTTCACTAGAGCTTCACTATAGGTTATCTGGAACTCTTTCATGAATTCTTAAGCTTTCCAGAGAGGAAACTAATCACAATCTATACCAGGCTATGTTGGTTGTTGACTAAAATCAGAGTACCAGAAGCAAGGGTGTGTTCCTGCTTTGCCAAAGGCTAAGAGCCTCTTAGCCGAAGGCTATGGCTGTCCTTTGCCCTGGGCTAAAATGGAAGGGTTGCAGAACGAGAAGCGGGATGGTTATGATGACTGTTACTGGTGGTCTTATGTTGTATTTTGCCATCCTAGATTGTTAGAAAGGTCAAACATTAAAAAAGGTAGTCCAGCCATGAGTACATGACATTTGTCCAGACTGTTTCCCCTCCCCTTTTTGAAAGTCTGTATATGTGTGCCACCTGCCCGTACAACACAGAAATCTGATTTGAATGAATCAGCCTAGATTTACGTTCTTTTACCTGGATGCACACTGGCAAACTCTTCATTTTCCCCCTCTTTTATTGCACAGTAGTTATAGTTGACCGTGTTCACTGCATTAACATTTCAAAAAGGCTGGTATGTTTATTTTATGATACCCGTACCGTAAATCGCCTAGAGCAGGCACAAAGAGGGATTTGGCCAGTGTGCTAGTGCACAGTAAAATCCCTAGTTTGGGTGGTCCTTTTAAACCACGATTCTCATGTGAAGTGAAAGTCGCGGCCACAAAAGAAAACAAGCGAGCCACAGGGAAAACAAACCGGCAAAAGCTTAAGGCTGAGGCCAAGACATCTTCCATAGCATAACCATTTTCCCGGGTTGTTCTAACAAAAAACAAAAGGCCTCAAACCCATTCCGTAGTCTTGCAGCTTCTCCTGAAGGGAGTAGATGTCAGACTGTGAACGCAAACACGCTAAACATTCGCCTAAATTTCGAAGCTTGCTCTGTCTGAAATGAGGTAATAATATTGCGTGTTAAAGTTTATTGGACCCACTATTTCCATATAGGCTGTCGTGTTTTTAAATACCAGGCTCCCTCTCTATTAAAGCCTTCATCGCAGGACTTTATGTGGGATTGCACGGGTACATCTGGGCAACACATTGGCTTGTACAATGGCTGGCTGGCTTTGGCACCCATCGCAGGCCCATTACTAGCCGAGTCTGCCAGCCCCCAGGAGCCTGAGTGGTGGGCTCAAGGCCAGACCACTCCAAGATACCACTCAGCAGCAGCTGGGAGAAGCAGAGAAGTCAACGACCTGAATAAGGGCCTATGCTCAGCTTGCACTGGGAAATGTAGTTTTTATGAGATTTAGCCATGTCAGTTTTGCTGAGAATGAGTGTGCATGGAGCTTGTTGGCTCTAGCTGATTGAGGCTTGTTGGCTGGTTGCCTTTAGCTAGACAATAAACAGGTTGTAGTGTCTTATTTGTCTTTTTTGAGATTCATGCAGCATGATGTTGAAAAAATTGTTATTGTAACATTTAGTTTAACATTTTTTTTATTGTTACCAAAATACTTCAGTAGCTGGCACGGTGGTGCAGCGGTTAGCGCTGCCACCTCACTGCAAGAAGGTCCTGTGCTCGATCCTGGGGTTGTCCGTAGGGCCTTTCTGTGTGGAGTTTGCTTGCACTCCTTGTCTTTGCAGTTTTTCCGGGTGCGCCGGTTTCCTCCCATAGTCCAAAAGCATACAATATAGGTTAATTGGCGACACTGAATTGGCCTCTTAAGGTGTGAATGTGATTGTGTAAGTATATGTGCCCTGCGGTGTTGGTGCCTGCCTGGGGTTGGTCCCCACCTTGTGCCCGTAGTTCCCCGGATAGGCTCCAGTCCCTATGAGCCGACTGCTTGGATAATAAATGAATGATTGAAGACTTCAGTAACTTTATTTGGTACGAATTAGTCATTCCTACACAACTGGAATGAGCTGGTAGTGAAGTGCATCTGAATGGAAAATAAACATCATTTTAAAAAGTTCCACTCTGAAGGCTTTACTAATAACTATCCTTTTTTAATCCACAATAAAATAATACTTTTATGCTTGAATCTGAATAAACTGTGTCACATCACTCAGTTTCTCATGTAGATTAGTCATGGCAAATGCGAATTGAGTGAGTTTCCTTTTCTATTAATCATCAAAAAGGTGATGCTGATTAATAGCGTTTGACCTTGTTTGACGTTGCACATCCCCTGATGTGACCATTACTTTGGGCACGTTGCAATGGTAACGCTGAAACGAGACAGCTGTACCTCGTCATTACAATTCAAAGATTTTTATTTCCAGTGACTGCCTTTTATTAAGATCCTTTTAATTCAACATTAAACTATTTTCTTTGTTGTGTGCTTTTGGCTATATAAGGACTCGTATAACAACCATGAAGGTTTACTTGCAGCCGGGCAGAAATGACCCTTACCCTGGGTCTTAATTTAAAGTGCACAATGTGTCATATTTTAGGCTGTTAGGAAAGTTTAATAAACGTTTCCTGAGTCCAGTTGAAAAACAACCAAGCAATACACACTGGTGCAAAATATGTCAAGCTGCTGCTTTCGGGCCCATGTGAAACCATTTTAAGAATGCCTTTATCTGACAGCTGTGGTGTACTTCCTCTTTAAGAATGAATGTTAAGCGTCCTGAGGGGCAAAGCAGACTAGGACGGACTAGCCAGCGCCAGACAAGATGGGCAACGTCCCAAACCGCATACTATCATACTAAATAGCGTATCTAAGTAAAGCTGTGTCATTATACTTTGACGTACTATGTGGTAGAGTGCAGTTTGGAGCGCCGCCGCGGTGTCAGTTCCGTTCCGCGGCTGCTTGCAACGTGATACAGTCGGCCGAATGTGTCTGTCAGAGCGTGTAAGCACCTTTAAGGAAGCACAATGTACACTTTTGGGCCAGCGATCGCTGTGTATGAAAAATGCTTCGCATCAATATTGCCTGTTCTACCGTGGACAAAAAAAAAAGTCAGTGCTGTCAAGCGATTTTCCTGTTGATATATACTTAATTGCCTCACACTGCTCTGATTAAATTCAGCCGGACTCGGGGTGACCAGGGGGAAGTGGAGGCGGTTTCGAATACACTCTGATTACAGCACGGCTGGAAAGCTGCCAAATACAGTAACTAAGCTGTTACTTTAAATACGCCTCCTTTTTGGATCCGGTAAGACCAGTGCAAGCCTGTGGTCTGTTTAGGGACACACATTCCGCACAAGTGGAAGCCTTAAGCTGTCCCTGACCATGAATTTGCTGGAAATATTGGACTAAATCCAATATAAAAGAAATCAAAGACTAAATCATTGCTTAGAAACCGTGTGATATTCAATATATTTCGTAGTAACATTTCTTACTCACACGGTGTCTGTCGGTTTATCCTGATTTATCGCATGTGTCGTGAACTGAAATGAATAAAGCTTAAATTAGCTTTCATCGCTTATGCAGGGCAGCTAAAATGAGTTATTCGGTTTTTTTACGTACAAATACTTAATTCTTTTGATTTACTTTTCAATATATGTACAAAATTCATACTGCTTTATGTTCAAACTATTTACTTTTTAGAAATGTTTGGCTAGTTGAACAGTTGTAAATAATTAGGCAGAGTTACACGATATAGAAAGTGCCCTGTATTTTACAGTCATAGTCTTATATATTTTTTAAAAATATATATTTTAATATTTTTCACTGGTGCCAAAAGTTTATTGTATGATTGAAATGCCTAAATAATATAAAAAATGACAAAGTTTATTTAAATTTGACTGACCATCTAAATAAATATTACAATGCACATATATGTTCCTGGACAGTTTCATTTTCATAACTGCTATTAATTTAATGAGTTTAATTTTTTTTCTACAAAAAAAGAAATATTGACATAAATGTTGAAATACCGCTGCAGTGTACATTGAATGCTTATAGTAGTTCACATTTCTTTCTAATGTGAAAACACTGATCACAGTGAAATAAATAACAGCATCATAACTAAGCATTATTATCATAAAACAGGAACAATAAATGTGATCTTGATTAACCTCTCTACATGGACCTTGTTAATGCCTGTTTTAAAGCTTCATCAGGCGGCTCTCTCCCACAAATGCAATAATGAAGACCACAAGATGATATGATTCATTTTTTATATTTTCTTTACAGAACTGAAGATTTACATCAAAGAGGGATACTGTGAGGAGTGCGCAAGAAACGTCTCAATGATCAATCAAACTGTACAGCATTTTTCAACAAGCAGCCTCTGGTAACCATGGAAACATTTACCCTGTTCCCAACACTGTCACATCTTAATGGTTGAAAAGTAAAACTCAAAACACCACCTTAAATGAAAAAACAAAGCATTTCCATCCATACACCAGTACTTGTTTGGAATCTAAAGCACATATTAACTGTTTTACATCATCTTGTTCTGAGCAAAATGTCAATTTCTCAGTCTGTTACAAGTAGCCACCCGATTATCTTTTTTTTCTTCAGTGCATTTATTCTTTTGGTTGAAGTGTGTAATCAGGTTTTAGCTGTACTGCTATTATATCCAGTGGATTCTGAATGAGGTATAACGTTTCTGTATGTGCTCAATGCTCGTTTCTCTTATGCATTTGTATGTATGAGAGAGAGTGAGAGCATGTAACCCTCACATGTGCGCAGCTACTAAACCGTTTGATTCCAGCGGGTTCAAGATGTACACATTTCAATGCAGTTCATTAGCAGTGATAACGGGGACTCATATTCAGGTGACTAAAATTGCAGGATAAGGCACGTGACAGTCAGGCTAAATTTTTCGCTTTTCATCTCCCAATTATTCACATTATAATCCAGTTTCCTCACACTGACCCCTGTGCAGTTACATAAATAATAGGGTGAAGTGAGGATGAATTCCCATAAGATGAGAGCACCTCTCTCCTCGGTCTTGTGCTGTAAACATAGTTTAAAAAAAACCCCAAAAAACCAAAAATGCAAATCAAGACTGGTTGATTCCTCTAAGAAAAAAGAAAGATCTTTCAGTGAGGCACGCCTGCCTCTATGCAATACTCTAAAAAAAGGCTCACAGTCAAACAAAAGCCTTTTTTCTCTTTTTAGCTCAGTTCAATTTTGTTTTTGTTTATTCCCCTCTTTTGTACCTGTTAATTGTCTCTGGACAAAGGAACCTTAAGTTTAAGGATTTTGCTATCTGCCGAAAAGGTCTCCGTTGTGGTTCTGATGCTTTTGTGCAAGGCTTCAGCTGCACATCACAACAGCGCAGCGTCACTGTTTTACAAGCAACACCAGTGGTCGGATCAGTGCTAGGATAGTGCTTGTAGTCCTGATTTATGAGCATGATCTTAAAGTAAGGTCAACCTGCGGCAGTTCTCTCGCTCACATCAACTCAGATCTGAAAAGGAAATGAAAATTGAGACATAAAGGTCTCCGTTCCATGACTGGATGTGAGAGAAGGTGTACATGAGCAAAGTCTGAATCATCCACACGCTGTGGAAGTGGACGGCAGAAGGGTCAGGTGACGACCACTGAGCGAACATCAGAAGAGGCTGGTAAGGGTGGTCTGTGAAGGGCTCCGGCACTCATGGACGTCCAGACTGCCAGGCACAGAGGTCAGTACAGAGGTCACGGTGGGCATGGTAGGGTTGGTGAGGTCTGTCAGCGTAGTAGGAGTGCTGGACGGGCTCATAGACGCGTTGGATATCTCCGAAGCCGGTCCAGAGGGGGTTCCTCCAGGCAGAGTTGACCCGTCCGAGGCCTTGTCCACTCCGGTGTTCTCCTGCCGTAAGAGGTTTCGTCGGAATTTGGCCCTGGCGTTCTGGAACCAGACCTGCATGCCGAAACAGAGCGACAGCGTTCTATCTGTTAATGACGAACCCGCAAGGGAGTGAGAGAGATAGAGGAAGAGGGGGAATTTGAAATGGAATGACAAATAAGGAAGGAAAAGCGGCCTCATCAAAGCAAATGACTGCTTTGTTTTCTGGCGATGATAATTAGGGCTTTGAGATTTTTAGGCTGAGTTTCTGCTCGACAATCTTTTTGTTTATTTCATTTCTCCCTTTTCTTTAGCTCCCCAGACAATTGTCTGTCACATTTGCGAGAGAATTGCAGCCTATTTTTCCTCCCCCTACTTGCAGTGATAGCTGACAAAACAGCTGTGGCTCTTGATGTGCGACTCGTTTTCAGATCCACTTTGGAACGGAACAATTTATTTCATTTGCTCCTCAATTAAACCATGTTCTCATTTCATCATTTTTGCAAATGAATACCATTCACACAATAGAGTATAGATCGAACTGGATTACAATGCATGTTATTCTCATTATAAAAAGATCTGTTTTAAATGAAGTGTTAGGGCTTTTGAGCATGTTCTCATTCATTTGATTAGACTAATCAACTGTTGTTGTACATTTTATTATGAATCTGTACATATACAATTCCAAGCAGTGTTTGAATATTTCTCCACAAATGTTCAGTGCTAAATGCCACATTACTGTAAAACATAAGTTGTATCTCCAACAATGCCAAGAGAGAAGATGTCTTACCTGAAGTACCCGCTTGGTAAGACCTGTCTTCTGCGCAAGCTGCTTAAGATCCTTTGCATCAGGATTGTGGTTTATGGCAAAGTAGGACTTCATGGTTCTCAGTTGATGATGCTTAAAGGAGGTCCGCATGCGCTTGGTTTTCTGACCCGAGCTGTACTGAGAATCTCTGTCCATAGGATCTCCATCGTTTTCATTGCAGCTTAGTGCTAATAAAAAAGGACATAAGTAGAGATTTTCAATATGATGCTAAAGGATGTCATACAAATTGATTATTGTAATATGTGTCCCCAATTAATGATGTAGAATCAAGGTAATCCCATTTCATGATATTGCATATTACAAAATGCCACCAGTGCACACTTTATGAAAAGCAAAACTCACAATGGCAACACGCTCCTATTTGGAATGGTCCTGAACAGTGAACAAATTGAATGTTCTACCAACAAAGATATTAGATGTGCGGCCTCAGTGTCCTCATTAGAATTAAACACTCAGTTACCATAATATGATGCGAGCCATTTCCCAGCCAGTTCCCTCTCTGAGCTAACTATAAATCTTTACCGGGGCAAAATCAATTGTGTTGACAGTCCATTCAATACTTTTTTTCTGCTTCTAGAGGCTGCCAGTATAACTTGAACAAAGGTCTGCCATTTTGAGATTTTTTCACCTCCTTTTTCTAATGAGCCTCTAGCAAAGTGCTTACCTTTGAACTTTTGTTAAATATTTGCTTTTAGACTGTAGTAAACTTACCAGCGTTTTTCTGGTAAAAAAATGTTTTTTGTGAAATGTTGTGCTTCCTGCTCACGCCGTTGTTGTAAATGCAATGAAAACTTGATAGTAGTCTATAAATATACTGTATATTGGTTTGATTCGTTTCTTTTTGCTTTATTTTTTTTCCCCAAAATTAAAAAGCAAATATACAAAACAATATCCGTAACAAAATTTTTAAATACGTATTTTAATGTTTAACGACATTGATTTTTTTTTTAATCGCAAAAAAAAACAATTAAAAAAAAAACCCCAAAACGTAGCCCTTGAGCATGCTCTTATTTTGTACAAATCGGTTCTTTTTTCTTTTGTTTATTTTAAATTTTCATTATTCATTTTGTTGCAATCAAAATAGAGCAATATTTTTCTTTTTACCCTATCATACACTATGCGAATTGGCTTACAGTCGAGTGTTTTAAAATATTATTCACGCACAGAATTGTGGGCACGCCAGTAAATCTTGGCAGAATTTTAAGTGTTGCTAGACGCATGACAGTTCGGGAATTATGTTTTCTCTGACAACTACAAATATTACTCACTGCAATCGTCTGATCAACACTTTAGATAATTAACATTTAATGCGTTCAACGCTTCACATGGCGAACAAATGTTTTTGCGATGCAAGTCTGGCCATTGATAAATACTTCAGCTCATTAGAAAACAGTTAGCCTGTGAGCAAACAGTAGCTTGTGAGGTTAGTTTCGTGTTTTGATACATAATGGTCATTTTCACCACAGACTGCCCAACGACATAGTTTTGCCTGTGTTATAAACAACATTAAGTTAAAGTTGTTTTTGCAGAAATGTTTAACGACCGTGAAGTTTTTTTTTTCTCCTTCCTTCCAACCCTTGTCTTTTAGAGTTTTCGCGCTGTAGTTACGTCAGTGGTCTGATGGGGGCAGCAATGATTCAAAGCAAAATGTTCCAGCCATGCCTGCTGTCAGATGTCTGCCTGAGGCAGTATACAGCGATTTAAGAGACTTCAGTAGTGTTCTCATATGTACCTATTCATTGTATCGATTGTTTAGATCTATAGCCATGGGTAAGTTTCTTTTAAAAGTCTACAAAATGGTAAATTCAGATGCTTCTGCCTCTCAGAACTGGGCCAGTTGCGACCCCTCTGTGTCAGCGTGAAAAGCTTTAAACTGATGTAACTGATGAAAAAGTCTAAATTAAAAAAAGTCTTTTCATGATGGTCATTAGTGCGTTTAATCATTTCCAACCATGAAACATTTCACACAATAATATGGAATCTGTGAATATTTAAAGAAATAAAGTTTAAAGCCTTTTTAAGGTTTTAATGGTTGTTAAGACATTTCTGGCAGAAACTTTTCGTTTTCGTTTTTGTATAAAGATATGCAAGTTTGTTACGTGTTGTTACATTGTGGTTTATAATATATCATTGCAGAATTTGAAGTCTGTTACATGCATTTCAGACAGCATTCATTTGTTGCTAAAAGAACAAATGAATTAGTTTATCTCTGAGAAACTTTAATCCTCCCGTCTCTCTCTCTCTCTCTCTCTCTCTCTCTCTCTCTCTCATTCTTTTCCCTTTTCACTTCTTTTTAATCTTCTGGAGGTCCCGACTTGAATCTAAGCCATTTTCCACTTGTCAGCCCCTGTAGTCGTCATCATTCCTCTGTTTTGGCCAAGAGCCCCATGAGGGTCCGGGATGGCCGATTGGACAAGTCACGTTGCTGCTAAATTGTCGTAAAAACCGAATTCATCACAATGGTACAAACTATGTTAAAGTGTTACATGTTTTGGTATTATAAGAATTATAGGCTCGTAATCTGCAACAGTCGAAAAGTGGGCTTTTTACTTAATAATTCCGCAAAATCCTTAAATGTTTCAGAAAATCTTCGCATGAACACGACATTATCAGACGAAGAAGAAATTAAGAAATATGCTTTATTATCTTATTAAGAATAAATCTTTATTGTATTCGGTAAAACCGAGTCTAGATCGAAGAAAGAGTGTTTACCCTAACTTTTTTTTTTTAAATTAATTGCGTTTAAAAGCGGTGTAAAATGTATCTGAGGTAATTAACTTTAAAAAACGTCTTTCGTTCTGAAATTGATGAACCTGTTTTAGACATAATAGTTTTCTAAATTATAGTAGTAACAAAGTTTAGTTTAGTTTATATTTGGATTCATTAACCTCAGTAAAATAACAACCAACACAGTGATGCATTCACTCTTTTCCTATTTATGTTCTATCCAGACGAACTAGTAGTAAAGTAGAAACGAACCCTACAAAGTGTTAATTGGTTTTTATGCTACAGATCTGTGTGAATTTGAAATAATTACACGTCATGTCATTCTCTTTCACTAAAAGAGTTCACCAATTACTATTTTTCATCGCTTTTGCATATTTTTCTTTAAAAAAAATCAATTTTGGCTTAAAATGTCTTTCTTTAAATACAGATAATTGGTAGACCTGTCACACATTTTTCAAATAAAAAAACAACAACTTAAAATGCAGAATCCTAACCCCTATTTCTGAGAATTTCTCGCTATTCAATAAGGCAGTGGGTCTACATTTTTGCACATGCTAAAATGCAAGAACTCGAGATTTGATTTATTTTTACATACAGTGCATTCGTGATGTTTGCTAATAATTGAAATAAAAGCTCTTACCGGCGTTGTATGCCGCCAGGTCTGCCCCGGGCCCCGGGCTCTTCCTCTTCCTCGGCCGGCCTTTCTGCACGGTGCTGACGCCGTTGTAGTAGGACAGTCCGAGCGGCCCCGCGCCGCCCAGCGCTTTGTTAGCTGCTACATCCGCATGATTGAAATGTGCAGCCGGATAGTCCCCCTGGATGAGCGTTTCAAAATGTAGCCGGCAGTACACAAGACTGTCTTTCATGCCGAAGTGGTCCCCAGTCGTCAACATTTTGTTGCAAGTCGTGCAGGTGAAACAGTTCAAGTGGTAAACCAAATCCCTGGCCCGCATCACCATTTCCGAGGCCGAGATCCCGAGGTGGCACCGGGCGCATCTCTGGACCGAAAACCTTCTGTAGAAGAGATTTTTAAAAAGCAGTTGTGAACATAGAAACCTGAGGCTAGTATTTTTTTTTAAACATTTTTTTATTTGACACAAAAGTGAGCTTACTGCCCTGCAGCCCTAGTTTAAAGCTACTTCCTTCAGAGTAAAAAAAGACCAACGTTCTGCACATGTGAACATGATTTAAAAACAGAATACAAGAAGTTGTTTATGTGCGATTTAGAAAGTACAGCAACGCTTTTACCGTACGGACAATAGTCTACATTAAACCACGTGTTATTCTGTCACTTCGATGGTATTTGTTACTTTTTAAGTCGCTTATTCTGGGCTTGTTCCGCTCAAATGAGTATACTATGGACAAAACAGGACGCAGTCAAATCATCTCAGCTTGGCACAAACTATTCGCTAATTATTAATAAATGATATCGTTTGCGCAGTTCATCATTCTTTGTCCTGGTTGTTGCAATAATGTGTGTAATATTGAACACTTTAATGGTAAAAAGGAAATCTACCATCCAGGTCTTATTTAGCATATTGTTAAAATCATCTTGAAAGCACTATCTATAACTAGCTTTAACAAGCTTTAAACGACCCTTATACGAATGACCGGTTCCATGTGCTTTTTTGTGGTCAACTTCATTTTTTAATCGATTAAGAACACTACTGGGGTGAAAAGAGAACCGTGTGATGAAAAGGCTAGTCTAGGAAGTGTGTAGCATCACACCTGTAATAGTCCTCTTTGCAGTAGATGCTGCCGTCTTTGCTGAAGCAGGTGAGCTCCGACTCCAGGTTGAGTTTACACTCGCAGCACTTCAGACAGCGCATGTGCCACTGCTTGTCCACCGCGAGCAGGTAGTAACGGTCCGAGATTTTCCCGCCACAGCCCGCACACAGGGCCACGCGGTCCCCGCTTATAGAAGGCATGTTCTAAAGGAGAAACACACATAGCATATGGACTGAGAATAAAATAGAACACGGTGCAGGTTGTTTTATTATGGGCATTAATTGTAGAGGACTATTAACAAAAAGAACAAACAAAAGGGAGCACGGCGTTGAACGAAATTCGTAAGTAATTCGTAACAAGTATAAGAATACATAGTATTTCTTGTGAATGAAGTCGTTTTGGACACTGTGTCTATTATCCACACCCCCTTTACCTTTACCTTTCGAAACTTTACCTTTCGAGTTCGTACGTTAAAACAGTGATGAAGAATACAGTGTATCGAAGTATGTATAAATTACTAAAATATGGTGAACCGTTATGGAAAGATACAGAGTGAGTTAGCTGATGGAGACGCGTATGGTCTCTGATCGTCTACGAAATGGGAGGGGCGGAAAGCCTCACCTCTTGAAGTAAATAAGAGAAAGCAGATCGCACAAGGACAAGCGTATTATTTAGCTAAGGAAGACATAACTTCGATTCAAAGCGATATCGCAAAATCAAAACGGTCCAAGATCCCTGTATTAGATGTTACAAATCTTTTATTGATTTAAAGCTTGAAGTATGTCAAGAGAGTTTTATAAGAAACTGTTTAACACAAAAGATATTTCCCTTCTTTTCTATTTTACACACACACACACACACACACACACACACACACACACACACACACACACACACACACACACATGAAATAAAGAAAAGAAAAGAAAGAATTCAGAGAAGTGCGAAGGTAAAACTCTTTACACTTATGTACTACTACTGCTGATACTACAACAACAACACCAATAATAATAATAATAATAATAATAATAATAATAATAATAATAATAACAATAATAACAATAATAATAATAATAATAATAATAATAATAACGTTATATATACAGCAGAAAAAATCACAAAATGAATTGTAAGTGTTGTGAAAACTACTAAAACTTGCTAAGAACACACAAACTCTCTCTCTCTCTCTCTCTCTCTCTCTCACACACACACACACACACACACACACGCCCACAAGACCTTGCAGAAATACAAAAGCAGAAGCCTAAGAGTTGAAAGTATTCGTTGTTCCTTGATCACATCAACTTCAGCTTCAGAATTAGTCAAATGCAAAAAAAAAAGCCCCTTAATATTTGTACATTCAGTTGTGCATTTTATATGACTAATAAGCCACTAATCCATACCAGTTTCAATTACAATTCATTATGAAATTGCAATATTAAATATTTGCTAATATATTTTCAGTTGTGTTCATATTGAGGCTAAAAATATCAAGCGGCCTTGTGTAAAAAAAGCAGTATGTTTGTTAAATACAATTAAATTAGGCCTCTACCGACTGAATTCGATACGCCGGAACAAAATTAAAAAGCCCACTAGTTGGCCTGGCAGCCGCATATGTACAAGTGCTGCGTAAATTTCCTGAAAAGGTTTAAATTATTTGAGATGTAAGTCGATTTAAAGAGACAATTTGCATTATTGCTGTTTTGTATGTAGTAGCGATGGTTTATATTATTTAAAATTAAAAAAATAAACCAAAAAAAATAAACCATCTTGTATATTTTCTCAATAGTTTAAAATGCAACACATGATTTGCTAGTTGACAATATTCCTTTATTATTATTATTATTATTATTATTGTGTGTGTATTAATGTAATATTATTAATGTAACTCTAATAGAAACGATATAGTATCATCCTTGTAAAAGTTTAACATTTATGCCTCACATAAAGTCTTTGCAGTTACTCTTTTACAATTAGCCTTTGACATAGTTAAAGATAATTTTTTGTTTACGGGTAAATTTGACAGACTGTAGCACTTGAGGCATGAGGATCGCCTACCGTCTCTGTTTCCCCCATATCTATGGCCGAGCTGATAGTTGCCGAATCGATCTTTCCTCTCCGCTCCATTTCTTCCATAACACCATGCATCTCGCCTCCGGGCAGCCCGTGAAAAAGCATCGTGGCCGTGGATGAGAACGAATAACACGTGTTTCCTTCGGATCTGCAAGCCAAGATCTCCGTAAGACGCGGTCCTGGCCCTGTGCAGTTCATACGACCACGCTCATTTAATATGCGCCCTCGGAATTCCCGTTAAGAGCAGTAACAAGCTAACGACTTTGGCGTTTCGTTTTTAGCGCTGGCGACTTCTTTAATTGCGCCAATGTCTCAGAGAGTGAATGGCAAATAAAACCAGAGCCAGTCGAATATTTTGTGCATTTCAGAGCTTTGAGCAACATACCAGCAACCAAACCACTGCTGCATGCGTCTGAACCTGGACCTCGGCCTGTTGTAGCAAAATTTAGAATTACCGCATGTTGCAGTATATTTGTCAACATGCTGTTAAAAGGCGACAGTTTATCTTCTGCTTTCTAAATCAGGCTAGGAGAAAGGTTGCTGGCGCGCTTGAATAAAATTCCAGTTTCTCATTGCTGTAGAAAAAGGGAAAAGAAAATATAATCCCGAAAAGTGCAGGAATTTCGACTAGAACGGCGTTTGCTTTTTTTTTTGCTTGCAAATGTCAGGATCTTCTTCTTAATCTCTCCTCTTCCATCTAAAACGTCAACTTCTAGCCAGAAAGCAAATGCTACTGTGTAGAGATGTTTAACAGAACGAGACTGTAGATGTGATGTCAAGTACAAATTTCCAGTCGTGTTTCTTGGGAAGATGCTGTTATTTCGCACGCAGTTTTCCCTCGTATACTCGGAGCTAAAAGTAATTGGGGAGGAGGTTGAGTTCACTTTGGTGTGTATAATCCCCCGTGAGACAGTGAGCCAGTGGCTTTGCCAGCCCCCTTTTTCCCTGCTCTCGCTTCTCCAAAACCTGCGCAACCCTCCGCGCCCTTTTCTACGGGAGTCTGACGTCACGGCTCAGCGTGCGTCATCATTGGTTGGACGAGCACCTACACACTCTTCTTATACCAACGTATCGAATCCTTACAGGGATTTTTATTTCGACTGGACCAATATGTGATGTGGCTTTCGCACAATACTTTTATTTATCTTGTTCAGAATATGTGTATTGGTTGAGGTTAGAAACTAGAAAGAAGTAAAACTAACACAATTAAACGAACGAAAACGAGACTATTGCTGATGAGTATGTACTTCTTGTAGTCAGTGCATGGCAATAATGATCTGCTGTTTTTTATGGCGTGTATGAATTAGCGGAATATTTTTTTGTTTATTTGATTTTTTTTAGTTTCCTCGTCTTTGAGTTCCTGCGCTCGCGTGGTATAGGACAAATTCTAATTACACAAAATTTTAGCACATTTTTATGTATGGCTTTTACTCATAAAATATTGAAATATTGAAAAAGTGCTTAAATGTTTAATTTTTTCTTCTTCAATTTAGCATTTTCTTGCTTTTTTGTATTTTTTTGTGGTAGTTGGTCCTGTCACTTAACCCAGTGGATCCATCTGTTTCACACCAGACAAGGGTGCTTTGCTACACAATATAGCACCAACCCCGGACAGACCCCGTGACTAAAGCTTCAACAAAAAGGATACAGAAATGCGTTTAGTGTCAAGAACCGAGTCCTTACACTCTTCCCATACGGCAGCATGAAAATCTGTTACACAAAGTAACGTGACAGAAGCCGCTCCTTACACTCCAATTAACGTCAGTGCCATGCTGAATGGAGGTTATTTGATAACTTTAACCTCACTCGTCTTTTCACTTTTTAAAATAAAGTGTTTTTTGACAAACAACTGGCAACATGGACAGAATTTTGACAGTATGTACGCCTAACGTGTGCATTTATTTAAGCATTATTTTCATTTTTTAATTGCCCTTTATTAGTTGCCTTTTGAATTACATAAATATAGGTGTATTGTTTTATCTTTAAACCCTACAATCGTGTTTTTATGGACGAGAAATGATTTTTGCGAACACCTCAATTTAATGCTAGTATGAATGCATTTATATATATATATATATATATATATATATATATATATATATATATATATATATATATATATATATATATATATATATATATAAACATTTCTTTTTTAATTTGACAGTTTTATTGTATGAGATATTGATATTAAAGTCTAAAACAAAAAGGAAAAATCATTTAATGGCGAGTGTTGACCACAGAGGAATATTCATACCGAAAACCTCGGATCATACATTATTTATGATCTCTGTTTTAATCGCATAAGGACTGCTGTGAACTAACGGTTCAAAAGTCCATAAGGAAAAAAGCTACATGTTTCTCCTTAGTATAGTACATTTCATTTAAAAAGTAATATTCCTTTTTTAAACATTTCAATGCTTATATTTCTTAAGGTGCTGGAAATTAGGCAAATGCCCATGTTAATCCTGCAAGTGATTTACTCTATATTTACGTTAAAATGTTGCACCGCGATTTAAGTAATATCTGATTGTTTCCTCTGCTAAACTCAGGATGTCTTCTGATGCTGGTTTCTGCAAGGCCCGTTTATTTTCTATTCTAGGTTGCAGTTACATTTTAACACTCTTAATTGGCGCTCTGAACTTGGTGGTGAAAAGCATTAATTCAGCTCCTCAAGGTATGGACCTTAAAAATGCCAATATTGAACCAAGCGCGATCTGCTTTTGCGTGACTTCTTCTCAAAGTTCCCCATATGTTTTTCTGTTATATTACAAAATCGATCTAAATGAACAGTATGTAATGCCTATTGTTATGAAGATTAATTGTATTAATTTCTAAAATATTACCCACTCGTGTGTAATAGCGCTGCAGGCATGTAATGCCACAACAAATATAGCCTGAAGAAAAATGTAACAAACATAACATCGCACTTCAAAAAAATCCGAATATCTGACATCGTTATTCTTTGCTTTTGCTTCAGTGGACTAACTTTGCAAATCCAAGTTTAAAGTTAGCCTCGAGCACAAGATTCAGGATTCAATAGATCTGCTAGAGGTCACATTTGGCTGATAAAACGAATACCATTTCACACTCCCCTAATGAGTTTGAGTTTTTGCATCATAGATTAAAGCGGCTTATGCAAATCACAGCTGGATATCTCACCTCTTTGACTTGTACATAAGTGTAAAAACATACATGCTCATATCTAAACGTGGGATTTTTTTGGGGGTAAGTCTGAAATCAAATACATCCCTCGGTGCCCTGCTTCAACTTCTTGAGATTGTGATAATTGTTATCGTCAGTTCTTGCTCGCAAAAAGTAATATACTGTACATTTTTAACGTGTCTGGAAACACTAATTGTCAACAAATAAAATATATCACAATTATCTACATACATTTGCATTTTGTTTATAGATTGATTAATACTTAATCATAAGAAAGGCTCCATTACAAATTATCAATATCTTATAGCCTAAACCAATGCTTATTTCATAATTCACTTTACCGTAATGATTGTACAATTAAGCCAAGAGAAAGCTGTTATTTGGCCAAGTACATCACAGCAGTATAAACCATGTCTAGCGTTGCTATCAGGTTTGGAATTGTCTTGGACATCGCCTACGTTTTCCAGTATTCGACATTATGAATATTTTATTAGCCTACAAGAACCACTTTATTGGTAATCTGCACATACTGTATGTGTAAAGTCATCATTTTTTGGAGCTTGCATAATCAATGTTCGGAACAATTACATAAACACAAAAAAAAAATTATAAAGGTAACTTCTTTACCGTGGTTTCCAAGAATAAACATTATTACACAGCTTCAAAGAACTTTACCGTTGCTAGAAAGTTTAGATTATATTTGCCAATACGTCACATGTGCTAATAATGGAATATGCGACTCTACCAGATTCAAACAATTGTGAATAATAAACTGTTAGAATAAGAGAATTGATCTCTTAAAAGGTAAAAAAGCAAAGGTTACTGTTGTTATATAGCCTAGATGACCTATTATTGAGAAAGTACCTAAGGCATTAAAGAGGGCAGGGTTTATATTATTAAAAGGTTGTTAACAAATATGAAGAGGCATGTTAAGCTCCCAAATCCTTATGCAAATGAAATCCCGTGTAATACCCTTAATTGAATACATGCATATTTATAATCTGTGCTCTCTGTCTAGAATAATGTTGGCTTATACATTAAAGCATTTTGCTGGGGATATCTTCAGGCGTGTATGAAATATAAATATTTGTGAGTCCTTCAAATCTGAAGGGGAAGAAATTTGAAAATTGTAAAGTTCTGCTCAAATGTAGCACCTGTGTTATAATCTAAAGGCAACGTTTATCACAGTCGGAATGTTCTTATTTTTACAGTTTAAATATTTTCAAATAGTTTATTGCTTGTTGTTTAGATGGGAACACACTTCGCCTGTCTCGTTGCCAAAACAAGATCTCCTGATTTCACCACCAGGGCTGTTCACATTCCTCAGTGCTGTTTCAGTCAGAGCCTAACAGTAACTCACTGCTTAATACGGTTTGTACTAAAACAGCGGGGGAAACCGAGCCCGCTTTGTCTGCTGCTTTTGTATCACCCCCCATGACAATTCTATCAAGCTATGATCAAATCGCGAACACGGCACAGACATTTCTGCAGAGAGATTTGGGATTCGGACTGAGAACGAGTAGAACAGCAAAACCTCCCAGTCAAGTTCATAGCAATATATGCCATATACTGTATCTACACAGATCAGAAGAAGATCGTGCAAAAAATGAGCATACTCGTCATCAAAAGCAAAAAAAAAAAAAAAAAACTGATAAGGGATTTTCCGAGATAAACAACCTGTTTTCGATAAGTCAAAATCAATGAAGACTTAAATAAATGGAGCTACATCCGAAGTCAAATGCCTGAGAAGATCAAACTCTTTTTATTGTCCTCAACGTTTAGAAAAGTCAGTAAAAGCCGCCAGGGGATTTGACGGACGACATTGCAATGAACGACACGGAGCCGTTATCAGCCCCATAGCCATATGGTCACTCAGGTACAAGTTAAATGTAGGCGGCTGGCGTTTCACAGCCCTTCTTTTTTAACCTGTTAATGAGTTCAAGCTTTGCCCTTTTACCTTCCTCACAGAATTCGTTTGAATCCGATTCTTCCGATGAGGTGTTATACCGGAAACGAATAGCAACTTCCTCATCAGGCAACTCCTCTGAAATGGGCGCAAGCGATGTCACAGTAATAAATAAATAGGACATTTAATTTAACTTCGGAAAGAACAGACCATCCATAGTGCATGCATAAGAGAAAACGTGCATCATGGCGTATATAACAACATTAAAAGCGGCAAAATTCACAGCTGCATTTAGGATTTTCGAAAAGTAGTAAGGTTCAACTAAGGATTGGGATGGGGACTTGCAGATTTTCTTCATTTATTTATTTATTTGTATCTTCTTCTTCTTCTTCTTCTTCTTCTTATTATTATTATTATTAATGTATTATTATTATTATTATTATATTAAAACCCCAGATATTGTCCACCTTCCTGCCAGACAGGCTGCTCTTAATTACAGCAGGCCCTGGCGAATGAGGCAGAGCTGTGCGCGCGTTCCCGCAGACCGGAAGCGCTGTGGCACGCGCTCCCCCGCCAGCTCCGGAGTGTTGCGACTGGTTACCTCATGTTCTGAGAGCCAGGCTATAAATGATGCATCAACAGAGCGCTTGTGGCCAAAACAAAGAGCTCCTTAAACAAGTTCAAGACGAGGCGGCTTAGAATAGATATGGCGGGAACAAGTACAGCTGACACTGTCTCGATTAAATAAATACATCAAGTGCTACAAGGTGGCTGCGTGTATCGTCCAGGCGATCACGCAGATGTAGAGCGATGTGTTAGTGCCAACTAAACCATATTTGCCATTGTGCACTATCAGCACGTTTTGCACAAGATCTGCACATTTATATGTTCCACCAATGCAGTTGGTAGCGTAACGGTCAAGGAGTTCGCCTCATGAACTGAAAGTTGTCGGTTCGAATCCCGGTCCGCAAAAGGTAACACTGAGCTATTCATGAGCAATGTACAGTCCTCACGCACTGCTCGGTTTTTCACATTTCAGCTGCCCGCCCGCAATGTGGATGGGTCAAATGCAAGGTGGCATTTTGCTGTGGTGTGCTATAATTGTTCTGATGACAAATAATAACCCGCACTTTCACTTTCAACGCATGACAGGAACAACTAGATTCTATATCTGAGGGACTCATATGGTTTTCCTTAAATTACAGGGACAAGAGCAACTTGGAGTAAAAGGTCTTGCTCAAAAGCTTGGTAGGATAAAGTCAAACTCAAACCCACAACCTCTTGGTCTATATGCCAGAATGCTAACAGAAGGGCACCCTTATTCAATTAATCTCAATGATTCAATTCATGTTAATCTTTAACCTGTCCTCTGATAGCCAGCAGACTGTTGGATGCTTAACATTCACGACCTGATGTCATCAAATCCCTCAAATAAACCAAGAAATCAAATTCAGAATTGCTTAGTTAACAGTCAACAGTAATTTGTCCGGGATGTAATCCATGCACACATTGTTGAGGTCATGTGCCTATCACACTTGACACCCATCACAAAACCCAAGACAACGATCTATGATGGTGTAACATACAGATCAAAAGCATTTTTCCAACCATACTGTTTACTAACCATTTATATTTATGAACATTGAGCTTCCATGTACATTTTGCCTCAATACCAATATTTGAGGATGGGGTCGAAGTAGTGTAATTGAACATGTAATGTGCAGTTGTTAATCAATGACTCTTAGTAAACTTTGTCCATGACATCTAATATCTTTAAGTCGTCAGAGGTTTCAAGTGTCCAGAATTTCTTCTGCTTAAGAGCCAGAGAGTTTCCAACAAGGGAGCGATTCATTTTTGAAGGCTCAAAATTGAAGGCTGCCTTCAATCAAAATTAGTTATTATATCCTTATCCATAGCTGAAAACATATTTGTACCACAATCCAAGACAGAGCTGTGTCCGTCTTGCAATAGAGCACTGAATGAGTGTTCAATTGGTATTCATGAGGATGAACGCACACACACACACACACACACACACTCTCGAAGAGGACAAGCCCTTTAACCTGACCATGGTTTTTTGTCACTGTATGGTTGTTGAGACTTCAGGCTAGTCAGTTCATGTGGAGGAGGGAAAAAATCAGAGCAGAGTAAGCTGGGTTTATTCCTTTTGTTCCCCTCTCTTCCTTTCTCCTGCTATTTGTCTGCCGTAAGAGCAGTGGCCTCCTTCCAGCATCTGCAGGCTGGATTAAGCCAGAGGAGACGGAGGCCGTATTATATCCTGAAGGGGCCGTACTGTAAAGGTTTGGTACAAGTTCTCCCTCCTCTCCCTTTCTCCTCCTAAACGCGCTGGCGGCTTGAATGGGAGGATAACTCTTTGTTAACAGGGCAACTATTAACTCACATGGAGTTAATCAGAGTCAGCACATTGGTGTGTGTATTACCATCTGAATGGACTGCGGTCTCCTCTCCGGACTCCGCGCTTTATGGCAGCCTCTCAATAGAGGACCGGGGCTTTTGGGCTAAATACTTCCTATTCCCACCTATTACTTTGGCCTGGAAGAAAACAGCGGTGGAAATGTACCCCGAAAAATGCTTCCTTACTTGCCCCAGGTAAGCGTTTTTTGTTGTCCAGTGATGCTTGTTGTAAGTCCCACAATAGGTTGTGAAAGGTCTGTGTTGGAAAACATGTTTTGAGCATCTCAGTTTTTCTCAAGTTTAAAACTGTTGGAATCCTTGCGAATGATTGATCTTTACATTTTTCCTGACAGTACTGAATAAGTTTAATTTGTTGGCTGATGTAGTCAAAAGTAGTGAAACCGACTAATAGCCTTCATGTTTTCCATGCATGTTGAATATGATTTCTGCTGTAAAATAATTGTTGTTTTAAAATGCACAAAATCTGTCCACCCGTTCCTCCCCCATCTCTCTCACTGTTTCCTCGTTGACAGTAATGTGAAGACCCTTCTGCAGAAAAACAATGTGTCCTCTCCTTCCCAGACTCTGAGGTACACATGTGGCGGTGACCTCCTCTTTCAGGCCTCTGTCAGGCAGCACTGGAGGAAGAGCTGAATAACACTACATCTCTCCCCATTAGTTCTTAGCACCACTAATGCCACACCAGACCTGTGGCATTCATGTAAAATTCATAACAATGCTGCAAACATTTTGTCCAAATTGTCCAGATAGGCTATAGGGAGAATTTTTGAAAAGTCACTTTAATGGCAGTGGTAAAATAGATGGGTAATTGATTAATCAATAGTAATAATAATAATAATAATAATAATAATAATAATAATAATAATAATAATAATAATAATAATAATAATAATAGTAGTGTGTGTATAAAATACACATTTCAGGGAAAGCACAGTTGAATCTTGATTGTCATATAACAAGTCTACACACCAAATTATGTACTTCAGATAGTAAGTCTTGATCAAATAATGGTTGCACTTTCTGATTTGCTGCACAAGACATTACTATTTGCAAAGCAAATGACCCAGTCCTATAAAAAGACCTCTTTATTTGTTCATCATTTCATTACACCAAGAGAGAGCAGCAGGGCCGTTGTTGGGCGAAAGTAAAGCTGATCTGGAAATGTAGACTTAGTGGGAATTATCCATGGCAGGAAAAAAGGACCTTTTCTTTGGTTTTGTTGGTTTATCCCCTAAACCCTCTTTCCACCCCCACCCCCCCCCTTCCCCCACCCTCCATCCCAAAAAAGGAAGAAAAAAACCCGAAAAGCTTTTGACATCTTCATCTAGTTCACAGTGGGCAGGCTTTTGTTTGCTCTTGTCACAGAACGGCCAGGGCTTGGCCCTACAAACCGAGTGGCACAAGTGTGGGCCTTTGCTGCGGACTAAAGAGAGGGGCGTGTGTGGGGGGGGTTCTGCTTCTCTGCTCGGACTGGGGCTAAAAAAGGGGGAACACACCCCCACCCCCTACCCCCACTACCACCACCTTCAGTTCCCCACAATATGGTCATTGTCTGGCAGTGAATAACGTGGCTGCTCGGGCCATGTAGGCCGCTCCTCAGGCTTTGACTGTGAACCAGATTCCTTTCTTCAGAGTGAAAGAAGTCTAATCCATGTAAATATGGGGACTCGCTAGATAGGGCTTTCACCGCAGAAAGGGGGTATTGGGGAGAAGGTGAGGGAGGGTCAGCAATTTAACCTCTGACCCGACAAATAAGAAGCATGAAAGTTCCAGAATTGGCGGACAATGAGGGGCTCCCGTGGTTGATTGGGTTTGCTTTGTGCCGCTCGGCTGCATCAGGCTGACTGACAGATGCCATGATGGGAAGATGCGAAATGGGGATGACTGCAGTGGGCTCGATTGTAGGTGTATGTGTGTGTGTGCATGAGAGAGTGTGAAAAACATAGAGAGTAAGTGTGTGTCATTGAGGTGGAAAGTGAGGTACACCATGTGATACTGAGAAAGAGAAAGAGTGGAGCAAATATATTAGCACAGCGGCAAGAATTTTAAAAATTGTCATTAGAGAACAATGAATGTGAGTGTTTATGTGTAGAAGATAGGAAACTGTAGAGAAATCAAGTGAGATTAAGACAAAGAGTCAAGAAAGGCATGTGGCGATATGAGAAGTGGAGTGAAGTGAGGGGGAGGGCATGAGGTGAGACAGTTTCTAATGAATGACGATGTATTATCAAACTTTGAAATGAAAAGCTTCTGATTGTCTTTTCTCCTGCTTTCATGACCCATAATATAAAAGACTTTGCAACGTCAATAAAATATGTCTTGAAAAATCTTGACTTAATGTGGGAACTTACAAGATAAGCTGTATGGTCTAGGTTAGCGTTATATGTATTGGTAATGAAATGTCCACTCTTGGGGGAAATATTTAAGTTTTTCTCAGACAGTTTCTTGGACAGAACCATATGCCCAAAACCCATTATCACGGGCCCTTATAAAACACGGACACAATGTTAACATGGTTATTTCCTGAGGCACCTTTTCTATTGTCTTGCAAATCTGATCAAAAAAGTCCAGAAGATGTTTTTGATCAAAGGTGTTCATTTCTCATCTGAAACAAATAAATCAAATTTTAAGCCGTTGACATTTACAGAAGAGTGGAAGATTACACAGCTTTTACATTTTCCACATTTGCCACAGACAGCGGTGGAGTAAAGCGGGCATCCATTCAGCCTACTTAGTCAGATGTTAAAGACAAGGTCAAGAGCTTGATGTTGAGAAAGATTTCCTGGAGGGTAATAACAGCATACGTGTGAGAAAGTGCCCAGGTAAGGGCTTTCCTAAACTTCAGCTGGAGTGTGGCTCTGTGTCACAACGATCCCGCCTAATCCAGACCTGGCGTTTCACGACTTCCTTCCCGTTCCTGCCCCTTTATCATTTCCTCCTCCAGGCCACCGTTTATGAGCCTGAAGAGTGATCTGCGCCAGACATATGCAGCGCTGCAGATAGGCTGTTAGAGTCGAATAGAGCCGTAATTGTAGATGACTGGCCGACATTCATTTCCATCGCCTTTTGTGTTTCTGGCATTGACAGGTAACAGTCAACAACATAACTGCATCCAGACCTTGAGCTACATCATAAGTCAGTGTTTGTGTGTGCAACTTTTCATATATAGCTTTTTGTGAGAACAAATGTTCTCACGTTGTTAAGAAAAGTGGAGGATTTTAATGTAGTGCAGCCTCTGTATGGAATTGCAAAGAAATATTCCAGCTAAGGTGAAGGTTCTGTGTAGCAATACACCAATGAGGATAGTAAAGTGTTTGTGTGTGTGTGTATGAAAGTGTGAGTGCACGGCAGAGTGTTTGCGAGCTCCTTGATTGGCTTGTATGTTTTCTTTCCCTTTCATGTGTTTTTAGTCTCCAGTGCTTTGTTCCTTTTATAATTACAGCAGTGTTCTCCTCCGAGAGCTCTGGTTGTTGCGTAGCACGCTCACATGCAGACACACATGCGTGCAGACACACACACACTCACGCACACACACACACACTCACACCCCCTTGCCCTCCTCCCCTTCCCCCCACCGAATCCCATTAAAGTGTGGACCGAAAGCTGTCTGTTTATGCCTTTTATACAGGGGCACAATTAAAACAGCAAGATCAAAAAGATATTGAAGTTCTCTTTCTTTTACAGAAGGGCGGGGATGATATGTTTCAAAAATGCAGATTGGCTTATTGATGGTGACCCGTTTTTAAATCATTAGGGGAGAGAGGGTGATCGTTAAAGCTGTCTCAGCAATCAGGTTAACACACTCTCGCTGTCTCGCTCGCTCACCGTCTCCCTGAAAATGCAATCTCTCTTCTCGTCATGTGATATCTTTGCCAAAAAAACACGAATGTGACTTTACGTGATATTGGCGAGGAGTTACTTGGATCAAGCCCGATTAGCTCGACAGCTACATTGTCTTGCTTAGCATATGTGACTGCATTGTCTATGTTCGTATGTCTATGAATGTGTGGCCAATTCACATAATTAGTAATGCCTATGAATGTATGGCGGGCCAAAGCAAGCCAAGTTTATTCATGGAGCACATTTTCATTCAATGCGCTTTGCTAAAACAAAATGAGTCATTTAAAACAGAATAAAAGATAAACTAATTATAGAAAAAAAGCATAAAGAATAAGATAAAGTCAAAATTAAAATTGCACACATTATATAAAGTATGGTAAATGAGCATATATTGAATAAGGTAAAAGTAAAGCAAAAATTAGAATTAAAAGCAAATAATGCAAACATAAAAGTCTGATTAATAGCAATAAAAGTGCACATTTTGACTTCTTTTTGTAACAGGCTACTGTTGAGTTATTCACAGGCAGTTGATGTAAAACCTGTCAAGACACTTGCCTTTATGATGTGTTCTGTGTGCCTGTATACATCTGTGTATATGTTTGCCTGCCTGAATACTTATACTTCTGAATAAGACCATACTCTGAAATATTGAAAAACTTTAGATAACCTCAGATTGTTGTGGCTGTGTGCACATATATTTTCATGTCATGCCAGTCCTCTGTAAAAATGTTTCCCCTTTTATTAACTTATTAGATCCTGGCCAATCTGAGCACCTTTATTTATTGACTATATTACTACAACAGCAAGTTATAGCATGTTGTTTTTTAATATCTTTTTTAATCAATTTTTGGAAATTGATTTATTTTTTACTTTTTGCCCTAATTTCATTAGAAATATTGTCAGTGAAGATTTCATTTTAGACATGTGCTAAAGTTTCTGTTTGAAGTGCTAGGTATACTGGGCTATTCAAAATGAAAGAGCAGATTTCAAAAATGTATTTCAAACAAACTGTTTAAGACAGAAAGACATTCTGCACATCATTGGATAGAGGAAAGTTGAAAGTTTAAAAGCTCGCTTAAAAGTAAGTGATTATTTGTCATTGTGAACACCACAGCACAGCACACAGTGCACCACAACAAAATGTGACTTCTGCATTTGACCCATCTGTGAAGGAGTGGTGGGCAGCTAGCGAGGGCAGCGCCCGGGGACGGTACCTTGCTCATGAGTACCTCAGTGGTAACTTTACCAGCCCTGGAGTTGAACCTGCGACCTTCAGATCACAGGGCAAACACCCTACCGTTACGCCACCAACTGCCCCAGTGAATACCACCGAGCGAAGCTGTGAATTCAGTAACCAGGGACCAGTTGACTCGTGTGTGGCAAGAAATGGCCTACTGTTTTGATGTTTGTTTGTTGCACTACACACAGTGCTCATGTTGAGTCCATGCAACCTCAAGGACCATAAGACCAAACTTTGAACTTTCCTCTATCCAGTGATGTGCAGAATGTGTGTCTGTCTTAAACAGTTCATTTGAAATAAAAGTTTGAAATCTGCTCTTTCATTTTGAATAGCCCTGCACAATATTTGCAAGCTGCAGCAATCTATGGTTTATTAGGATGGAAAAAATATGGGAATTTTGCCAGACAGAAATAAGCTAATCTCTGGAATACAGTTGAATACACTTGGAATACTTTATTGAACAAAAACACAACTTAGATGACCGCATTGAGTAAGTTCTCTAGATTTCCGTGACATTGCCTCATGTATGTAAATTATTCCTATCTGAAGAGATCGAAGGGTGAAAAAATTCACACACTTTGCAGGCTGAGTTTCCCTATGTTCCCTATGTATAATAAAAGAGTCCAAATAATTTTCTTTTATTTACTGAAGTTAAGGTCAGGGTTATCTGTAGGAATATTTACATCTAGTAATTATGAGAGTCAAAGGGAGTACCTCACCAAGATTGCAAGACGGGACTGTGTGTGTGTGTGCGCATGTTTACAGTAAATGTGAGTTCACATCCTGTACTCTTGTGGTTTTGGGCTGAGTGTTCTGCCTCGCTCGTGGTCTTAGCTCTTCTGCTTATGCTACGGCAGGACGAGAGGTGGCGTGTGGGGCAGTACTCCTTCAATTCACACTCATCTCCCCAGCCTCAAGAGTGCGAAATTACACGCTCCTGAGCACTCTCGTTCACATTTTACACGACTCCAGGTTATTAGCCAAACAGGGTGTGCATATACTCCCCCCCAGTGTGACAGTTTTCACAGTCAAAGATTTGGACCTTTATGCCTTTCCCTACTCCCCCCACCACCCTCTGTGTCTGCGCTGTTACTCACCACCGCCTCAGCTCTCTCTCTCAAACACACACGCACACACAGTCACACACATGCACATGCACACACACTCACACACATACACACCCAGCCCCTGTTAACGGGCCTGATGTGAAATGGGGTTTGACTTGTGTGAAAAATCAGGAGAGAGTCTGTCCCCACTACAGCTCTCCTGCCTCACACCTTTCATATGCACTTTTAGTCAGATCTCTCTCTTTCTCTTTCACTCTTTTTTCTTCCCCAACCCGAACAAGGGAAAATGGTTTTTGCCACGTCCATTTGTTCCCGAAAGAGGAGACAAATTACAAATGTCCGTGTGGAGCTTTGTACTTGAAATGGCTTTTTCATACATGCAAAGGAAACTGATGAAAAGCGTTGAGCACATCAAAGTGGTTCTGCGGCAGCCGGGCCAATTGAAAGGTTTTTCTCGTTTTTTTTTTGCACCCACGAAAGTTTCGCCCCAACACAGGTTGTCATCCTTCTCTTTCTAGTCTGATTTTCATTGCCGACTCATTTGAATCGGGTTCACCCGTCAATTAGCGAAACTTTCCCCCCTGCCGGACCGACTTCAAGGACATGGAACTTTGCTGGTGGTGCTGTGCACGGCCCGGCCGATACTCACCTCGCTGCTTTTAAGCCAGCTTATAGGAAGCGGTTAATAACTCGGGCTTTCCTAACCTTTTGAGATCTTGGACATTTTTGAGCATTATTTTATCCCTTTATTTATTGGCTTATATTGTTGAAATGGCATAGGCCACACATGCATGCCTTATATTGTTATTTCTTTCCCAGAAGGCCCAGAGCTGCTTATTTATATATTTTAAGCAAATATCAGCTTTTTAATGAGCTCATTTTTGTTGCAGGAACTTATTAAGAAATACTTTGTAAAGATGTGTAGAAGTGCATGGCAATAAGGTATATCATATTTGCAAGCTGTCACAGAAGTTTTTGCAGGCTGGAACATTCTATTGCTAAAATAATATACATTCTTAAAAAATTGCACATATATACAACTTAAATGAACAGATTGGCTAGATTTCTCTAGATTTCAGTGATATATGTCCCATGTGCTTTATCCCAATAGAAAGTAAGGCTAGACAGGGCCTCTGAGAGCAATGGTTGGGGTGGAGATGGAAGGAGGAAGGAGAAATATAGGTGACAGGTGAGTCAGTCCAAATTAAAACATGTGTTGCCCTGCCCCAGACCAGATGCATCGGGTATGGCTGTGTGAGTGGGACACACACACACACACACAGACACACACAGCATATGTTAGTTTTTGTTAGGCTCT
The DNA here is from genome assembly GCA_032718565.1 of Distichodus sexfasciatus. Taxonomy (NCBI): domain Eukaryota; kingdom Metazoa; phylum Chordata; class Actinopteri; order Characiformes; family Distichodontidae; genus Distichodus; species Distichodus sexfasciatus. The sequence goes on along the minus strand of JAVGVS010000051.1, from coordinate 2,335,858 downwards.
AGCCTTGAGAGGTTGAGTGCTGTGGTTAGAAGGTGGAGATATACAGATTTTTAACCCCATAAAATCCATGACTATATCTTTGAAAAGCTAATGGTCAAAGAAAAGCTTTTTACCAAAGCATTTTTGAATGATGAATCATTGATTCACCATTTCCCTCTTTGGTAATTCGACTGTTTTGGTCCATTTAGTTCATCTTCCTGCTTTTAAGGCTTTCATAGCTACAGTTTTAAATATGAATTCTATCATGTGATAAATTCTTCAAACCTTCTGTTCTTTTCAGGGAAGGTTTGGGGTTTAGTTTTGTTTGTGGATAAATGTGTTCCTTTTCATAATCCATAAAAAGTCTGAAAAAGAACAAATGCACCAATAATGTTCAGATATTAAGGTACATAGTGCAACATGCATAGTAAATCCGATAGGTCTTCATGCTGATTTAAAACATATGGAGAGCTAGTTTGGTCCTTCGTGTGTGAAATGTTTTGGTATTTTTCACCAGTAAGAAGCTATCTTTATTTGCAGTAAAGAAGGGTGTGTTTTACAGCAAATGTGAGATGGACAAGACTGTGTTCAACTCTAAAGAGGCACAGAGAGACATTTTACAGGAGAATTAAGCTGAACTGGTTGTGAGAGAAGAGGCGAGAGAATGGTGTATACAAGGAGTTAAGGTCCAACACTAAGACTAAGCTCCTCAGGGGGACTTTGGGCAATATCCTGTTAGAGTGGAATGCAAATCTATGTGATTGTGACCGGGGGGCTGGCACCAGGGTTCCCTCCTCTTTCACACTCACTCACACACACACACACACACACACCTGCCTTATGCTTTCCATCAAAAATTCCTCTTTTTACTTGTCATTTTTGAACAAACAATAATATGTGCTGACAAGTCGGCCATGAAGCCTCCAAAAAAAACCTCTACTGTGCACAAAGCCACCCAGTCTAGGGCACTTGGGTATGGAGCCCCAAGGAGCGTGCCTGTGGCAACAGTGGCCTGAATAACTTTACTATGAACTAGACCAATGACAAGACCTTCAGAGGATTTTGATTCAGTAGAAAAGGGTTTACCTACTTCTTCCAGAAACCGTATTGTTAAGGTTTCTTCCATAATGGAATCTTGTGGAGATCTTCTTTTAAAAATTAAGCTATTTTTCTTAATCATTCTTAAACCTGTCCAATAATAATGTCCTCCATGGCTTTATCTGGTAAAAGGTCCTGGCTACTATTTGTACTAGGCATGCAGGTAGGCCTAAGACTTTAATATGGAACACCCACAAAATCATGCTTCCATCTCCACTCGATCTGCTTGAGTCATTGCATTCTAACAGAGTGTTTATTACTCATAGTCTTCAGGTTCCTGTAAAGATTTAAATATTCCCTGAACTAAAACGCCTCACACAAAGCAGTTAATTTTCAAGAGGAGGAATGGTGCCAGGCCTACTGAAGCTTCAACAAGATAATGAATTGAATTTTTAACAAATTATTAACCTTCTGAATAAGCTTCAGGAGAGAATTTGGGGAAAAGTGGTTGTGAAAGATTTTTGCCTCTCTGATTTGGAAAGTGAGCTTCAAGAAAGCAGTTGCTTGGGATGCTCTACAGAACACAGCGTGTCCACGAGTGGCTCCGTTTCAAAGGGCTCCTCTGCTGGCAAGCACTAATAGGAACTGATCATAAAGTGCATGTTGGAAACGTATGTCTCAGGCTAATGGGTTAATTTGCTCGCGGAATTGCTCTGTCTGATAAGATTTAGCATGGAATTCCAATCAAATGCTTCAGCACATCTTTTAGGGCAGCTGAAGGTTGTTGTTGTTTTTTTCACTTTGACAGGCTTAAATGACTGAGCGAACCAAATGATTCCCAAAACAGCTAAAGATAACTGAAGCTCCTTAGCAAAGCCATCACTTTATCATTTATCATTTTTATCATTTATTATCAACTTTATCATTTTACAATGGACACTTTAGTTTGAAATGACAAGCAACTGAATGATGAATAAAATTGCCAATTCCATTTTTGGACAGATTTCCCATTTGTTTGACATAACTGATCTAGATTTTGAATTCTAACTTCTAGCTGCACAGGTACACATGCTCATTCTCCTGTGTTGACTTGGTAATTCAATTCCAGGTCCGTGTGTTTTTCCATGGGATCAGTTGCAAAACAACAGCAGCAGTCCGAGGCCCTCGCCCCTGAAAGCAAGCCCAGGGCCATGCTGGTTAGTGTAAGATCCCCAAGGATCAGAGTCAAGCAGGAAGAAAACAAGCAGAGACAAGAGATCCACAACACCGAGGTGTGATTGACAATCAGTTCCTCTGTCATCACCGGAACTCTTGTGTCCAGACAGTACTAATGGCTGTCAATGAAGTCACTCAACAGTAAACCTCTAATGCATTCTGGGGGTGGAGGCAGAGTCTCAAGCCTTACTGGTAACTTTACTGTAGCTTTCTTTTAAACCCAGTGTTCATTTCTGCAAGTTGACGGGGTCAGAAATGTAAAACCAGACTAGGCAACATCAACACCATTCTCTTCTTATACCTCTGTATCTTTGGAAGGCGCCCAACCTCAAGGAGTTCTCATTCTCCCTCCCACCTACTCCTCCTCTTTCTTCATCCCTTCATCCCTTCCTCCCTCCATCACTCCATCCCTCGCCTAGTCGCTCTCTCTTTCAACACAGTTCAGGGACGCCAACCGCAGCCGCTCCCTGTGTATACAAGTTGCCTAGCAACCAGCGCACTGGGACAGGAATACACCACCAACTGAAGCAGAGGATGCGACGCCACACCACGCACACACACAAACATTTACTTTAACCACAAGACTATGACCACTTTTAATGTTGCAAAATAGCTTCTGAGTAAAGAAGGTTAACTTAGGCTGTTAAAGCTATTGGATTTTGAAGTGAAAGTCTTGAATTAGACTCCATATGGAAAGAATTTCTAGGCCTCAACATTGAACTGTGTGATCAGATGAGATTTATTTTACAGATTTTAAAGCTTGAACTGGATTTGTGGGTCTTGTCTTGTGCAAAAAGAGACTCAATATTGTGGGTGGGCCTAAATGTATGTTGAGGAACATACAGTTCACAGCTCCTCTGGCCATGTTCCTGGTGGAACAGAGATGTCATGGAGTTGTCTCAATTTGTGGTCTTCACACCACAGCTGACCTCATCCCTCAGCTCAAAGGATCAAGTAGGATTGCTCACAGATCTCAGACTCTATCCAACAGCTTGCAGAGGCTAGAGAGTCTTCCTGTCCAACTCCCTGTCCTAAAAATATAGGACGAGAGAGAGAGAATACATAGATTTTTCTGTTGTTGTCTGTGATTTGGGGGTTATTTTGTCAATTGTATGGATCACACCCAAGGAATAAAATACTGATATGAAGTGTATCATGTATCTTGTGCACTCAGATGCAAACTTCAAAAATTAGTTTGGAGGTCAAACATTCTCTAAAGTAACTTTTGACAGTCAAATACTGCATTCACAGAATAAGAAATAAAATAAAAAAGAGAAAACACTGTAACATTGTGGTGACTAAATTGAAACCTGTTATTCTTATTCACATGCATGTGAGTTTCATACATGGCCATAATAAAGTAAAAAGATAATGTGATTTTAATCTAAATTTCCGTTTAGCGTTTTACGTGACCCTCTGTTTTAATTGAGGGATTTACATTAATCAGCTTCTCAAAGGCATTTCCCCTAATGATGTTTACATCAGACAGCTTCTAGTGGCACCAAAATGACTCATAACGATCTTTGACTGTAAGTTAGGTTCAGGGAGGAAATTGAGACTTTCAAGAGGCATTTCAAAGCTGGCGATCGCCGTATTAATCACCACCATTGTTAAAACATAGCTTGCAGTGAAACGGGCCGCCGCCTGTCCTCCACCATGGCAAACCGACAGAAGACTAATGGCTTGGCTGCGACACCACCGTGTGAAGTGTTCAAAGTGTGTTATTCTAAAGAGCCGTCGTCGCCGTTTACCTTTCCTCATTAAAATGGCTTAATTTCTCCCCTCTCTCATTTTCCGAGTCATAGCACATCTCATTGATAGGCCTTCTCTTTTTTGTTTTTTTTTCCTCTTCGTTGCACAGGCCCAGAAAGTGACGGAAGTTCAGTTCGCAGGTTCCGGATAGAAAAAAAATCACTGACCTTTACTGACTCTTTGTTGGGACTTCAGAAATAGAGAAAAATGCAGGAAGGCGCATCATAAAAAGAAAAAAACTGAAAATAATGACTGAAACCTTGTGTGTGAGATTAACCTTAATGTCTTGCTGAAAGTGAAACTCTTAAAAGTCTTAGAATGTACTGAATTTAATGAAGACAACCTTTGAACTGTACCTCTGTCTGTAATTTAGCCGACCATCCGTCACAATCCTTTTAGTCCGATTTCGCCGCTCGCCACCTGACTCTGACTCTGGCCCCAGTGTCTAAATCTTTTGCTTTTCTTTTGATTTCCAAACTTCTCATCATAGCCAATGATATTCGGTGCCCAGGTTTTGGGATTAGCACTGAAGCCTTTATTCAGAAGAAAGAGTCTGGGTTAAACTCCATGAAATCAAGCAATGAGATTACATGAGACTGCATGATGTCTTACGCGATCCGCCTTCGATTCCCACCCCTCTTCCTTTGTCTGGCTTCCGCACAACTGGACCCTCACTGTTAAGGAGAGCTCTAACATGAAACATGTGTCCTGGTGTTGACAAGCACACTTGGATGAGGAGTGAGACTGTGGGAATGAGAATGTGAGATGGGGGAATTGAGCGATCGCTGATCTGTCTCCAGACCCGTCTCGGGAAATAAGGAGTTATTTGTAGTTTCAGCGGGCTGGTCAGAGATCAGTTTTTTCAAAGCAAGGGATTCCACTTAAAATAGAATATGATGAGAATTATACAGCTAGAGTATTAAGCAGAATATAAAGTGTAACATTTATTTGCCTGATATTGTATAAGCTAATCTTGTATTCATGTTAATTAGTATTTTTAGAATGATACAACTCTATTTTTAATGAATGCAATGTGAGAATAGCATTAGGACAAACAACAAATGTAAAATAAATAAATAAATAAATTCTGTAGACGTCTGCTCCTCCCCTCCGGCTTTGGCAGAGGCTACCAAAGAGACTCAGCCAGGAGTGCGCTGGGAGCTTCACTTCCTGGTTAATATCACACAGGGCAGATGTGCCTGTGTTTAATAAGTGTTTCGATTAAGAATTTCCTTTAATTACCTTTTTTTTGCTTTAAAAACTGCCAGTGGTAGGTTCTCCCAACTGCTCTTTCAGAAAGTACAGCCTGCTAAGTGTCCTGCTCCCGTCACACAATTCCTCGTGTTTTCCTTTGTGTGTTCACCCCAAATAAATGTCCAGGTCTCTCAGTTTGTATGACGTTCAGGAGACCATTAAATGTCTTGAACTGAAATGCAGCTGAGGCAATGGCATGTCAAACAGAGGTGAAACCTCCGTTGCCTCTTTCTGAGTGTGGAGATCAGGGTGCTTTTCTTCAAGACGAATAAAAAAGTGCAATTAACACTTAGAACCTCTCGGTAGATAAATTAAGACTTTACATGGCATTGTGTTATAAAATCAAGATTTGGGAGTTCACCTTTTTGTAATATGAAAATAGCATCTAAGAATACCGTAGATTTGAATTTCATGCTGCAATTTATTAACACTATATACTAATACTATATACTCATTTCAAAACTGCATTGAGAATCGAGTCGCTAGTTTGGCTTGTTTATCTTTCTTTTCACTTTTGAGGCTGCTACGAGATTAAATCAAGCATTGAAATTGCAAATTTAAATGAGCTTTTTGAAATGTATTTAAATAGGGCATCTCTTTTTAAAGCATTTGTGCAAGTCATACATAATATGCAGGTTAACGTTAGTAGGAAATCAATAGACTTCAATTAGAATTCCAACTGAAGCACCAATTCAAGGATGAGGCCCTATTAGTAGTGTACTGTGATTACATTACTGGAGGGTAAACTCTGTGATAGTCTACACCACAAACATGGCGTCTCCAAGCCCTAAGCCATATGTGCAGACAAGTACAAGCTTCCCAGGACGGGCCGTCTGCTTCGGGGAATACCTGATCCACAAGCCCCTACCGACGCGAGCAGGAGGAGAAAAGCTTCACCACTTCTCCTCTTACTCCATCACTGAGGTTGTTTACTCACAGGTAAACATCACCATATTGGTCTGGGACTGATTGCACACACTCAGTTATCGGTGGACCTTTTAATGTGTGTGCTCTCCACTAGAGAGGCATTAATTCAAAAAAGTTATTCATGCTTTGAGCACATTTTGAAGAAAAGCATTGAAATGCAGGACTGTATTTATCTTTGAGAAGTAAAAAATCAGCTCTGATCTGATTTATGTAATTCTGATTCTACTGAACATCCTATCACTGGAAACATTTGTCCAACACATACATAGAAAATTTAAATGAATTTAAATTATTTAAAATAGCTATCCACAGCAATAGATATGAATGGGTTAAGCAGAAATAAATATTCCTTACACGTTTAAGTGATTGATTTGTCACTGTGAACACACCACAGTACAGAACACAGTGCACCACATTTGGCAGCACCCAGCGAGCCTTGCTTAGAGACAGTACCTTGCTTATGAGTACCTCAGTAGTACATTTTATGGCCGGGATGGGATTCAAGCCTATGATCACGGGGCCAGTTCCCTCACCATTATACAGACATTATACTTGGGGCAGTTCGTAGCATGATGGTTAGGGCATTCACCCTGTGGTCAGAAGGTCACCGGTTCGAATCGCAGGACCAGTTGAGGTACTCATGATCAAGGTACCATCCCTGGATGCTGCCCATGTTAGCTGCCCACTGCTCCTTCGTGGATGGGTCAAATGCAGAGGTCACAAAACATTCAGATATTCAGATTCAGATCTGATGTTAACCGTACTTGATTATTACAATTATTTTCTATTTATTAGTAATATTACCCAATACAAGAGCTATTTGTCTCAGTCTGACTTTTACTTAAGTGCCTTTTGCTGGTTTTCAAAATGTTCTCTAGTTCAACCAATTGAAAAAAAAATATGAAAATCAGACTGTAGCACAAATCAACCCTCACTTTGGCACAGAGTAGTAGATGCTTAATCTTTTATGAATTCAACATCAGCTAAACATCAGCTATGCAAAAGCCTGCAGATGCTGATATTATCACATGCTGTAGAGTAGCCAGCTAAAATACTAACTTACCTATTATTTTCAGTAGTTTATCAGACGCAAAACTACTTTTAGAATGCTTTAGCTTTCAAAATACCTATTGTATATTACAAATTCTAAACATAAACGTGGCAAAGAAGTGTGGTAAAACTGTAGCTTAGCTACTTTTAATCATAAGTTGCTTTTAGCTTTAAAAGCTACTGTTTAAAAGTAGCTTCTTCAACACTTGAAAATGGTTGTTGGTTTCTTTAACTGCTGACAAATTTTGTGTGCAAAATGTAAAGACTGGTGTTAGTGGAGTTGTATTAGACTAAAAATACATTACATACATTTACAGTACAAAGTGTCATTGAGTGAACATTGGTTTTATTGATAATACTCATTCCAAGAATAAATATAACAAGGTACTCAAGTACTATACACCATTGATTGCTATGACTATTACAGATACGACTATCAATCAGTTGGTAGTGTAACAGTTAGGTAGTTGGCCCTGTGATCGAAAGGTTGCCGGTTCAAGTCCTGGACCACTAAAAGTAGCACTGAGGTACACATGAGCAAGATACCGTCCACTGCTCTCCGGGTGCTGGCAAAAAGCTGCCAACTGCTTCTTCATGGTGGATGGGTGAAATACAGAGGTCACATTTTGTTGTGTCCACAATGACAAATAAATAATCACTCACTCACTTAGTTTAAATGTATTTAATTATGATACATACAAACATAGGAATTAACGTCATTGCTCAATATTGTTGCAAAGTAAAATCAAATGAGCCACTTTATTGTAATATGAAATGTCCAGCCTAGTAAGATTGTCACATGTGAGCTGCGTTGCTGTAATTATTAGTAATACCCTGTCAACACTTATTAATTAAAACATATGGAGCACTGACAAAGTGTTGAAGACACTGTGTATGTGTGTACATGTATGTGTGAAGTATGCACCCGTATGTGTGTTTTTAGATTTCTTTATGCAGAACACACACACACACACACACACACATGGCTGCATTACACTAGACACAAGACATTGCATTGAAACAATAGGTGTGCAAAGCGCAAAGGGAAGGGGGAAGAGAGTTGGGGGGGCGCGGCAGCAGAAGTAGCAGCCAGCCTCCGCCACTCGGCCTGGAATCACGTCTTCTTGCAGGGGATTTGAGCGAACAAATGGCAGCATATGGTAGATGGAGGCAGAGCTGGGCATTGTTGTGATCGGGGCTTCGGTGTCTCTGCTCTCCTCTTCCCTCCTCCCTGCTTCTGTCTTTCATTGTGTTGTCACACACACCGTGATCACCACCTCCAACACTTTAATTAGCCTCCAGGAGTTCAGCGGCTGGGTGTGTGTGTGTCGCCTTGGGTTTTGTGTGTGTGTGTGTGTGTGTGTGTGTGGGTGGTTGGGTGGGTGGGTGGGTTGATGGGTGTGTGTGAAAGAGGGTGTACACATGTGGACATGCTGGAAGATTTCCACTCAGGAAAAATCTATGATCACCACAGACTCCTCCCCTACCTCCAGCGAAGCTCTGCCCGATGCGACTCTGTGCCACCATCAAAAGCTTCAGAGATTTCTCGGCATTCTCTCGTTCACTCACACACATCGCATCTCTTACAGTCTCCCGCCAGGCCACTGACACTAATAAAACAACAATCAAAGGTGGCTTTAAAGTCAGGCTTATCCTTTTTTCTCTACACCTCTCTTGTGTGTGTGTGTGTGTGTGTGTGTGTTTTCGGTGGGTCTCTTGAATCACCCAGCCTGCAATTTGCTGTCAGTGGGAGGTTAGCTGCTGTAACGTTTGTACTAACGGTAGCATCAACCCCCCAACTCTGTTTCTACTTCTGTCTCTCTCTCTCTCTCCCTCTCTCTGCATTATGATTTTTAAGGGGGGTACGGGCTATATGGCAGAATAACCATCTCCACCTCGCCCCCTTTTACGGGGCCTTAATCAACAAATCAGGCCCAGCTGCCCCTCCCAAGCCCCTGCCAGGAGTCCCTATCATCTTCTGATCAAATATTAATGCCCCGATACTCTGCTTGCTCACTAATCCACAGCCAATTAATATTATCTGTCAATTATTTACTGATCCTGAGGTGTGCAGCCGGGTCCCCGGGGACTACATCGACCAGGGTTTAGAATGCATAATTGACTTCCTCTTCCCTCACCCAGACTAAACCCCCCTCCCCTCCATCCCACCTCGACACGCTATCTTCTTTTTTTCTCCTTCTCCTCAACCACTCCCCCCGGCCCCATCTCCTGATTCCCTTTTTTCAATCAACTTTCATTTTTCCACCCTTCTTTTTTTTTTTATCCCTTCTTTCCTTTTTTGTTTACCCGCATCTTTTAAGTCTAAACGGCAGCCTTTGTGGTGATTTTAGGGGGGGATACGCGATGGGAGGCTGGCGATGGCATTAGCATAGTGCAGGGAGTCAGGAGCCAGGGGAATACAAAGCTCAGGCGCTGACTCTCTACGCAGGCATGCAGCTATAAAGAGAACATGGACCAGGGGACAGCAAAAACAGAAAATGCAAACACTGGGTTCCTTACACCATATATAAGGCGGCTTAGACAGTGATTCGGTGAATTTGTTCTAGTTTTGTAGTCCACCTGAGAAAATTCTCGTAAAGCAATGCAATGATGTAGCAATGTGATGTAGCAAATGTGGCACAGAATATGACATAGCAAAAAATTATTAATATGACTAATAATAGTCAAGGTCAATGTCTTTCTTGACTTTACTTGAAAGTTTTTTTCATTTTGTTGTAGAACTTCAATTCTCGAATGACAGAGGAACAACAATATTAAAATAACTCTTAAAAACACAAAACATTATCTCTAGTAATAACACACAAGCAAGGGAGAACAACTCAGTACATAATGCTTATATTCATTCCAAAGTAAAACAGCTTCTTCCATGACTAAACGTCTCAAGAGACAGCAGAATTGTTAACTCCCTTTAACACTATGGTTCCCTGTGATATACAAATATAGAAGACCCTGAGTCACGTCCTTGTATGTTGATTCATACTTTTGCATTCACAGAAACGAATTCCAAAATAAATCTCACCGTGCAAAAGAGACATTGTCCGACCAAATCCCAAGACGCATGTTTGTTGGGAAAAGATTTCTATTCATGCTCTGGGTCAACTATCACTTCGTTCTCATTCTTATATAATACATACTGTATATATATGGAACATTTCGCCCGTACTGCCAGCCTATATTTTAAACCCAGAGACGATTGCTTATATTTGCATGTTTGGCTCAAGCAGCATCCTCATCTGAAATGGAAATGCATCATGCCGGAGATTCAAAGTAAGCGACTAACGAGTAGCATTCCCCTGCTTTTTTTTTTTAACCACAATTAATACAAAGCTCTGCTGCCGCCACCGATCCCCCAACACACACACACACACACACACATCTAGACACACACACATACTCACTGTTTTCCCTCTGTAACGTAAACGGCACTCCGTCTCGCATGCTTTTAATCCTTTTAAAGCAGGCAGCTGCTGCATATTTTGTCATAAACTTACTATTAAGAGCCGCTGTTGTCATTTGCATCACATTTGAAGTGGACTCGTTTGAAGTGTTGCTTTTTTTCTCTGCTGGACTGTTCCCGCACCGGCGCACGGGCCTTACTCAGCTCTAACAAGCAGGACGTTTAAATGTCTGACTTCCTGCAGTGAAGGAGCTGGGTGGACGTTTTGTGAGAACTTTGAATAGGTTGGATGACTCTCTATCGGAATCCAGTCGCTGAGTGCTATATAATGTGGACTAATATGATCTGGGGTAGGAAAATGTGTGCTTGTGGGTGTGTTTGTGTAGAAGGAGGTTTTTAGACTTGTAACAAGCTGACTGTCCCCTGAAATGTGTATGAGGACCAGTCTTAAAAAGGAAAAGGAAAATGCTTTTATTAAAATGCTCAATGTTTTTTAACATATATGTATATATATGTGTGAATATATATAAGGGTTTTTAATATATGTAATATCAGTTTAATAGGCTAACTTCACCCCTGAGCTGCCATTCCCTATACCCCAAGAAGCCCACTCTTTTCTCTTGTCTTCTCCTTTGCTTTGGTAAGGTTAGATGTAGATGTAGACGTGACATTATTTAGACCTAACACTTATTGGTGTCAATGGAGGCACCTCGCAAAGACGCAAGATGCAACTCTGTTGTATAGGTGTGCACCCAGAGCACACAGAGAACTGCAGTTTGGGTGGAATGCTATGCTATCTGTCTTCATAGTCAGTGCTATGAAGGATTCAGTTTGCCAGACAGCACACCTGGTTCCACATATGCTTGAGGGAGCACCCTAGTGAACGATCTTGGCAGGGAAGCAGAGAGACACGATGAAGATCGTATTTGTATGAGGACACCAAGATGGAGAGATACGGTACGGAGACAGGAGTGAAGGGAGACTACATGCAAATTCACAAAAAGAACATCATGAAACATGTACGTTCACAGTCACGATCAGGGAATGATGGACAGATTTTTGACCTGTATGACCCTGCACTAGAGATGAACTAAAGTCCAGAGTAAATATAGAGTATTATAGAGTACTACTTTGCATAGTTTGTATTTGGTTGGATTAAATGTAGTTGTAGTCAAAGTAAACTCTGAAACAAGAGCACCAAGCCTGGTTACACCATACCCATTCTGTATCTCAACAGTCAGTATCAGGTTTCTCAGCGAGGGAGAAAGAGTGCTTTAAGAGCTAGCGGGAGTTTTATACCACCTGTGTTTCCGGCAAGGCTGTGTTGGGGTCCTGAGAGGGCTGCCCTTCCAGCTGCCCTTCTTCACGCCTGTTTGTCAGGAGCTTTCAATAAGTCTCACGTGCGCCCTGCTCGAAGGGAAGAGTGAAAAAAAAAAACAGTGAAACGGGATGCTTCCTGCCCTTTAACTGGCAAGTGGCTTCGTTAAGGGAACCTGTGAAATCAGTTTAATAGGCTGACATCACCCCTGGGCCTCCACAGCCTACACCCCAAGAGACCTCTTCTCTTCTCTTCTCTTCTCTTCTCTTCTCTTCTCACCTACATCACCTCTATTCCCCTCTTCTCTTCTCTTCTCTTCTCTTCTCTTCTCTTCTCTTCTCTTTATTCTTTTTCTCTTCTCTTATCCTCTTCTCTATTCACTGTATATCTTCTCTATTTTCTTTCTTCTCTTCTCTTCCCTCTTCACAGTACATCTTCTTTTCCTCTTTTTTGTTTCTTTCTAATTATTTCACCTTATGCACAAATATTTTTCACATTATGCCCTCTTCCCCCTGTTCTGTTCTGTCCTGTTCTCTTTTATACTTTCTGCTTTTTCTCTTTTTCTGTGTTTTTTTTCTCTTCTCTTTCTTTCCACTTGTTAATATAGCCACTTTACTGTGCTCTTAAATACTTGTTCTCTTCTCACTTCTACTTTCAGTTTCATCTCTTCTCCCTGCCTTTTTTTTTCAATTGTCTATTCTCATTTTGAAGCCGTTCCTCTCACAGTGATTGGAACAGTTAACCACATTAAGGAGCATACAGCCCACAGTACAAGACCTTGTGGAGCTGCCGGAGCATATTCATATTATACTCCTGTTATTGATATGTCTGCCACTGCTCTAATCTCATACGTTGAGATAAAAAGACTTGTTTGTTGTATTTGTTAACTTTTCTTCCCATCTGCTCCCAGAGGAAACGGCGTGCTCTCTAAGCCTCATCAAAGGAAGCACGTTCTCTCATACTCAAATCAGGCCCCAGCCGCTTCCCTCCTCTCTCCTGACATTACTGAATAAAAGATCCTCATCCTCTTCTTTTGGGGGCCAAAGCTGCCAAAAGGATAATCACTTCCCTTCTTCTTTATTTATTCTGCCTTTTTTCCCTCCACAGCGAACTGAGTGCGGAGCAGGAGCACAGAACGTGCATGCCGGCTGGGTGAACCCGGGGTGAAAGGTCAGCCATTTAATGGGGAGGTTCAAACGTTGCTCAAAGCGGATAGGAGCGCTGAGGTGTCATTAATACCGGGCAGGAATGTTCCAGTAAAAACAGCACTTCCTCATGCAAAGCTGCCCGTAAAAAAAGAATAATTAAATTCTCATTAGAGCGACTGGCACCAGAGCAGCCATTTACAGACAAGTATATAAGTAGTAAGTATATAAGAAGTAGTATTAAAATAAAAAGTAAGTATATGTAAATAGCTGTACATTTATGTATGTATATAAATATATATATATATATTCCAAATATGCCATTTTTTAAGGCAACAACAGTCAAGTGGATCTGCATTGCTAATTTCCCTTATTATCCCATAATGACCAGCTCATGACTTACATGGTGACATTGCCTGTGGCTGCTTGGTGAATATCACCCACTGATTTTGTACTGAGTGAGAAAGTCTGACTCAAAGTACCAGCTTTAATTGCTGATCGAAAGCATTCTGTAGTACAGCACCAGCCAGTGACTTTTAGGTAGTGTCCTGTTTACTGCTAATTATTTAGCGGAGTTCTGTATATGTGTGTGTCTGTGTGTGTGTGTGTGTGTCAATGTATTTATCGCATTGTGGGGACCTTTTTGTCCCCTAAAATCACTTTTATCTGTTTTTTTGGGCTTTGTGGGGACATTTGAGAGGTCCCCATGAGGAGAAATGACTTTATAGAAAATGTGCTTGTTTTATTTGAGAAACTAAAAGAGGTGCATTACGTTACTGAGGTTAAGGTTAGGGTTAGGATTAGGTGTAGGTGTAAAATTATGTACATCTAGTCATTATGGGAGTCTATGGAAAGACCTCACAAAGATAGTAATACAGAGATGAGCGTGTGTGTGTGTGTGTGCATGTGTGTCTGTGTGTGTGTGTGTGTGAGAGAGAGAGAGAAAGAGAGAGAGAGAGGAAGAGGCAAGTGGCTCATATGGTGACACAGCCTGTAGCTGTGAATGCAGTAGGGATTTGCCCACAGCAGCTCCAGCAGGCTCCTCAGTGTGGTCTCCTAGTGTTGTTTATCACATCCATCTCTGGACTCTGGGTGAAACAGGAAAGAGATGAAATATCCAGGTTTAAACATTTTAAAAGGAATAAATAAAAACCTGGGTAGAGATTTGTCTAATTCTTCGATGACTTTAATTCTTATAACGATGCATAAGGCGACAACCAATAGTAGCCAGGTCCAAGTATGGGAACTAAAAACACAATTGTGCGAAAGAATATGGAATTGATAATGTGTCTAACACACACACACATACACACAGCCCCACTCCAGAGAAAACACTCTCACTTCCCCTTTTCCCCTCTGTTTCTCCTTCACTGTGCCTACCCTCCTTCTGTTTCTCTCTCTCTCTCCTTTCTCCCCTGGTTTACCTAAACAAGCCGGACTAATCCCAACTATCAGGGGATCTTCTGTCAAAACGTGCGGCAGGGCCCTAAGGCGAACAGAACCGGTGAGCAACGTGCACCGCTCCTCTTCCCCTCTCCAGTGACAGACCAGGGGGCAGAGATTAGCATAATGCCTTTTGGTGTGTGTGTGTGTCTGTCTGTATCTTTGCGTGTGTTCGAGAGTGTTTCAAAAAGACAGGCAGAAAGAGCAGGAAGGAGAGTCTACACAGACTTTTGTGTGTGTGTTGGTGAATTGCAGGTGTGTGTATTGATGATGAAGTACAGTGTATGTGTGTGTGTGTGTGTGTGTGTGTGAGATTATGACCCACTAACACTGACATTGGCTTACCTGTGACTGTGTAGACTGCAAGACTGAGACTGGGAAGGGCCAAGAGTTCCATCTCATTTGAATATTCATGCTTTGGGATCTCAGCTCCGCCCAGCCCTCCCCCAACACACCCACACAGGCCCGGCGCTACCATCGCGACACACTTCGGGCTAAGGCCAGCTCTGGAGGAGGAGGAGACAGAGGAGGAAGAGGGGAAAGAATTAGTGAGCGGCTTTGATGAATGGCTTTGCCTTTCTTCCTTATGGTGCATTTCCATGAATTAGAATGTCACTAGCGATGGTTTTCTCCCTCTGCCAAGCTCACTTTATTCGCAAGAAAGGATGAGGAGAGGATGAGAGAGTGAATATATTCATTCTGTTAAAAAGGAAGTCATGTCGTGGGGGTGAGCTGAGTGTTAGATTGCAGGTTCACAGTACAGAACCTGATCATTTTTGCACTCACAAAGCAAAGTACTATTGGTGGCGGTGCAGACATTGTCCATTTTGGTCCTGCCATTTAATTACATTGTGATGTATTCACACTAAAAACTTGGAGTAACCCATTTGAATTAACGCTCGCCATCAGTGTTTAGCTGTTTTTGCCGCTATGCCGAGGTGAGATGTGTTGTCGAAGCAATGTCTTGTCTAGTAGTTATAACTGGGCTGCGTCTGCGGATACACACTGGGCTTGTGTGTGTGTGTGTTTGTGTGTGAAGATGCGCGTGTGAGTGGGTGTGTGTGTCTCTAGATGTGTGCGCATGTGTGTGTGTGTGTGTGTGTGCGTGTGCAAGGCCTCATTATCAGAACACCGAGCTCTGGGACACTGGCCTCTGTCAGCAGCCCCGTCGCCCCCGGCAACTCTGCATCCCAACTGTCTCAGCCGCCCGTCCTAGCTACACACACACACACACACGCACATATACACACATGCACACACACACATATAAACCAGCCGGCCGCCAAGGCAACTCTAAAGCAGGCTTAGCAATTGGCCCTGCCAGATCGTCTGTTTCTTATTGTTGCGGGACCCAAGAGAAGAGTCAGACCCATTCAGGCCTTCGTTACTTTATTGTTCTACAGAGCCCTGGCTGCTATTTACACATGGAATATTTAAACAATTCCTGCTCTTGTGTCTTTGTTTTATGCAATAACCCCCTTTTTTCGCCCTTTGTTATGCCTCAGCTTTTTTTTTTCACCCCAATTTTGCGCACCAACAGACTGTTTGTTTGTTTATTTATGCACAGCAAGCTACGATCCTCCTAAACTTTTTGTAATATTAATGGTCATGAAAAACCTTCTTACCCCACCTCCTCCACTTCCTCCAGCCCCCATTGTCAATTAATCTCTAATATTCGGCATGGCTCATTGAAACAAATGAGCGTCTTGTGTTTGTTATTAGCTCTAATGGGCTAGTAATGCGGCGGAGTCGGCCTACTTAATAATGAAGTATCAATAAGGCCGCTTTCTCTTATTAAAGCTTTTCATCATCTTATGGGCCCCGATTTACTTTTTTTATTTGCTCTTTTTTTAAGGAGCTCTGATTTAAATAGAATATATTTGCGGCGGTAACAGAATCGGTGCGAGACCTGGCCTCGTAGTTGTACTGCTGCTGCAAATAAAGAGTCCGATTATGATCGATATTCACACCGTTCTCATGCAGTTCGCAGCAGATGAAGTCGTACGCAGCATCTTAGCGAGACAAGTGGCTCCTTGTGCATGCGTAATGGAGGTGTGGGTAAAACAGGCCCTGGCGGGGATGCAAGGTATCGTTATGAACGTGTCATGCTCTTGGCCTTGGTACTCCCGAGCCGAACTGCTCTGATCTGGAACCGGTCCGGTGGAGACCCACCTGCTTTATTATCATCTCAGACTTCTGTCAGTCATCTGAAGTCTCGTCCTGGCGCCCAATTATATTTGAAGACCGGGCCTCGGAGGCTGGACGTGATCAATGAGTGGGCGCTCTGTCATCGATACAGCGACGAGAGGAGAACTATCGATCAGCCCACACTTATGGACAGCTGCTGTGAGCTGGATAATGTCAGCTTGGACTGAGGAAAACAGAATGTGTGTTGCTGTGTGTGTGTGGGTGGGGTTTCGGGCGTGCATTCATGTAGTTGTACACTTGTGTGTCTGTGTGTTTTTGTTTGCACATTTGGACTTGCTCATTTTTGCGTTTATGTCTATCATATGGTGTGCGTACAGGGTTAGGGTTAGGGTTAGATATATGGTCTATGTCTCCTTGTTCACTTAAGGTTTGTGTGTGTGTGTGTGTGTGTATGCATGTTAATGTATGTATGGGTGTGTATTATTATATGTGCATCGTAAATTTTAACATTTCTGCATGTGTGTGTCTGTGTGTGCAAGTGAGCTTGTTTGCACATGTATGTGTGTGTGTGTGTGTGTGTGTGTGTGTGTGCGCGTTTGCATGTTGGTGAGACTGTGTGTATGTCCACATGCATGCATATATGTTTGAGCATTTGCGCATTTTTGGGTCTGTATGTGCAAGTGAGAGTGTATATATGTTTGTGTGTGTGTGTGTGACATAGTGACGTATGTGAGTGGTAGATGACTGTTTGTGTGGATGCCTGTGTGTGTGTTTTCATGTTTTTTATGAGGTGGCAGGTGGGCAGTATCAGAGCCGGGGGTGGGGTGGAGTGGAGGGGGGGCTGTGGCAGTGCGCTGGCCCTTTAAGGAGGGGGTCGGCAGCGGGGGTCCATCTCACACACACACACACACGCACACACACTCGGGGGAATGAGCTACATTCCCCTTCAGGAATACACCAGCCTCCACTGTAATTAAAGTCTGGCCCCAAACATCAGACTAGTGCTGCAACACAGCATGGGACAGGCCAGGATCCTTCTAGCTCAGGCCCACGGACATGAGCAGAGAGGCACACCCACACACCTACAACATACACACACAATCAAACGATGATCTGTACTTACATTAACCATAAAACAACAGCACAAATATGTGTAGACAGACTTGTACCCACACTTGAAAATACCTTGCATACACCGTTACATAATGTACTTCACAAACACACAATAAACACACAAAGATTTTTGTTTGGAGCACAACAACTTGAGTACTTGTATGTAGGTGTATATTGTATTTATATACTATTTTGATTACATTGTACTTGAACTGAGAATTATCATTAGTATTAGTACTACACTGTTTACCTAAGTACCTTTCTATTGAAGACAAGTTTGTTAAAAACATATTTTGGCTTTTGGAAACTTGCATTGAAAGGACGATATTGTAACCTGTATGTATAATATATGTTATCAGACATTCTTAGAGATACTGTTTTATTTAATAGACTGTCAGTATAAAATTTTTCATATTGAAACTGTTACAGCCCTCATGCACATTCAGTGTAAAAGACAACTCCAAGACCATAACTGTAGGTTGTATACCACATCCTAACTGTCTCTCTTTCTACTTCTAGTTTAAAGTTTACCTTTTATATTCCACTTCTCGTTTAAGGGCATATTTTATATTCTATTCATATATATATTTAGTTTATTCTATGTGCCTTATTCGTTCTTTGAACCTTGTTCCTTGTGTATGCACTGTTAAAACTGGAGCCACGTCATCTCGACGCTCTGTATACTTGTACACTACATAGCAGAGATAACAACAGGGTTAGGGTTAGGGTTAGGTTAGGTTAGGGTTAGGTTAAAGTTGACTTTGACTTGACTATGTAACTGTTCAAAAACCCTGTCTCTTAAACTTGTACAACACATTTTAGCTTCTCCCTTGCCAATGTGATGGGGATTGGTGCTACAATCTGGTCATCAACATTTACGGTATTAAGAACTGGTATTATATTTTGAAAACTCACCTTGAAACGTAAAGTACAGTACATACGTGCTGTTAACTTCAGACACTTTTAATCTAGTAATATTCTTATGTGTGATTTGTTTATCTTTACTGGAGTAATTTTCTTCGTAAGGAAGATTGGGAGTTTAGATAATCTATACGCCCCTGGCAATTTTGACACACTGACACACAATGATAACACACACACCTCATTTTCATTTCCATAGCCAAACTTTTATACCATGTTTTCTGTATACTTGCCCAGTAAATGTGCTCTTATGTAGACTTAAAACAGCCCTTAAGGGCTTCCACTGCGTAATCGTTTCTGCTTCACCATACACACTCAAGTCCATTCATTTAAGCTTATCCTTCCCCCTTCAGCAAATCTGTTTCCCATTCCATACACTGAATCCCTGAGCAGCAGCAGCGTCTCAATAATGATGGACGATTATTGCGTTCAGATTGCTTTATGATGTATGCACTCGTTAAAACTAAAGGCCCGATCGTTTTAGTTAAGTAACCTTTCGGTACATCATTTTAAGTGTGAAACTAATAAAGGCTGCGTTTTAGATGACGGACGGGAAATTAGGACAGTTCGAGGCGGCCAGGACAACTACTGCTCGATAATCATAAGGCGGGAATTCGCTTTGCTCTAATAAGTACCGCTGCAGCAGGGATGTCGGACAAGAATTTGAACAGAGATGTATGAGCGGTGGCTATGTGGAGAGGCGGAGAGTGAGGAACACATCGGATTAATTTTGAGTGTGAAGAACTTGCATCCCGCCAAGCCTCTCTCTTTGAGTGTGTGTAACTGGGGTGTTATGTTTGTGTTTGCATTTAACTGCACTGGAGTTTTATAGGATGCAATGGATGCAACAGAATAATGTTTGAGTGTATTTGATAGGGAATGTGTGTGTGTGTGTGTGTTCGGGTTGGGGGGATAAAGGGGCGCAAATGTCCCCAGTATGTAAGAAATACCTTTACAAGGACATTTTAGCCACAAAACAATTAAAAAGCGTTTTTAAAAGTCCTACAAGATATATTTTTAATATATCCCAAAATAACTTATATCCTGATGTCCATATTGGAGAACTGTAATTTTAGAAGAGTTTTGAAAAGTGTTATACTTTTGGAAAACGAACATATTCAATAATATATACAATATAGCACCAGGGATATGAAAGATATCCGTGTGTGCATGTGTTGTGTAGAGTGTGTGACTGTATGCATTATGGTATATGTCTCA
This sequence comes from Distichodus sexfasciatus, assembly GCA_032718565.1. Classification (NCBI taxonomy): domain Eukaryota; kingdom Metazoa; phylum Chordata; class Actinopteri; order Characiformes; family Distichodontidae; genus Distichodus; species Distichodus sexfasciatus. The sequence goes on along the minus strand of JAVGVS010000051.1, from coordinate 2,315,919 downwards.
GCCTATATGCAGGTATATCTCTGTGTTCAGTGTTTGTGACGTGCAGCTTTACTCGGCTCTGCTCCGATGCCTCCTGCCCTGCCTGAGGTCGATGGGACAACAAGCAGCAACTCACTCTTCCTCAACGAGAAGCCATTAAATGGTACACATGTAAACGGATCTTAAATTAATCACACGTTTTCAGCTTAAGGCAATGTCTCCCCCAGCCCTGAGCAATATTGATACACCCCCACCTCTACAGACACACATGAAACCTCCTTACACAGACACAAAATCGCACACACATGCACACACAAACACACACACATTATACCCTCCTCCACAGAATGAAGAAAAATTAATTAGATGTTTGTCATTTAAAAGCCGAAGAGAGGGATTTTATGGTGTGATGTGGAGGATAGAGAAGCCGTAAAAGCACAATGGAGGTGTGTGTGTGCTTGAGTGTGTGTGTGCCAGTGTGTGTGTGTGGTTTGGCTAGTTGTTAGGTGTGTGCATGCACAATTTATTTATATGATGCAATATAGGAAACAGAATATAGTTTATGCATTTGTTAGAGAATGTGCATGTAAATATGTGTGTGTGTGTGTGTCTTTGTGTTCGTGTGTCACCAGTGGGGGTGACCAGGGACTCTGCAGGTGCTTCTTCAAAATGAAACCTCTTCTAAATGATGCAGTGTGTGTAAGATCCACTCATCAATCCTGCAGTGGGAGGTGAGAGCACTCTTTCTGTGTGTGTGTGTGTGAGTGTGTGTGTGTGTCTGTGTGCTCGCCTTGGCCCATTGTGATGACAATAGCCTTCATCAGAACCCGGCCACCCTCAGAGGAATAACCCACACAGTGGGAGGCCAATGCACTGTTTGTTCATCTCATGTCACAAAAATGTTTAATAGCCAAACTTCGGTTATTACCAACACCAAGCAGACATTTATGTTATTTAGTTCAGCGGGAGATAACTTGCCTTTTTAGCCAAGTCTTTTGTTTCTTCACAACTGTTCTAGGGTTGCTCTGAGGTCTGTTGGCATTTGTTTACAGGATCGGCGTTTTCCAGTATGACAAAGCGATTACGGGCATTGGTTTGGCAGAACGGGAGTCTGACTGAGTAGCTCCCTCTTAAATCACCTCATAAGACAGTCCTGCATAGAAGATAACGAATAAACCTCTCCTCATAAACCGCCCAAGAGTTTGGGGAATAAATTACAGTTCATTCCAAACATGTTGATCACCCTTACAACTTTAAAATTCTTAGCAAATTTAATGGACCTTTAATACGCTGATTGAAGCATTAACCACATTTCGATACAAACAAATTTAATGGAATCATTCATTATTTCTTATTGAACATTGGCAGTGTTTTCCCAGGGCCAGATTTTCCGACTGTTCCTCTCAGGTTAGCAGTGATTTAAAGGAATATTTTACTCAGAAATGCTAATCTGTCTAACACTGATTTAAAGACAATGGAGCAAAGAGAACTTTTGGCTGGGACAGTCGTACTACGTGTCCCAGCCATTCAGTCATTGTTTTCTTATGAGAATCTTGTTCCTAGATAAGAACAAAATATACAAATGGTGTAGAGCACTTCTTATGCAGATTTTATTGCCTGCCTGTTTGTGCAAAAAGTAGCTCATCAGGGTTTCTTCAATTCTACAACTGTAAATGATAACAACGGGCCTCATACACTAAGAGTTTTTTTTTTTTTCATATTTGCTCTTAAAAAAGTTTAATTATACTTTTAAAAAACTTCAGGAAAACTGGTGAATGAGACCTATTGCTATCAGTTCTTAAGAAAGTTAAGACGTAGTTCTCAAGAAAGTTAGAAAATTTAAATATTATCTTATTGATACTATTTAAATATATTAACTTGCTTAAGAACAAATTTAAGAAATTTTTTTTTTTAAAAAAGGATGAATGAGGTTCATTGTCATCAGTTACAGCTGTAGAACTTTATTAAACGACATTGTACTCCAGAACTGAAGTTTGAAAGTGGCTGTGACTGAACATTTAGATTAAGTTGTCGTTGCAGAAGTGACTTTTCCCAACCTGGCCTGATGCGTTTCTCTTCCCACTTGCGCTGCTAACACTCTGCTTCCCACTGTTGTCTTTGTTGTGTGTCTGTATTCCCAAGGCCCGGGGGCTCATGGGTAACAGCTGAAACTATGGCAGGGGGGCCTTGCCAGCCTGAGGGCTAGCGCCACCCTCTCTCACTTACTTGCTCTCCGTCTCGCTTTCTCTCCCTCCTTCTCTCCTTTTCTCTCTCTTTCTCTCCCTCACTCTCTTCCTATGTTACCCATATGGTCCGTCAAGCGCTAACTCCCTGGAGGCCTGTTAGCAACACACAGCCCCAGCCCTTCTCTTCCTCCCCCTTCCCCTTCTCTCCCTCCCTCAATCTCTCTCTCTCCCTCCCTCTCTACCCCTCTCTATTCGCTGACTCCACCACACAGCAGCCTAGTCTCCCTTAGGTCCCTCTCTTCTCATCTCTTCTCTTGTCTGCCTGCATGTGCTTCCTCTCTCTTTCTTAATCTCCTTTTAATTTTCTCTACACATTCATTCTTTTCATATATCTTTCCATTGTATTTTCTGTTGGAATATATTTTACCGTGCTGTCATTTTTGCGCCTCTTTCTGTGAGTTTTACACTATCCATCTCCCTATTCACCTCTCTCTCTCTCTCTCTCTCTCTCTCTCATCTGTCTCTCATTTCTCCAGGCCCTGCTCAGTTATATGGTGCGGTGCAGTTAATACTTGAATTTATTGGTCCCATTAGATGAATGAATTATCTCCTTTTTCGTAACACAGGAAACTCTGCAGACTCAAAGAGCTCTGCTGCGTCAGTCGAGGGGCACACAGATACCAAGCTCAGATCTCACTTTACAGAGCTGTCGGTCATTGCACATCAGCAGCAAATTTTAAGCGATGGCCACTAGTCATTATTTGGCATGCATAGTCCTTCCATCACCATTAATTACAAGATTGTTCCTGCCATGTATTCAGGAAAGACCTTAATTCTTCCATCGCCTTTCCAGAGGATTGTGAATAAGATTAATGGATTAATTACTGAGACTATATGAACAATGTATAGAGTTTTAAAAACAAATTGAATGTTATAGCAGATTGTCACACATCAACAATAAATCTTTGAACTATGGCCACTAGTCATTATTTGGCATGCACAATCCTTCCATCAAATCACCATAAATTACTAGATTTTTCCTGCCATGTATTCAGAATAGACCTTAATTCTTCCAAGAGAATTGTGAATAACAAATAAACTAATATCTGAACAATATATTTTAAAACAAATTCGGTTTTATAGAAATTTTATAAGGAAGTCAACTTCAACCCAATAGATCAATGCGTATAATATTTATGTATAATGTGTTGTGTGCTTGTAAAGTGTCTAGATGTGGTTCATTTGATTTAAAACTGACAGAAGGTTTTCAGGGAGAAAAACATTGCTACAAATTCTTCTGATGAGTTACAACCATATGAAATTACAGCTTTTGTTTTGACATCCCCTTTAAGGCCTCATGTGGCCGCTGTCTCTTTAAGTGTGATTTATTCCAGCCGAATGGAGACTTCATCCATCCTCTCGCCAGAACCTCCCCTTTAAATCCCGGCACGCTTTACCTTTCACATGAAAGACCCACGGGTCACTCCGGGCTCTCCGACTGTTCCTCTGGGTTTAGCGGTGATTTTTAGGACTATTTTACTCAAAAAATGTTAATCTGTCTAGCACTGACGTAAAGACAGTGGGATAAATAGCACTGTTGGCTAAGACAACAACGCTACTTGCCCATTTGGTTTCATTTAGCCACTTCAGTAGCTTCAGCTATGCAGTAGCCCTTTAAACACCCAGATAAAACTATCATTTGCCAACTGGAAGATGGTGACAGTTGCACTTAGTTTTGCCACTAACTGGACTGAAATTATTTGACTCATTTCTACAAGTGACTAGTTCCAGTATTTCTATTATTCAGTGAAATTCTGTGTTTCGATTATTATTTCTAATATTGTGTGCACTTTATTGTGTTTTAAAATGACTTTCCACTAAAATAGCAATACTCTGATCTGTCTTGGAAGGTGTATTTTAAACTAGTAATTGGACAAGCAAGCTTAAATCAGATTGGTTACACAAATAACAAGTACAACACATTAGCCACCCATTTGTGTTCAAGTTTGACCCGACTGCTCCTCCACACTGCATTGAGTGTTAGCGCCCTCTGTTGGGGACTTGCACTTTCCTCCGAGCTGGAAATGAAGAAAATACACTGGGCCAGAAAGCGAAAAAAATTAACATGCTTGTCCTCTCAGTCAGAAGCTATTGAATAACAAGTGATAAATATTACAGTCGAGTACTAAAAGTGGAGGAACGACAGAAGATTTTTGTGAACATCTTCAGCGGCAACTGGATTTTTCTCTCTCACCCTCCCTCTCTTTCTCTCTCTGTATTAGATGCGACAGTGTGCATGCATTCGTTGTGACTTTGAACACAAGTCTTGGGCTGTGCAGTAGCATCTTACACTGTAACTGTGTAACTCATCACACTCTGATCTGCGGCTGTGTGTGTGTGTGTGTGTGTGTGCGCACCCCACTGACTCATCAGTGAGGTGCGTGGAGCATGAGAGGGCAGACACACTGAGTGGGGAGTGGATGAGGTTTTATGTGTGCATATTGGTGAGTGACTAAGTAAATGTGTGTTTGTATGTGTATGTGTAAGAGAAAAATCATGCTTTCACAGGTTGAGTATTATTGAGTAAAACCGGCAGCCAGGCAGCAGAGCTGTGTGTGTCTGTGTATGTGAGTGCATCAGTGCATATGCAAGCATGAACCTGCTGTCAAAAAGGTGAATTATTTATCCCTTTGCACTGCCTCCAATCTGTTTAGGCAGCGCAAATGGCAATGTGCATTAAAACAAACACACAATCAGATTTGTTCAGGTCTGTTTGTTTGCATGCCAGAGTCACGGTTCACATCCCCTAGATAGCTGTCTTTAGCCTAGCGGAGGGCAGGACAAGGCAGGTCACTACTGTACCGCATCACAGAATGCTGTCCTGCAACAGTCCTCCTTGAGCACACGCCCCGGTCTGACCTGCATGTGTATATGACAGAATTTTTTCACTCCACTTCCTTGACGGCGAAATTGGCCTGTACGTTCAATCTTGCTAAGAAATTTTGAAATGAATTATATCAATACTCGACACTGACATGTATTGATGGTTCTAAGCATCATGATACCATAACATTATGACCTCTAGTCTAATACTGAGTAGGTCTGCAGCCACATAAACGACACATTGTGATGTACTGTGTCCTTTGACACCTTCGTGTCTGAACCGGCGTTAACATTTTCAGTCATTTGAGTTACAATAGCTCTTTTATTGGATCAAAAAATACACTCTTCAATGAATGTCCCTCTGTCTCCCTCTGCCACCCATCACCCTGCTGTTGGTTTAGCAGTTTCCTTTTCTTGAACTACTTTAGCTCAGTCCTGACCAGTGCAGACTGGGAGCATCCCACAATAGCTGCTGCAGTTTTGGAGTCATTTAGCCATCACAGTTTGGTCCTTGTCAAAGTCGTTCACATCATTACGCTTGTCCATTTTTTTGCTTCCAACACACCAACTTCAAGGACAAAACCTTCACTTGTGTAATGTCTAATGTATCCCAATCACTTCAAGGTAGCATTTTAATGAGGTAATCTATGCTATTCATCTAATCTGTCAGTGTTCATGTTAAGGCTATATCAATGCTGGTCTAAAAAGCAATGTTGTTTATCTTATGATATTTCCATGTGATATTGTCTTATGATATGTTTTATGAAATACTTGATACTGTACATAACATTAATAACGGTTAGAAAACAAAACCTACTTAAATGGTCACAAATTTCTGCATGTTTAAGCTTCTAATTAGCAAAAAATGCTATTTTGTGTGGTATCACCTTTTTTCCCTCAAGATTACTGTACATTTCTAAACAGTCAATGTGCTTTTAAGGATATAATTGCAAGATCCGTAAATGAGGGAACAGATCTGTGCCCTTTTTCACTGTATTGAGACTAGTTCCTAATTTCTCATGTGACACTTTGTAAGAAGTGATTTGTACTCAATAGAAAAATAAAGAGTATTTTGTGATGTGCCATCGAGTTGTTTGCCATTTCAGGAGCATTGCATCATTCTAATCTCAGCTCTTTTCATATCATTTGTGGGTCATTTGCATTTATAAATCTGGAAATACTTCATATCAGGCCTCGCAGTTTCATCCTTGTGCCACCATCTTAAAAATCGTGTTACCACACAGAAGGCTTCAGGCCAGATTTTGTCATCGGTGGCACAGGAAAATTGTCTGCTGGTCTCTGGAAGAGGTTCAGGTAGCATTTGACACGCAGATGTTTGGGCTGGGCTCTTATTTATTATTGATTCGGTGCAGGTGGGTTCACTCTGGCACGGCGGCTGCTCCATCATATGGAGGGGGTTGGTGCTGGCTCGGGTCTAAAGGTAAGAGCTGTCGCTTGGAGAAGGGTCGAATATTTTTTGTCTGATGTCTTGATAAAAGACTTGTCAGATGTTTTTTTCCTCTCATGTTTCACGACAGGGATGTGCCTTTTTTATTTGATAGCAGAGGAAATCATATCTGCTCCTGATCTCAGACTCACTTGTACAGATTATGTGGATCACACTGCTACATTGGTTGGTTCGGATGCTTGAAAAATTCATTTGGCTGTCCAGTGATGCTTTTAGAGATGTGGTTATCTTTGATAAATCATTGTCCTTTGGAAATATTCATCTATTATTGCCCAGCCATTTACGATGCTTGTGTATAATGTTTTCCTTATATTTATTTGTTGAATATTAGTCTGCGTTGCCATTTTACTCGTAGACAGGGATTTGCTGATGGGTTTCTTCAATTCTCCTCCTCATTGGGCAACAAATAGTATAGGGTGCACTGAGACAGAGATGATTGTCCAACAGAGCATTTATTCCACTTTTAACCTTAAACATTTGCGAGCAAGAATGTTTACTGGAGTACTGAATGTATTTCAATCTCAACAATCATTTTAGCAAAACACTATGTGGATATGAAATTATACATTCTTATTCTTACACCTGTCATTCAAGACCATGGATTTGTCAGTTACCGAGCACTTTGCCGCTGCACTCGCCATTGGCTGGCGCTTGACCTCCTGCTTACTTACTGGCCGACTTCCAGAGAGGAAGTCCAGCCCAGTGAAAATCCTCGAAGCTCGGTGCCTTTGAAACTCTAGAATACGAGGTCTCTTTGTTTTGTCTCGGAACCGTGTACCTCCACCCCCCCCCGCCACGAAACTTCGCTGTCATCAAATGGTTCCCCTTCTGTCTCCCACTGCCTTAACACACATACACACACACTCTTCTTTTTTCTCCTTTCTCTCTCTATATGAGAAGCTCCAGAGGGGCCTGCAGCTGGCTGGGTTTGAGCCCATGTGCCAGTACTCTTCACTGGGCTGAGGCTCTGCAGGGGGATGGGGAGGAGCTCTGGATGCCGTAAAAAAGAAGAACAGTGAGAACAGGGATAAAAAAGACTTGCAGAAAGAGAAATTGGCGGTCCTCTCTACACCCCCTACTATCTATCTATATGTGTCGGTTTCTCTTTTTTTTCTCTGACTTTTAACGCCTCTCTCACTTTTTTCTTTCTCAGTTTAGACCAGCGTGCCATCTTCTAGCACCAAAACTGATATTCACACTCATCTGTTTTGGCTACACTAGCGCTGAAGTTGAAGTTGGCAACTGTCAATAGCATCTGCAAATGACTTCAAACAAAACAAACAACTGTTAAGTGATTTATTTAATGCAAACAGCTCAAATTTGTGTGAGGCAAGGTTTGGTCTTTCTTTTGTACAGATCACCACAACTTATAAAAACCGAAATGAAAGTAAACATCTGTTTGATAACGTAAAGGTCTGCCAGCATGTTTCACTTTGTAAAGGAAAGTGAAACATTATAAGAGCATTACCATGCACATTTCTTCGCCTCTCATGTGTAATCGGATTAAGCCTGTTCCCTCTGTGCGACGCGATGGACGTTGACCAGGTGTGGCATGTATCAGCCGAGCAATGAATGAGTGGCACTTTTATGGAGGCGATCTGAAAGTTCTGAGCTTTTCGTTGCAGAGTAAAATCAGGTGCACTAAGTGTTAGAAAGACCATAAATGTTCACACAATAATAAGAACTCTCTCTCTTGCTTTTTTCTATTTTTCACCTCCTTCTCCCCTTCTTCTTCTTCCACCTCCTCCTCCTCCTCCTTCTTTCTCTCACTCCCCCTTCCTCTTCTCTTTCCGTTCCATTTGCAAGGTGTGATATTGCTTTAATTGAGCAGAAACATGTGGAGAGTTCTGGAATATCTCAGGGGATTAAGGAAGGGGAAAACTGCACTTTTCTCCCTTTCCCTCCTCCAATCCCTCCGCCTTCCCCCCCACTGCTCTTCGTCCGTCCTTTCTGCCAGCGCTGCCGCTGTTACCGGACTTGGGCAGCCTGTGTTGTGGAGCGGCGGGGTCTGCTGGGAATGAATGTAGTTAGTGCGACCTCTAACCCCGAGAGCTGTTGACATGGAAGGCGGCCAAGAAGGGCTCTTACAGAACGCTTTTGTTAATCTCATTCATGGCTCCCCTTTTGCAAAAAAACTCTGAGGGGTGGTTGGGGGTATTTGGGAAGGGGAGGGGGACACCCTGGCAGTTTGACACGGAGGAATGTGGCCTCTTTTTTTTCCTAGACTCGGTCGGAAAAAGCGGTGGGCCCTCAACCAGCGAGCTTGCTCCGGCCTAGACCCCGAGCTCTGAGCTCAATCGACACTGACAGATCTCTGGCCTAGGGGTGCCAACTGGCAGAGAGAGAGAGAGAGTACAGGAGGAAGAGTCCAATAGCCACACTGACCACTGACCACAGAGCTGAATGCTCTTGTAACGCTGTCTCCAAAAGGATCTCCAGTCTTCCTTGTCGAGCTGTTCTCAGAACTGACAGTCTTTGGTGAATATTATGTGATCTGCTGCTGAAAAAGCAGCACAGAGCAGTGTTTTTTATGCTGCTTCAGGATGGTCATTCACTTGTTATTACTGATTGATTTGATGCTGGTCAAAATGGTCAGTGGTTCCCACCTCAAGATGGTAAAATGAGTCTTAATGGTGCAATCTAATGACACACTAAAGTAAGCTTAATGATCCATGCTTTTTCTTCTCAACAAGAAAACACAAACAACGCCACAAAATAATATACTTTTGCTTGTGTTCATAATGGCAGTAAAAATTTAGGATTTTAGAGATCTAAGTCATGCCAACTGTTTATACATGCAAAATAGTCATCGCGCCAGAAACAGAAAAGAGCTGTATTTGTTCTATCAATTAAAACTATGGTGTGTTTTGGTTGTAACATGCAGTACACCAAGTCGACTGTCACCTCCAATTTCCATTAAAAGTCAAGTGTACTGGCAGGCTTCTACTATAAAGGCACATCTGCAGTATCAAACTAGCATTTATGCAATACTTCTGTAAGACAGAGGTCTGGGTCTGAGAGTATTATTATTAAAAGGGGCTCCTAAATCAGACAAACCCACTTTATATAAAAATAGCATGCATTACTACAGATAATGTTAAGAATAAAGAGACATTACAGATAACAGTCCCTGAAGTAGACAATGAAGACAGCAAAGAGGATCGTCAGGGTCTCATTCCCACCCATCTCCCATATCATTTGCCGTGCAATGGTATAGTGACGCTTTCAATGCATCACAACTCACTACGACCACCAAAGAACTGGGAAACAGACAAGCAATCAAATACTACAAACCTGAATTACCGATTCTCATTTCTCTGTACCCAACAGGCTAATTTACACAAATTCAAGTTTGCACTTGTCTTTGACTTGTCTATATCCTGGTTAAAACGAATTTCTTTTACATTACATGGAGAGCCTAGATGAAATGTTATTTCCTCGCCATATGTACGGACAAAAAAGTTCTCTAGAATCTTGAATAGCGTTTGGCCTCATGATGGACTGTTGACTCCTTCAACAGAGCCAGTGCCGTATCATATCCTCTTCACGTATGATCTGGCCAGTGGTTTTCCCGTGTCCAGCTGGGTGTGTTAACATGGTCCCAGGCTGCAGGTTAGAGGACATTAACCACTCAAGGGGATGTGCATGGCCAGGAAAAAAATCAATCAAGATTAGCTTATCTACCCCTCAGTGGGCTGCTGCGAGCCTCTGCAGGGGGTTAAGTGGCAATGTACGGGGCAGACTGAGAGAGACACAGAGAGAGACGGAGAAACAGAGTGCAAGAGTATAAATGGGCATGAACAAATAAATGAAATGATTACTGATTACATGCTTGACCAGTCCCCTGTGAGTGTGCTTATACACACACAGACATGAGAAATATCCATCCCTATCACTCTCTCACTCAGAGAGAGAGAGAGAGAGAGAGAGAGAGAGAGAGAGAAAGGACACACACACACATATACTCATCACATGGTAAGACTTCCAGTTAGCCCCATTTTTAATAATGGACACAATTTTATCATCCAGCATCCGTAACTATCCTCTGGCGTCTTTCCCCTTTTTTTAAATGTAAAAACACAGTCTTGAGTCATTCGCTCTCCCTGGCTTCAGTACAGCGCAACTACAAAGGGAATGTACAACGGCCGAATGAAAGAATAAACCCTCCTCCGGATCAAAGGAATGAATAAATACGTTTATGGGAGGGTGAACCTCTGTCCTGTTCCCTCTCCCCCCTCCTCCTCCATTGGCCCAGTGAGCTGAGTCTGTTGCATGCTGGGACGGGGGAAGTACCTGCCATCGCTCTACAATGGCGGGTGGCGGAATTCCGGGCCCTCCTCTTGTGTCGGGCTTAGCGGGGAGGCCTTCACAGTCTGCTCAGCACAGTTGGGGCCCTTCAAAAAAAATCCTGCTTTCCTTAGCCGCACTTCATAGGCACAGGCTCAGACCAAGCTGCCTCGCTTCAAAACGAACCACAGTTTTCAGCACTGGCAGACATGGATTTCCCTGGTATTCCCACGTTGCCTCTCTCTCGTACCTGTTGCCCATGTTTCAGATTCAAAAGTCAGGGTAAGAAGATTGCAGTATGACGAACAGCAAATGTGTCATCATCCTTTAAAGGGGAAAAAATCCTTCCGTTTTCTCACACGGGAAACGTCTTTGATGTGGCTCTGGCAAATCTGTTATGCTGCCATGACGCATCGAGGCTTTTGTTTGTTTACGCAGTGCCTATTGCAGACGTCTGTCCTAAATGAGCTTGGTTTCTTCAGGAGTCGAGGCAGCAGCACTGTTCCATCAATCTGCTCTTGGTTAACGCAGGGCCTTTGCCCAGTGATTTAGCCTCTGTCCCTCCTTGTTTAATGCCTTCCATCTGTTTACTACTGGCCCTGAGAGACGCCGCAAAGCAAGCCACAGATACTAACTTAAAAACGGGAAAATGCAAGTTAGAACGGCAGTCTGATCACTCTGCTAGGTATGATCGTGAACATGTATTAAACAAATGAAATTTGATTGTTTATAAAAGAGAGTGAAAGGTAGAGCAACATTCCATTTTGGAGATTGTGGTTTCTATGTGATCGGGTGGGTTGGCCGTGGACAGCCCCCTAAATCGTCTGAACAGAGCACGTCTAATTGATTTGTTTTGGGCTAATTAGTCTCACTATGGAACACTGGGGATCGTGGCGGTGTAGCCTTCAGTAGCCCTGTCATGGGACTGATATATTGATTGCTCAATTATTAAAGTCCTTTCGCTTGGGCTGTAATTGATTTAATTTTGTTTGTATGTAAATTTGCATTTTCATTTCATCTTATTGCCAAAACATTACACCTGCTGGTCTTGATGGCAATAATGTGACCTCTGACATGCAAGCAAATGCCTTGGTTATGTGCTGGATGCTCAGTCGGCAATTAGTTGCGATTCCATGCATAAAGTTGATGGATGAGAGTACCAGCCTGCTGGGCTTAGTAATATCGGCTTAGCTAATAAAGTGGATTACCGGTCTAAACTGATGTGTAACCATTTACTATGAACTAAATATTAAATAATTAAAATAATAATCTGACAGTTGTAACATTCCAAATGTTTTAATAAAAGATATTTTTTTACTCTCACTTAAAATACTTTGATTTTACTATGAACTGGTTACATTATGCATGAGCATGACATTGTTCGTAATTTGGAAAATTCATTAAAAAGTGAAAAATTCAGAGAATTGCAAGTATAGGGAAACTGATAATAGAATTATACAAAATATTAGTAAGGGACAATGCCAATTACAGAATTTTATATTTTTTTATAAATGTTATAACTGTTATAAATTTTCCAACGTGTCAGTATTATATTTAATCAGATCTTTTTTCTTGATTTTAACTGTATTGGATGTGTGTTGCTTGCTAATAGTCATAAAACGTGTCTTTTACAGATTTTAGGTCTTATGGCATTAGAGAAAATCTGAAAACAGATTCTGCTAAAACAGATCCACATTTGTGAAAAAGTGTTAAAGATTTTATTCAAGTTCTTAAACAGCATAGACTTTTCAGCACAACAAGCTTCTGCAAATTAGCCACTTATCACACAGAGTATCACACATGAAATGTCTAATTGAAGTTTTAAGAAAGGTACTGGTCTCTGGGCTTGAGCTAAACTGGTTGCAATTTTCCATATGAACTGGCTTGTGTTGTTCGGGCATAAAGGATGAATGAAGGCAGAAGTGAACCCCATTTGTGTTTGAATTCAGCAAAATGCATTGAGACTGTTCTGCAGTCTTCTCTGTCAGGCCTTAAATCCACTTTCGTGTCTGTCGTGCCTCTCTCCCAGTCAGGACAAGTCTTTACGACGTGCTCCTACTGTGCCAGGAACACGAAACGCGGCGGGACGTTCACACTAAATAAACTTATATGCTTATACAAGACGACGCGCCACCAAGGAGCCAGTGGGGCGTGTTACCGTGTTTGGAAGCGACCCTTAGGGGGGCCATGGAATATGTGGCTGTAAAGGTGTCAAGCCATGTTGCCACAGAGAGAAGGAGAGAGAAAGAGAGAGGAGTCTTGAAAGAGGATCCTGGTTGTAACGTTCTGTACAGATGAAACACAAGCGGCACATTGGCTCTTCCCTTCTTCCTTTTTCACAGCTTCCTGTGAAGACAGCCGGCCCCCCCCCGCTGCAAATCATGGCTAAACCTTTGAACTCTCACTGGACCATCCCTGCTCTTAACATCAGTCCGGGAAGCAACTTCCAACCCTCCCCAACCCATCCCAAATTCTCCCCCCCACCTCAGCACCCTATCACCCCAGCCTTCTGCTCTCGTCCTCCACCTGGATCTCGCACTTCCCTTCCTTTACTTAACCCCTGACCCCAGGCTCACTCGGTTGCCCCGCAGTTCTGAGGCAAGCCACGAGGAACGGGAAGTGTCGAGTTACAAATTAAATACGCACAGTGTCATAAGCCATAAATCCACGGGCCGTGCTACCGAAAGCGGCATGTGGCTCGCAGTGTCGACTAATAAAGTTTTAAAACCTCGACTTCCATCACTGTCTCTTGAATCAGAGCAGGGCTCGGAAGAGAGACAGGGAGGAAGACGCACCATGTGTTAGCAGGAAGGAGTGATGGACGCAAGTGCAGGGCAAAGACAAGGGGCCGTGAATCTTTGTAATATAACTGTAAGTCTCTCTGGAGTGGGATGTCTCCAGATGACGTGGGGAGTTATTGGAGCAGGGACATGTTCTAGGTTTTTGTTTCTTCACTCGCATGGTGCGCTTGTTATTGAAGCAGGGGAAAATGTTGTCTTAATGGCCAAACATTATATTGCTCTCTTGGGAACACGAACAAATAATTAACAGATGTTCCTGGGTGAACAAGCAGACTTCTTACTTCGGAAAGACCTCAGTCAGTCTCCTTTCGAGTCATGGATGTGACTTTAAGTTGTCTGAAATAATAAGAAGAATGAGATGAATCCAATACCCATGAGCAGTGAATGTATGAATTTCCAGATGAGCAACACCAAACTTTAAGATTCCGGCCACTTTCATTTTGTAGAAACAATTTTTTGTTGGTGTGTCTATGAGGGACAGTTAACCACCATTCCGTAGCCTTTTGAAGTTTGTGAGTCACCACCAATTCGTTGTCAGTGGGAGTCTTCATTCATGGGAGCATTGAGAACTGAAGACTCCTGAGGTGGTCCAATTTCAACATTGCATTGATACTTAAGTGGAAAAAACAGAAATGCTGCTACATCTGACAAAAGTAGTGAAGCTGTGGTAAAGTTAATGATCCAGAGTAGTTCATTTAGAGATGTCATGTTGCAAATAATGTCGCGGGAGAGGTTGAAATATTTCCATCAGAAAATGTTTTACACTATTATTGTAACACAATGTAACTGTGTAGACTGTTGTGGTCCAGAGTACCAGTAGCCCATACTTCAGTAAAAGACTCCTGTTGCAAAAATGTTTTTAAAAAGGGTTAAAAAGTGAGGTTTTACATTTTCCACGAGAATATGCTATTATTGTCATACAATGTTACTTTAAGAGTGCGTGAAAGTCATAGAATGTAATAGTATTTATAAATGACTCTGGCCTCTACAAACTATCTTGAAGTGGAAAGCCAATTTAAACACAGAATAGGCGATAGCTGGAAAAATGGCAATGTCAGCATGTCCTCTAAGTTCCCTTCCAGAATCAAGATGTTTTTAAACAGAGTTTGCAACTCGGGTAACTCTTTTCAGATGTCATATCAAGGCGCAGACAGTTCATGGGAAAGGTGACTCTCAAGAGAGCGAAAATAAAACAATTCCGCTGATGATCTGGGAGAACTTGACATGTCTCACCTCCCGTGCGATACGTTGAATTCTGGGAGGACATGCGGAACATTCCAATTAAAGTTCAGATTTTCACACCCACGTTTCTTCCTTCTTGTCTTTCAAAGGTCACAATGAGTGTCCTATCACTTCTTGACCCAACCAATCCGTCGCCGACTCTCAGTGAGTTTTGAGCTGACAGAGGTGAAAGCGTGTCCGTGATTGGCTGAATGTAGCCTCTGGCCTATCGGTGTCAGAGCATTAAGCCATGCAGTGGCCCTGTGGAAGGTGTGACAGCACAGTGTCAGCAGAGGTGAGTGTGTACTGATGTGTAGTGTGAGAGAGTCATTATTCGTCTCTTCTACGAACGAATGCCTACATGACTTCAATTTCCAGTTTATTATTATTGATAGCAGACATTAGACTGGCCTAATTTATATGTGTCATAATGTAAATTTGTATCTACAAAGGTTTCAACGTGTACAAAGTGTAGTTGTGTGTGAAGACACGATTATCCACCAATAGATAGAAAGAACTAAGATTTGTCAGATTTTTGGTGTATGCTTGTCTGCTTGTCCTAAAAGGATAACCTTCAACTCCCAGACTAGTAAAGGTACCACTGAGGAACTCATGAGCAAGGTACCATCCCCAAGCACTGCTCCCTGAGAGCTGCCCCTGTTAGCTGCCCATTGTTTCTTCACGGATGGGTCAAATGCAGAGGTCACATTTCATTGTGGAGAACTGTGCGTTGTGCTGTAGCGTGTTCACAGTGACATATAATCACTCCCTTAAAATGTTTTAACAGCAAAGTTCCAGGTTTTACTTTAAACTGAGAGAGTCAAAAGATTTGTCTTTGATTTAAGGCTAGTCAAGTAGAGCTGAAACTTAAAATGGTGTAATGCAATAGTCCACTGCTAAATGCTGCCCACTGCTGAAACAAACTGGCCATGAACATCAGATCTGTAGCCAGTTTTAAAAGAACTGCACAACGTTTCATTCAAATAAAGACATTTTTATTTGCTATATATATTTAAATACAGACATGGCCAAAAATGTAGAGACATTCTATAAAAACAGAGACAAAAAGCCAGTCTGCGACATTCCAAACAAAACTCAAAAAATGGACTGAACAAAATTATTGGGGCCTTTAAAAAATTGTAAGAAGCAATTGTATTTCAAGCATGTGATAATCCTTTAATTTGTAAATAAATTCACCTGTAGCAATTAACAGGTGCTGCCAACATAGAAATTCCCACTTGCAACCAGTTAAAACCAGTTATTGAGTGTCTGTTTGTATTACACTGAGCATGGAGCAAAGAAAGAGGAGCAAATAATTGTCTGAGGATTTGAGAACCGAAATTGTGGAAAAGCATGGACAATCACAAGGCTATAAGTCCATCTCCAGAGATCTTAATGTTCCTGTGTCCACTGTGCACAACATTGTGAAGAAGCCAATGGCACAATTGCCAATCTTTCTGGAAAGAGTAAAACTGATGAAAGGTTACAACAAAGGATTGTTCGAATGGTGGGTAAAGAACCTCGATCAACTTCCAAACAAATTCAATCTGATTTGCATGCAAAAACAAATTCAACCTGATGAGCTTTTTGGTACTGTTTACCAAAAACAAAATGAGGCCTTCAAAGAAAGGAACACTGTGCCTACAGTCAAACATGGTGGAGATTCACTGATGTTTTGGGGCTGCTTTGCTGCTTTGGCACCGGATGTCTTGACTGTTTGTGTGGTGTTATGAAATGTGAAGACAACCAACGAATTCTGGAGCGCAATGTACACTGCAAAAAATGAAATCTTAACAAGCCAGAAAATCTTAAAAAGAAAAAATAGATCTTGTTTTTTTATTTTAAGAATAACTTACTTGACTAGACTTGTATGTGTAAGATAAATAATCAAATTTTAAGAAACGTTGGCTACAATTATTTTATTAAGAAAAATTTACTGATTATCAGAACTTCTTAAAATGAAATAAATTTAATTAAGAGAACGGACAGGTTCTCATGCTCTCCACTACAAGTTAAGAAATTCATGACAACTTTGCTTATTTTAAGAGTATTAAAGCTGAAAACATGGAAAAAGGGCAAGATTGTTTTTCTTGTTTTAGGAGATCTTTATAAGAAACATTTTCTCACTATATTGGCAGATAATTTTGCTTGATTCTGGTACCTTTTTTCTTATTTTCCTTTTCTTTTTCTTATTTTCTGACACCGATTTTTGTAGGGCACAGTGTCAGAAAGATGGGTCTCCGGCAGAGGTCATGGGTCTTACTGCAGGACAATGACCCAAAGGATACTTCAAAAAGAATCCAGTAATAGTTTAAGACAAAGTGCAGGATAAGTTCTTCAGTGCCGATCATTGATTCCACATATAAATCCCATGGAGCAACTGTGGAGAAGTCTCAAAACAGCAGTTTGGAGAAGGAACCCTTCATATCTGAGAAACCTGGAGCAGTTTGCAAAAGAAGAGTGGTCCACAATTCCAGTAGAGAGATGTAAGAGACTTATTGAATGTTAAAGGAAGTGACTGGCATCAGTTATTTCTTCCAAGGGTTGCGCAACCAAATATTAATTTGCCAATAATTTTGTCCAGTCCATTTTTTTAGTTTTGTATGGAACGTCTCATATTTGCTTCTTTCTCTCTGTTTTTTGGTGTTTTTCTACTGCAAACCCAAGAAATAAATATGACAATACCAAAGCATTTGTGATTGCAGCAGTTTTCTGGGAGAAGTGGTGCGTTATCAGATAGATCAGAGTTTTCTTGTGAATATACACTAAATAAACTTATACCTCACAAATATGGCGAATCATGACTGTGTGTGGACATGCATACATGTGTGCCTGCGAGTACTCGGGTGAACAAGAAAAAGACACATGTGCGCATCTGGGCATCTGTTTATATGTCATCCCTAGCTGCTGAGTGATGTGCCCAGGCTGTGTGTCCAGCCACCTGTGTGACCATGTACGCTGTGTCTTCAGCGGAAGAATGCTGAAGTGTTCCGAGTGTGGCAATGCCGGCTTGGGTCAGATACCCCCTCAGGGACTACAGGGCTTTGGCAGCGAAGACGGACGCAGTCAAGCTTACCTTTCCCTCAGGCCAATACGGTGTCTCTCACTCACTCTGACCTTGCTCTTCCTCACTGTGGGCACAGGTTAATTTATTCTTTAAATGTACTGCTGCTTCTGTGTGAATGCATGTCCATGCTGTCTAAACTTCCTCATCGACTTTGCTTTTAACAATGTGCATTTTAGCAGCTTACCATAGCAGTGATACTTAAGTCCAAAAAACTAACAGAAATGCTGATAAAATCAGTGAAGCTGCCTCATATGAGCGATCCATCGTTCAAATCGTAGTTGGTTCACAGAGGTTCTGCTGCAAAAATGTTTCAAGGGTTAAAATTGGGTTTTAAAATTTCCATCAGGATATTCTTTAAACTATTATTGTAATATAATCTAACTTAAAGAGTTGTGTTTTAGAGTATCTGTAACCCATATTTAAGTGAAAGTAAAGATTCCTTAAAACAAAACCCACCTCAATAAGTCACCAACTGAAGTAAAAACACTTAAGTGTTATCTGATATTAAAAGTACTTTAGATAGGAATTGTCTCTAATCCTTCCTCAAACCTAAGTGCTTTAGTTTGCATGTTTTTCTAAATTTGATACTTAAATTTCTTTTAATTACAAAAAGAAAGGAATGGGACACATCACTACTCACCCTGGCACAAAGTAAATGGAACATATTTTGCTGTGTTGTATAAATGTGTTAAATGTACCGCTGCTTTAACATTTCCATACTGCTTCTGAGCGAATACATGTCCATTCTTGCGTTAAAAAAAACAGTGTGAACCCCCTCATTGGATTTACTTTTAACAACTTGCCAAGAATCTGTTTGCCATTTAACTAATTCTTACAGCGGGGGCAAGGTTAGAAGAAAAGCAATCCCTCCGTGTGGGTAATTTGCAAAAGTCTGTCCATATCTCGATAAAGGAACGTCTCTTTTAATCCCTTGTTGGAGAGGGCGGCCCCCTGAGATACACAGGCAGGATGAAAGTGCAAACAGGATTAGACTGTAATCCCTGTAGATTGTTTGTGTGCGTCTCTCTCCTTTTCCTCATCCTCCCTCCTTCATTCTCTCCTTTTCTTTCTCTCTCCCTCATTCCATTCTCCGCTGCAGAATGAAAGGTGGAGAGGGAGGAAATGAGCGAAGGTGAAAAGCTGATGTAAAGTAAAGGACAATGTGTATTCCTAAGGATGGAAATGTTTTTTTGAGGGGACATTTTTGATTGTGAAGACATCAGGGAAAAAAAATGCTTTTATGGAAACGTTCCAGCTTTTATTTGAAAAACAAAAGATATGCTTTTGGTTGCTTTTTTGTATTGGGTGTAGTTCTAGAGAGGGACAGAGACAGAGAATTGAGGAGATAATAAGTGTGCGGTGGCGGGTACACGAGTGAGTGAGTTAGTGAATGAAAGAGTGACTGAGTAAATAAGACTGAGGGAGAGAGAGCAAGAATACACTGGGAGAAGGATAAAGAAAGCAAAGAGTAAGAAACCAGAAAGATAAAGTGTGTGTGCCCGTGTGTGTGAGAGAGCCCGCACTTTCGTCCTCATACTCGGTGTGTGTATGTTGGCCCCCGTCGGTTAATGAGAGCCTGCAATGAAGCGGATATGTTCATGGACAACTGAAGCTTGCAATTAAGGCGAGCGAGGTAGCTGCAGTCAGCCACTTTGAATCTTTTAAATGTAAATATCGCTGTCCTGCTCAAAGAGCTCTCTGAGTCGCTTTAAATGAAGGCTCTCTCTTCTTAATGAGAGAACTGTGATCCGCTGAAACCAATACCCAGCTTTTACGCGCCTCCATATTCTACAACACAGTGCTGCCACATTCCAATTGCTTTGACATTGTTTTCCCGCAGCGCAAGGCAGGCTTACCGCTTCAAAATTCTTCTTGGTGTTGGAATTACTGTATTGTCTGCATACTACTGATACTCTGATACCCCTTTATTTCTCATCTTGTGTTTTGGTTTAGGCCTTTATTTTTATTGCTTTGTTTGGTTTTACCCATTTTGTTGCCGAAAAAACTATATTTGGAGAGTCTTTGCTATAGCATTTCTTGTTTTATTAAAACGTGTGTGTTATTTGTGTGCGTGTGTGTTGATTTTTCATAAAGTTTCTGACTAAACATTTCTCCTCGACATACATTAACAATTTAAATGCAAATACAGGAGTATCTTTACGATCTTGAACTTTCTATTTGTGAGTCTCATATTATGAAAAATTCACTTTTCCTGTTCCTTGGACATCCATTTGTCTGTACTACCTCTACACACACTGTATTATTAGTATTAATTTACTTATGTCAGAAATCGTGTGCTTAAACAAGGAATTTAGATTTCTCTCCCACTTCTACATGACATTAGGGAACATTTGAATAACTCCACCCAACAGGAAGAACTGCTAGCGTTTCCTCATCTGTCATTTTTTCTCGCAAGCACCAGTGTTGGAATCGGAATGAAGAAGCCTACCGGCGGAGTGTTGTGTTGAACATGTATGACTGTATGGATGGTCTGTTAGCAGCAGCAATGTCGATTATTGTCACGTGATGTAAACTCTCGCCCAGTTCCAGAGTGGGGCGTGAGCAGCAGCGGCTCATTTGCATTTAGGAATACTAATGAGAAACCACCTGTTCTGAAAGGGACTGAAACAGAGGGGTAAAAAGCAGGCAAAAATGCCTAATCTGGGAGGTATTTTTCAGCAAACTACTTCATAGACATGTTTAGTGGAGCTCAAAGACCTGTTTTTTTAACTCGTTGAAAGACATTTTTCTTTTTCTTAATGCAGGCCGTTTTTAGATTCCCTCTTTTATCCCCTGTATTCAACAGATTCACTCTTCCTTGAACTATGAACCCTCGCAGCCAAAGGTGGTGGTTTGTGCAACTGCAGGCCAATTCACGAAATCCTACAACAAACAACAACAAAAAAATTGCCGGTATACGCAGCTATTATGTTATTCTGTATAAATTGACAATGTTAACAGCACCAAATGTCAATTAAAGGGTAATAAACAACTGATGACAGGTGTGTAAGTGTGTGTGTGCGTGTGTGTGTTCGGGTTGAGGTACACAGGAGTGTGCATACTTGACAGAGAGAAAGAAGCAATAAGTGATAGTATGTGTAGCCTAATCTAAGTCGTGGTGCGTCTTCCCTTTGTCAGTAGCGTGCGTTCAGGTCTTTAGCTGAGTTTGAAGTTGGCCCTCCTCAGTTCGAGCTGTGCTCCGCTCTCATTATAAGTATCTGATTAAATACTCTGTTCATGTCACTGTGCGATAAACAACTCGCCTCCGAGCCATGTTGCTCTGTTTGTTTATGGAAAGCAGCCGGAGTTATTCGCCGCATTGTTCTAAACAAACACGGAAAGTGTAAGAGCACAAGCTCTTGAATAAACATGAGCCTCTCTCTTGTGTCAGGACTCAAGGTTGGATATTTTCCGTTTGCGCAACAGCCAATTTCCCCCCACCTCTCCTCCAGCCTTGCCGAGCTTTGGTTAATGAATATCAACCGTCTTCTTGATTTGTTTTATTGTTCGCGTCTCGCTTTGTTTGCGCGAGAAAGTGAAGAAGGAGCGAGTAAGTTTAGCGCACGTTCTCACCGAAACACCTCAAAGGTCTATTTACACTTTGCATGTGAGCTTCCGCGTGGACCACTACGTAATGCGTGCATGCAATTCTTGACCAAAAAACCATGTTCGGAAGCACACACTTACCCTCGCTGTCCTTAGGAAAGCTTCTGGGGAAAGTACAAGTCTCGTTAAAAATCGATTTAAAGGCACAATGTTATAAACAAAAGATTAAAGGAGGTGCCCATCTTTTGTTTGTTATATTCATCAAACAAACAATGAAAACCTTGCGTTCCCACACCGGAAATGACGGTGAAGTTGCGATAGAACTTGGGCGCAGTGTTAATCTGCGGTTCCGCCGTAATCCTGCCGAGGCTACTCGGTCTCCCTCGTACAGAATAAAGCCTTAATCCCAGCGCCTCCATGCCTGATGCAAGCCCAGCACGGCTATGTGTAACGCTGTTCTCCAGAGTCTTGTGCTGTGTGTGTGTTTGTATTCATGCAGGTTTTCAGGTGTTTGTGAGGGCCCAACTGTCTCTTAAAAATGAGGAAAAAGCATCATTTTCAATCAATATTTATTTGAAAATCTAAAAATATAGAGGCTTCTTATTTACTCTAATATTGTTAAGATTTAGCAAGTGTTAAAATGACTCACAAAGATTGTGACTATGTGTTTGTGTGTGTGTGTGTGTGTGAGAGAGAGAGAGAGAGCGAGAGATGGACACAGTAAGGTGTCTTTCATTTATCTGCCAGTAGTGTTCAGTGATACTGAAGTGTGCAGCATCTTTATGCTCTCATAATCTATAAATCTATAAAATGTGAAGTATATGATATTTACATGTCAAACATTCACTGTATAATAAAAATGCTCTATCATTATTAATACTTTACTCTTTACTAATTTACTCTTTAGTCAAAAGACTATTATTTCTAATAAAACATCTCACTTTGATGCACTTTAACCATTTATGTTTTGGAAAATGCACTGACTATAATCCAGTGAACTGCTTCCTAACTGTGAGCCTTCCTGGATTCATGAAATTCATGAAATTGATATTTGTAATTAACATTATACATGTTTTTACATTCCCTCTTTTATCCATTGCATTCAACATGCTCACTTTTCCTTGAACTCTGAACTTTTTGGGTCCACAGGTGGTCGTTCCTGCAACTGCAGGCCAGGTCACAAAATCCCAGGCCCCAACAGGGCAAGCGGCTTAGCCTAGCATCAGCCAATGCTGCCCTAATGCTAATGGACACACAGCAGTTGTTGCCTCCCAACAGGACAGCCAGTGTGCTCGACCAGTGACCCTCTGCTGTTGAGCCGTGTGTGTGTGTGTGTGTGTAGGACGGGGGTGGGGGGGGGACTTACCTAGAAACCTGGTGTGTTCGGGTGAGCTGGCAAACAGCTCACACTTGTCTGACCCCTGAAGGGCAGAGCGTCTTATGGGCGTTTTCATGGCACACCAGGCTGTTTGTGTGCGGCTGCTTCTTGTGGCTGCTTTGCAGGAATGCCCGTCGGCCTGCCCGCCCCCGTCTGATGGGCGCTGGAGCGAGGAGGGGTGTCAAAGTGCAGGCGGGGAGGGGAGGGTGGTGCTCTTATCCCCACTGCCTCATGGGGCGCACAGGGTCCTGGCCACATCACATGGTCTGCTTAGCACCCCACTAGGGGAGATGAGCGTTTAGCCCACTTTGCCCTCCAGATCTCTGCCCGGTCAAGCAGTACCAGTACAGTTATTGTAACAGTGACACTTTACACTACCAACCTTTGTAAGTCTACTATTGTACACAGTGGAATGCATTGCTGAAAGAGACATAACTACAGATTCTGTCTGGTGATATTAGGTGTGCTCCAACATTTCTCAAAATATATGTAAAAATATTTGAATAGTCAACTTTTTAGATTCTTAATGTGTTGATGTACTCTTAATTTGATTATATGATTTACTACTATTTCTTTTATACTATTACTTCTATTATAAAAATTCTTAGAAAAACGATACAAAGTTTTTATGTTCAACCACTTTTTAATGGAGTCTTAACTGTATTTTTGGGTTTGCAAGGAACACTTATGCTCAGCTCTTTTTCATCCGGAGGTAAAAGAAAAAAAGTCCTTCCTTAAAACCATGCATCATTTTGAGTATGTCGTTTTGAGCCATTTGAGCTTTGCTTTGTTGTGCCCTCCTCTGAGCAACTCCTTTTCACTTTTTCCATTTTTCACTAACGTCCGGTGCTCCTTAACTTGTACTAATATATATTTTTAGCTGGTCTCCACATAGCTGCCACAGGAAAGAAAGAAGAAGGAAAACAGAGAGAGCTTTTCAGGGGACTGATGCTCGAGTCCCATCAGACATCCTTTAGATTAAAGTGAGGGCTAGAAAGTGCTTCCTTCCTGGCAAAGAGCAAGCCCATCAATACGACAAGGAAGGCTCTCAAGGCCTTTCACCGCCTCTTACAAATATAATAACGGTGGATTCCCGTCGATATCATTGAGATGTGGTGCATAAATGTAGCCCCCTTTCCCATTTCTTTTAACCTGTTAATGTGTATTGATTCTGGCCTTCTGTGTAAGTCCAAATGCACTGACTGCTTTAGGGCCCTTCTGTTCGACTGGACGAGTCGACTCCCAAAGCTTTCACCATGCGCTGTTTCTCTCTCTGTCTCTCACTCTTGCTTTTTTTTTTCACCATGTCAAAGCTTAAGGGCTTAGTGGGGGTGGTTAGTGAAAAGTCTGTTTTTTAATTTAGATTTTCTTACCCTTTGTTGAAATAAAGGAGCTGGAATTCTTACTGCCAAGATATTCAATAAGAATAGGAAGGGTTTCATATCTTGTACAGAAATCAGCACTCTGACTCCACATGTAAATTAATTTTGCTAAAATGTCTGGGCTAAAAATTCTCAGCAGGACTGTCCTTGCGGCAATGACAGAAAAGAGGGAAATCCAGCATGCTTATTTTTCTATGTATTTTACACAAGTAGTCTGTAAAAAATAACACAGCTTAAAAGACGAATGTTATCTACTAATGTGCAAAAGTTAACCTTGTGTACAAGATCTCAGTAGGATGTCTTGTTCTAAATTTCATATAAATCTCTACAACAAAGGTGCTTCACATTACCCAATATAACGCCTGAACCACCTCTTATCTGACAGTGCAATAGCCCCACACAGGCTTACACACACACACACATATCCCAAAACGGTCGGCCCTAAACAGCATATGCTTCACGTTTGCTGCCTGTTCTGCCGTTGATGGAAGAAAACACTCCTCTCTTTCTCTGTTTCCCTCTGACAGCGCGTGGACCTCTCATCCATACCGCGACTATCTGAGATTCCTGTCTCGTCTCCTGTTGGACATGAAAGTGCGGTGGGAGGGGATCGAGAGCGGGAGAGAGAGGGGAGAATTCCCGCGAGTCCCACGGCAGATGGAACGCGAGTGCCTTGAAGGACGGGAAAGTCGCCAGAGCGGCGCTAAGAAAGCGATCATTCCCTCCAGATGAAACAAAAAAAAAAATCCATACTCCCAAATGAAGAGCAAGTCTGATAGAAGCAGGGAGAGATCTTTCACAAAGAACAATCACATCATATCACATGTGACAGAAAGGATGTCATATATAGTAATTGTAAAATAGGCCCACCATTGTGGTGCATTGTCTAGGCACATTTTAAAAAACGGATCCATTACATATTGTCATGCTCGTGTGCAAATCTGAAGCAGGGAGACAACAAAGTCGGATGTATGGCTTCATCCAAATGGATGCTAATACATTTCCAGGTGTCCGATGTTACATTTTTATGCAGCATGCAACGGCTGGTCAAATCCGCTAGGCCAAAGGTGGTTAGAAAACATTGCTGACCAGGTGCCATCAGTCGACCCATAAGCCGTGGCCTTCCAGTGACTTATTGTCCTCTTCCCACTTTCCCTCACCTGCCACTCAACTCAGGTCTACGGCAGTGACCCCCTCCTCCTCACCATCCACCCTCCCTCCCTTGACACCCACCCCCATTCCACTGTTACCTTTCCCACCTTCCCTGTCACCCTGTACATGTCAACCGGTCTCATTTTCAAGTGAAAGGGCCACCCGCGGGCCCGACATCTCTCTGTCTGCATGTCTCATTAGAAGCTGCTTGGCTGTGGGGATGACAGTACTAATCGAGCGAGCTCGACAGGAACTGGCCAGTCTCTTCCCTAGCTTATAGACTGGCCATTAGCTGTACGATTGGCCGAAAAGGCCGGTGTAAGCTATTTAGATGGAGCAGACAATGAAAACTATTCAAACCACATCTGTGTGTTAGCAAGTAAGAATGCTTTTCTCGGGAATTGTTAATGTTTTAATCCATTTTTACAATGGCAGAGGTGGTTCAACAGAAATGCAAAAGAAAGAACACAAATGCAAAAGCCACACCAGAAATCCAAAGGCCACAACTGAAATGGAAAAGTCACAACAGAAATGCAAAAACCACAACACAACTGCAAAAGACACAGCACAACTACAAGATGCAGAAGCTACAAGAAGAATGCAAAAGCAACAACAGAAATGTAAAAGCTACAACATGAATGCAAAAGCCACAAAGCAAATACAAAAGTCATAATGGAGTTGCAAAAACCACAATGGAAATGCAAAAGCTACAACAAAATTATAAACGCCACAACACAAATGCAAAGGCCACAACATGAGTGTAAAGGTCACAACAGAAATGAAAATGCCACATCATACTAGTCATAACGGACAAAAGTCATAATGGAAGTGAGCAGCAGTCCGTTATATTATTAGTCTTAATAATAGAGAACTTTATATGCTGAGGATAGGCAGGTGAGCACATGGCAACGTGAATCACAGACTTCCCCTTTTGCATTCGTGTTGTTACTTTTGCTTTGTGTGGAACAGTCTGGACTACCATCCATTTCAGCTGCTACATTATAAGAAGGCCTTAAAAATGGAGTTTGCACTAGATTGTGTTAAGGATGATGTGGCTAGCTAAGGCCATACTAGCTTATTACAATAAGAAAAGTACATTTAAAAAGTCCTAGTCACAAAAGAGAAGGAATAGGTTGTGCTTTCTGGAGGCGATCAGAAAAGGAGGCCAACTTGCAAGGCCTGTAGCTGCACGGATTAGCACACATTAGCGTGATAAGCTCTAGAGAACGGAAAGGCAGCCATTGTTCTCAGCGAAACATCAGATGGCCTTGTGCCGCTTAGAAACAAAGAAACAGAGCTAAAACATCACACGCTCGCGTGCGCTTTGTCTGTCCTTGAATGTTCGTCATTAAGCTGGTGAGAGAGATCTCTTCTGTGAGCCTGCGTTTGATGTGTGTAATAAATGACCTGAATTTGGGATCTTATTCATTAATGATTTTTTCCTCAGCAGTGCTGTTATTGTTGTTCCTTTATAATTCTGTCTTTTTACAAGTCATGTTGTGCTCCCTTTATGGGACGAGAGCGATCCGGCGACTGCGGGATTGCCGCGCAAGTTTGCAAGGTTCTGACATGAATATTCATGAGGCGATGCGTGACCTATGGCAGGATGTACACAGAGTGCTATCCCAGAGTTCCCTGCTGGGAGGAAGTCAATCAGATCATCTTCCTCCATATTGTTGACTTCATTTAAGTGTCTTAAGCTTAAGCTTTATCTCTATAAAAATGTAGTGGATGTAATTATAAAAGGTGTTGCTAATAAGAGGCACTACATTTAATTTGGGGTCATCAAAGTCAGAGCTCCTCTTAACATTTTAATTTGTATATCACCTGAGTTTGCCCTTGAGTCCCAAGATTTCAGTCACCAATCACTTTCCACCCCACCCTCCAGAGGCTTACAACACGTTTCGTTAACAACTGATTCTACCAAACTTCACAAGCTGAGGCTTTGAATGAAGCTGCTGTTACCTCAGGTAGTTATGCAGACATGCCACATGCAGTTAATTCCAGTGATAACTATATCTGCCTTTGCCCCCTTCCCGAGTGAGTGACTGGGGTATGTGAAAATGCAATGGAGAAACTATTATCTTTAGCCAGTGTGAGGGTCTGCTTTGCTCTTGAGCGTCGCTCCAGTGTGCTGGCCTCATTTTCCCAGTCAGCAGGTGTCCTTGCAGGGTTATAATAGGCTTTACATGTGTAATTAACACATGGCAAGGCTGCCAGGACCTGTCGCACAGGCTGAAATTGGGCATGTGGACACCAGGAACGAGCTCTGTCTCTCTCTCCCTCCCTCCCGCTTTCTTTCTCGCTCATTCTCTCTCTCTCTCTCTCTCTCTCTCTCTCTCTCTTTTTCCACTCTTACTCAATTTCTGTCTGAGTCTCTCACTAACTTTTGTTCTCCTTTCTTTCTTTTTCATTCTCCTCCAACACAAATACACCTACAAAAAAACTCTCTCTCTCTCTCTCTCTCTCTCTCATTCGCTCTCCCTTTCGTTTTCACAATTCACTTGCTGCCTTGACTTTCACTCCTTCTCTCCCCCCTTTCGGGCTGTCGTTACTGCTCTGCTCCCTTCACAACTTCTTTCTTTCACTTCTTTCACTGTCTGCCCATCTTCATCACATCCATGTATTTCACTCGTCATCTTTCTTTCAATGTCTCATCCGCAGCCCATTTCCTCCCCCCTTCTCTCTGTCAAAGTGCTGTAAAATAGCACCTGGCCACTCTTCCTAAGAGCCAAAAAAGACAAACGGAGCCACACTCCGCCCGTTTTCACTGTCTCCTTCGGGCCGTGGCAAGAACTGCACGTCAGGGAATCGTAACGAAGGACCCGGAACCATCCTTGTCTAGTAGGTAAATAATGTACAGAAGTCAGCCCAGCCCCCCGCTGAGTAAACTGGCTAATGCCTGGCGGAGGCCCTCTTGAGGAACCTGTAATTAACCAGCGATTCGTTAATTAAGAGTTAACGTGGAGAGAAAAGCCATGGACTAATTGAGGCCGACATGGGTTGTAATTAGAGCTATAGTCACACATTGTGATTTTATGAATGAGCGACTTTGCCAGGTTTTGACGCCTCCTCATTCCCGTCCACCAGCCACGAGCCGTGAGCATGTGAAGTAGACAATATGTTGCCGGTCATTTTTTTTCCTCGGTCCAAACAGCAGATTTTTACTCCAGGCTTTTTTTCTGACTCTCCCTGTTGTTAATTAGGGGTGTCCGATGCATGGGGGAAGCGGGGAGAGGTGGAGGGTTGGAATCCAATTATTTCTCCTTTCTTTTTGCCCCAAACCTTTTTTCACCCAAGCAGTGCTGTCTGCAGGAGAAAGATGGAGCTGATGTGGTTGTTGGTGGTGTCTTACTTTGGTTCACTGAAACAGCTGGAAGGTATTTGAGGACACGGCTAGCTAAAAGGAACATTTTGGATTTTTGGCAGAAATGTTGTCAGTGTGGAGGGAATCATAAAAATTCAATCTCCATCATTCTTGTCTATGCAAAGTCACCACTGCCAATGAACGCATGGACTAAATGGACTCAAATAAATATTCTATAGGTTAATTGAACATGGTTAAGTGTTTCTAAAAGCATTGCCTGTCATAAATATGAAGACTTTTTTGTTATAAAATGTTTATGGATGATACCAGATATGAGATTAGAGCCATTTGAGCCAGTAAAGGAGCAGATGAGTGTGTCTTTCGCACCTCTCTCACATCTCTAGGGAGGTCAGTGGTCCCACATATATGATTTATGAGGCTCTTCTCCTGTCCGGAAGTCCAGTAGCTGTTGCTGACGCTCCTCTTCCCTCTCCTGGCCTTCTCCTCCTCTCATCACCTCATTTATCACACCCCCTCCACCTCATCTCTCCATCCTCGCCTTAAAGGCCCACTTCAAAGGCATTGGGAGGGATTGGGTTTGGCTGTATCCTTCTCCCTGTTCACAGCAGGAATAATGGTCTCCAGTAAAGACCATAATCAGAAGCACCTTGCTCCATTGATCTCCTGTGGTTCAATGGTAGCCTCAGTGGGCAGACTATGAGTCGTGGTTGTAAACCTGTACATCCGTGGTTGAGGCTGACCATCCAGAGGGCTGACTCAGGCCTTATTCTTCACCCCACAAGGCCTTGCAGTGCTCAGAGAACAACTCAGCTAGAGGTCCCTGGTGAAGTAATACCACCACCACTTCTACTCTATCAGGTCTTCTACATCTGTTGGTTTTCACCAAGCCTTGATCTCTTAGTTGCCACCAGTGGTTCATAACCTATACGAGCATCTTGCATGTGGTTTTAGACTTCATTCACTGAGGTAAAGTCATAGTCTTTGTTGTAACATTTCCAGTCTAATTTCATCTGTCGTGAATTTTTGGGTTTCCACTTGGGTTTTTTTAGACTGGAGGTCAGGATGGGGTTGCCTTTGGTCACAATTTGTCATTATGAATTTCCTTAAGCAGTTACACTAAGATTTGCTGACAGCACACATTCACCTGTAGTAAAGGGTTCAGTCGCAGAGAAAGTTGAGATCTGCTGAGTTCATGTATTAAGGGAGGCAGAATCCAATCAAGCCCTGAGGGAAGAGATTCACACGGGCAAAGGTCAGGCGTCCATTACCTTTCACTGTCTAGTCATCAATCTGGAGTTCCACTGAGATTCCGTCTCCCTCTTCAGCTATCTCTCACACTTCCTCTGACTCAGTCTATCTTACTTTCTCACACAAATGTGAACTTACACACACATCACTTACATGTATGCTTCACAGCTCATACTCAGCACAGTTTGTTTCAAATTGAAATATCTATTTTAGGAATGCTCTAGGACAGAGCACTATGGTACAATAACACCATTTAAATCCTTAAAACCCTAGGACTTTCAGCCCTCCACCATCACTGTCTAAAACCCAAAAGCCACACCAGCCACAACAAAAACACAAGCACAGAACCACTCTATAAGGACGGTGCTGGCTCTGTCAGCTCACAGCATTCAACACAAAATGGACATCACCACTTCCCAATTCCACACCCCCCTCACTCCAACACCACCTCCAGCACCATTTTGTTTCTTCATCCCAAGGCCACCTCCACCTCTAATAGCTCAGCTTATTTTCCCATGACCGCTTTCACGCGGTCAACACCCCCCATCAGCCCTCTTTTAAGATTCCATTAGGACTTTCATCTTCAGACACAATTTGTTGGAGATACCCACCTTATTTAGACACACTGTGCCTCTCAGTTTTGCCCAGGCTTCTGTGCTCAACATGTGAGTCCCATAAAGGCATCGTACCCTCTACCCTCCTAAAAGACCTGGACGGTGGGACTGCAGAAGGTCCTTAGGGTTTAGACACACATTTTTGCCTTTTGCCTCAGAGGTAGCCTCTTAATTATCAGATCAAAGCTACGGAGAGGGCGCTAAGCGTCGGCCAGACAGGCTAGCCAGCCTTGGCCTTTGATCAATAAGATGCTGGGATACAGAGCTGGAATATGAACCATCCTCTAAATTGAAATGGAAAGCAGGGCCTTTTTTGAACGTCTTTTGAGTTTGTTTTGCACCCAAATACACGGCATTGTGCACCCCATTCATTCACATTGTGCTTGAGTAAATGCGAGAGAAAGGGACTGTTTGAAGTTACTAGAGATGTGTGTAATATCTGTTGACTTTCCACTGCAATACCCTCTAGTGTGTTCACTCATAAAAGGCACCCTTACCACCCAAGGACAGCAGATAGAGGATCCTAATCTTGTCTGAAAGAAAACACATTTGAGTTGATTATTTGAAGTGGACCAGGGTCAGACTCTGTCAGATATGGTTTATGCCAGGGATTTTTGAGTGAGCTCATTTTGAGTGTGTCACAGTGTGTGTGTGTTTGTGTGGGTGTGTGTGTGTGCGTGTGTGTGTGTGTGTGCATGTATGTGGATTATTCTGTGCTATTACACTGAAAGCCTTTACCTAACACCTGAAACAGGGCATGACAGCTTTGTGTGTTTGATTAGCTCAAATGTACTTTCAGCATAGCTCATGCTGGGAAGAGAAACTGCAGTGCTTTTTCCATTCCACACTTCACATGTTCCCAGTGGATGGTGTGTGTGTGTATGTGTGTGTGCACAGACTCCCATCAGCGTAGACCTAGCGATATAAATCAATGGAGAAGACCAAACCTTCAGATCTATAAAGATAAGTATAGATATAAGCTTCATTTTATTCAAATGATTGGCCTCATTGCTGGCAGACTCATTGCCATAGGCATTGATATAACATTCTGTTTACACGTAGATGGTTTCATCATAAACACTGGCATTGGTCATTCAGGTCCATATGAATACACATGTAATAGAACATTGGTATATTTGTTTAATGCAAATTGTACAAATGTAATATATGCCTCTACTCGCCAGACCTGCAAGTGTGACAATGAGGTTATCTGTGACTAGTGGAATATCTGCTTAGGCATAGCAGTGCCAGTAAGGGCAACAGCATGCTTAATATATGTTATTGACATGCAAATTGCATATAATAAGAGGGGACAGCAAGGTGGCGCAGTGGTTAACGAGAAGGTCCTGGGTTCGAAATCTGGGTCTGCCATAAGGTCTTTTTGTTTGGAGTTTGCGTGCTCACCCCGTGTTCGCATGGGTGCTCCGGTTTCCTCCCACAGTCCAAAAGCATGCAATATAGGTTAACTGACAACTCTAAATTGGCCCTGTAAGGTGTGAATAAAAGTGTGATTGTGTGACTGCGTGAGCGTGTGTCCTGCGGGGTGTTGGCGCTTGCCCACGGTTGGTCGCCGCCTTGCGCCCGTGGTTCCCGGGATAGGTTTGGATAATGGATGAATTAATATGATAAGAGCTTGTAGTTTCTATCTTACCTTTAACAGTTTCACTATTATGCCCTTGAGCAAGGTCCTTATGCCCGAGTTTCTCCAGAGAAACTGCCCCTGAAACTAGAAAATGTCGATCTAGATCATGTGATGGATGTCATAAAGGTGTTTGGATTTTGTTTGTGGGTTTTTTTGTTTTATTGTGAGAAGGTTACATAGTTCTTTTAAGCGAAACACAGTTTTAACGTCCTAGCTTTTATGATTCAATTCACTTAATGATGATGATACATCAGATGGCAATGTTTCAAAGGTCACACAAGATTGATAAAACTGAAATGGTTAAGAGTTCACAGAGAGAATAAGCTCTCAGTGCAGAAAACTTTGAGTCTCTCCGTGCTATCCACATATGGGACCGATAAAGACAGTCAGTCTTTTTTGTATTACACTCTGATGTTGGCACCTCCAATATCTGCTGGTGCAAAGCTGCCGATGAAGGTGGGCCTTCACACACTTTCATCCCTACGGATTCCCTCCTTCTTCTTCTTCCACTCTTTAGGCCTGTTTTTCCTCCTGGTTTTTCAAGCCCCCTGTGGAGGAGCTGCATAGCTGAGCTTCCTCATGGCGCTGACCCAAACCAGTCTGCACATGGTCTCCTTGCTTCCATCAAAACCAACTTTATTATGCATGCATGTGAGGATGGAGCCTTTAGTTGAATGCTGATCATCAAGTGAGACTGTTAACAAATATGTAAAATATCCAATTGGACTCAATAAGATTTCTGAAAAGTGTGGTGCTGATGCTGGGACTTGTTATTAGGTTTTGCTTCATTTGTCTTTGTTAAGACCAAACCACTAATCTGTTTAGACGCATTATTTTGACCTCCCTAATTTCAACATTTTTTTGGAATAATGTATTTTGGAATAATGAACACCTTATCTTTCATCTCTTAGAGACCCTCAATTTGACTTCAAAAAGACTTTTTGAAATATTGATACTTTCCCCAACACTTACATCATAGACACAATTATAACAACCAGAAGTGGGTGATGTTTGCATATATTTTGTGTATTACTAGTGAAATAATAATAAAATAGAATATTATAATTATAAACATGAATAAAAATACATTCCTTAATATGTCTCATTTTATGTGGATTTATTTTAATGTTTTAAATAGATATATAACATGCTTCTGAGAGATAAAATAATTAGATTTTTTAAATCTCTTTTACATTTGGAATAATAGTTTACATCTAAGTCTTCCCTCTCTTTATTAAGTAAAACATATTTCAAAGTTTTTTAATAAGAAAACCATGCCAAAAAAACTCAAATATCACAAGAGTATGACCATATTTTGTCATTCCCACCATGATGTAAGAAAATAAACAGACTTAACACATAACCCCCTTAAAATGAACAGATGTTGCAAGTTCTACTTTACTTGTAATGAAGTGGCCATTTCGGCTATAAGTCTTGCAGTAAGTTTTCATCACTTGGTAAGTAAACTTGATCTAGGGGTATGAAACCGTTTAGACACTCAAACACATTTGTTAATAATTCCTATAAGAATGGAACAAAAATGGCAGATATCAGTAACAAAAGGGATCTGATCTGCTTGCAAAATGATTGAATTGTGGGGGTGCGATTGTTGGAGGTGTGTGGATGGGGGGTGAAAGGGATAATGTGACAGATGCTCTAAAAAGACGCCATTGTCACTTCTTTTCTATGACACACCCTGAAGTAAAATTGATACGCATTCATTTTCTCCAAAAATAACTTTATTCTTTCTCTACAAATGTTGTGATTTGTTATTCAGATATTCATCCATACGCTATTTCCAAACATGCCTTTCTTCAGATTTACATATTTTGGGACAGTCCATTGCAATGAGCTGTTAGACGGTCAATGCAGGGCCTCTTAATCTTATATCTTAAACTCACAGGGGATGCCTGGGTGAGAAACCTACCCTTTAGGGACTTTAGGCAGGGCAACTGACATGTATGTTAACAATGGTCAATCTGTCACTGCCGTTGTCCTTTCAACCCAAGCCTGAAGTCGCAGATCGGAGCTTTGCAGGAGAACCTTTGTTAAGGCACAAAGCATATCACGCATGTATATGTGCTATGGGAAAGATTAAACTCTCGCCATCTCTCCTCTCTCTCCTCTTGCCCATCTTAATCACTTCTTTTTCTGTTATTCTCTGCTCCATATGTCATCTGTCTATATTTTCTTTCTTTTCCCTTTTTTGCAATTCTCATGGCCTTTGCTCTGTGCCCTCTCTCTTTTCCGTCTCCTTCTTCGTCTCTAGTCCATGTGACGGAGCAGTGGAGTGGGTCGGTGGTGCTGGCCTGTTCACGCGTGAGTGCCCAGAGCGCTCGTGGTCATTATCTGACCCCAGCCTCTCCTGCTGCTGCACCAATTAGTTTTGACCCAGAAGGAATTTTAGGAGACGGGCAGATAGGCATGCTTCCATCCAGCGCTGTACAGGGATGATCAGCCCATAGCCACATGAACAGAGAAAGGAAGAACACACACATACACACACAGACTCACAAACACACACGCATATGCATGCACAAGCATGACTGCTTTTAAATCCCATCAAAATATCCCCAAGTGAAAACAACCTTGGAAAACGGAGAACGATGCCAACTGTTTCGCCCATCGGAGTCACTGCAGAAGTCAAAACCACAGTATTTTTTACGACAATCAAAAAAACACGGACTGTACCTCTTGAAAATCAGACTTCCCGGAATCTGATAATTACACAAACTTTACAGTCAGTGCCAGTACACGGCTTGCATTCCAGACATACACATGCTAACCACTTAAAGCTTCCGTAGTAGTGGGTTTTTTTCATAGATCTATTATAATGTAACAACATTCCAATAAATGTGTAATAACTGGGTTAATGTTACAGTGGGGGCCCAGCACTCCAGAGCATTTAAAGGCTCTTGGCTTAGCCCCAGCCCAGGTAATGAGGCCAAGTCCCGGGCCAGCAGCCTGGTGTCTGACGGCTGCACTGGTAATGCTCTAATCTGCAGCCATTAGGGAGCAGCAGGATATGGTGGTTTCATATGTGGCCAGGTGGACAGGCAGACCGTGTCCTCAATTAAGCAGCTACGGCACGGTGGTAATGAGGAGACTTTTGAAAACAGGTATGGCCGCGGTGGCAACGTGCCCGTGTGCATGAGGGGAAAAACAGGCGTTTTGCTTTGATCGCTGTTCCGTGTGCATTTTCAAAAAAAAAATAAAATAAAATAACGAAAGAAAAGAAAGTGGAGCATGATGCAATAGATTGCACTTATTTTAGCCAAGTTAACACGTGTGCATGTAAAATGTCCACTCGGACGTTCAACCGCAACTGAAATGGAACACGTAAAGTCATAATTAAACTCCTCAAGCCCACATATGACCTGCTGTTAGATCCAAAACGGAAGAGATGCAGAGAAATGCTGCTTTTCTTTATCGTTCATACCAATTATACCGTTCATATTACTAAAATGCAAAATCTGTTTAAAATGTGTCATCAGATGTGCTTTTGATGAACCAGGCGTCTGATAATGAAGGACATGAAAATCATTTTGTGCATAGAAATGATACAGAATTATAACGTTATGAGTTACATTTTAAATACAGTATTTATCCAGGGTGATTTCTAATTCCTAATTACAGGGACAGTGTCCCTGAAACAAATTGGTTATAAGGGCCTTGGTCAGAGACACAACAGTGGTTTTAGAGGCTACCAGAATTGGAACCCCCATCCTTATGGTCATCAACACAGAGTTTTAGTGTCTTAGGCCACTGTACCACCACCACCATCTCCCTATTATGTTACACATTGTAACTGGTTGGTGTAAATGTATGTTTATTTCTCTGCAGTATTTTTAGGAATGTTCATAACATTAAAATACTGAAGTTTTAAAATAAAGCTGTAAATCTACAGGAAATGTGTTTTCAAGTTTTGCAAATAATAGTGACATACTAAAGCATTCTGACATTGCTGCTCTTCTGATTGCCAGCTCGACTCACATCACCTTTCCCTCCGTTCACCACACCACAGCAAATTTTTGGATTTGTAGTATCATCGTCATCTTCACTTCTTAATCACTGTACTGTGCTCAGGGACAGGAAAGCATGCTGAAAGATACAGATAGCTGCATGTAGGTGAAATACAATGAAATGTAAACTGTATTCTAAACCTCACTCCACAAAGAAATTTTAATAAGCATCCTTTTTTAATTTCTTCCCTGCAAGTAAGTGAAATCATTTTGGATTACTGCCTCTGAAAAAGGTTTGCAGTAGCAAAGTACTGTGAAAAAGTATTTCTGTCAAATATGTTATTTTTTTTACAGTGACGTTGTGTATTTTTTAAATTATAGTATCAACTACAGTTTCCTTGCTGTAAAAATACATCAATTGTCTGGCAACTCTGCTGTAAACTTACAGTGACATTTTTTTACAGTTATTGCAACAGTATTTACTACTAACCAAAATGTGCCTTGGAGTTTACGAGATTAGGAGCAGCCTGCTCATCTTTTCGCCAGTAACCCGCCAGGAAACACAACAGTTTTTAAGGAGACCTTTCAATGCTCTTTGACAGCGACGCTTGAAAGAGCATAATATAGAAATGATAGGTTGCCATGTCCCATCATGCTCTCTGTCCCTAACGGGCCTGTAAAGCACGCTCCCGCATTAGTATCAAAAGCTGTTTTAAGCGTTTCATGAGCAATTTTGGTTTAGACCAACATGGCAGAGTAGCCTCGGCCAGTCAGCCAGCCAGCCAGCCAGCCAACCAGCCGGCCGACGCGATGGTGATCCCTCCAGGATCTTAAAATTTGTTTCAGTCGGAGAGTGTCACCCTGTGTTCATGCCTGTGTGGTTCAGTTAAAATATTTTGAGACCTTTGGGAACAAGATTAGACTAATTTCTATGGTCAATCCCTTGCAGTAAATAGCTGGCACGAGTACAGAGCTAAAAGCAAATCATCTAAATATATATGCATAGTATCAGTGGGCGCGTGAAAATGAGCGATCAGTAGTGGTTGAAATTCTGGCATGTGAGACGTATCATATATTACCAGAACAGATGTGACATGAATATTCAGACGATTGCTTTAAATATGTCAAATTATCGTGTCCTTACTGTCATTTCCATTTTCTTACTGTACCTTTCTGTACCTATTGTGATACAGGCAAATAATAAGGGAGGACCAGAGATCCTCATTTAAATTTCATGGACCCGTGGCATGGATTGCCATGTCAATTCATTAATGGACCTGATTTGAATATTCAGATAAATGTGGTAATTGAAGACGAACCCATGTTCTGCCAGCACTCGGGTCACACCACTGCGGGATCACACAGTATTTACTTACACTATGATCGTTTATATCTGGATACATCTGAATTTGCATGTTGCATGATTGGCTATGGATCTTGATGCATGCGCTTGATGGGTGCGTTCATGTGTGCATGTGTGTGTGCGTGAGAGTGTGCGTAAGTGTGTTTTGTGCCCGTAGGCTCTGTCCTGTAGCTGAACG
Organism: Distichodus sexfasciatus; assembly: GCA_032718565.1. Classification (NCBI taxonomy): domain Eukaryota; kingdom Metazoa; phylum Chordata; class Actinopteri; order Characiformes; family Distichodontidae; genus Distichodus; species Distichodus sexfasciatus. The sequence goes on along the minus strand of JAVGVS010000051.1, from coordinate 2,278,234 downwards.
GCGCATCTGATCACGCGTGAGTGGCCTGTCCTGCCCCGGCCCGGAACTGCTAAGGCCTCTTGCTGCCGGTTGTTTTTAATGCCCTCGGGGGGCTGCTGTGGCACTGGGGCAAACGACTCATCAGACACGCATGCAAGAGCGGCGTTACGAAAATATGTAAATTCGAAATAAGTAAGCAACAGCATCGACTTCTTAAAATTTGTGTTAAAATTACATATATTTAAAAAAGCCTAAAATATGTAACTTTTTAGTGTGATTGCATTTAAATAATACCACTCAACCCCCACTGCAACGTGCAAATGGCTCCTAATATTTCTGTCTTTCCAATTAAGCACATCTTGATTCAACATGTCAGTCCGGGTCCGTGCTGGGGATGTAAACCTCCACTGCCACCGAGGTTTGACTGTTTGGGCTTCAAGAGCGGGAGGAGAGGGTGTGTAAGGAGCCAGACACCAGGATGCCCTCTTTCCTCGCCCGACACAGTGCCCCTCCTCCTCCCTCTCGCCCACCTCACGGATCACCCGCTCTCTATCCCTATTAATTGGCTGTCAAAATGTGCCGAATTAACGGATTAACAACCTCGGATTTCGGATCCATGAAGTTCGGACGAAGGTTTTTTCCCCCTTTTCCCTCCCCCCATGCTCTCTCTCTCTCTCACACACACACACACACATATACACCCCTCCCTTGCCTCTTCGTGCAGTGTTGCCACAGATCTGTATCCAGGACATTTGAAGAGATTGCGTTTCATTAGTTTGATTTGAGCGGACAGCACTAAGCTGCTGTGGGGCTCGGCGCTGACAGCTAATTACAGGAATCTGCCTCGTCCACTGATAGAGAACAATGGGCCGGGATGAGCCCTCCTCACCGGGGGGGACCGACTGCAGCTCTATACGTTTAAGCCAAATATGAATATGTAAAATGCAGTCAAACGTATCCGATCGACGTGGAATCACTTGTGTACAAGAAATTGCCAGAGTCTGAATAACTTTCGTTACTTTTCGATATTTTTTTATGTCAGTGTGACAAACAGGGATAAGAAACACGCAGCAAGACGTCACACGGTACAATGCCATGCGAAAGGCCTAGCCATTTAACCAGCCGAAAATGCTCCTTGGGTAAAAACTTTTGTAATGCCTGATTTAATTCTGCCAAATGCACATTTAGGGGAGCGGACTCATTCAGAGCTGGCAAGCGCGGCTGTCCCTCTGGCTCGTAACCTGAAGACACAGCCCTTAAGAAGCTCCAGCAGAGTGGACAGTGTCTCGCTCCGTCCGTCCATCCATCCGTCCATCCAACCCGCATGCCTCTGCCCGTCTTTGGCTAATCAACATTAAACCGTCCCGCTCTGCTCATGTGGACGTTTTCCCCCTTAAAAGGAAATTAAATGGATTAGCACAAACGTCAGTAAACCGGGGCGACGCATTACCCTCGCTACATTTGAAGCGGCCCAGCCAACGCCAGCGCGTTGGAATGCCACGATTAGCCGAGTTTTCGGCCACAGCACAGTTTTGCTGTTTTCTGTAACTTTGCCATTTCTTGCTGTTTTGTAAAAAATATTTTTTATGTCCTCCCTCCCCTACTCAGTCCCTGATGGCGCCAACTAAAGCCTCTTGTGGTGACATGTTTGCTTACGGGTTTCACCATTGCACATCGCTGTCATCCAGTATGCAATCATGCTAATTTTACAAGCTGTCCCCAACTCCCACACTCTCACCACACTTTTACCCACCGCTTTGTCTCCAGCGCCCAGGTGGCACGGCAGGCCTCATTTCTTGAAATGCCATCTCATCTCCTGCATGCCTTGACGCGCTGTCACCGCAATGAAAACCGCCCTCGACGACACGGCAACATTCCGACTTTTTTTTTCAGCCGCTTGTCGCCACCGCCATCGTTCGGGTCAGGCTCCTGTACGTTCCTTCCTCTTCTCCTCCCGGGTTTTTCGAGGTTTCGTCACCGACGCCGCTCGATTGAAACGATCGTCTCTTGTCTATCTGTCCGTCCCCCACCTCTCCAGCTCAGACGCTGATACCGTCGTTAATGTCATTTTCTGTCAGAATGACTCAGCCGCGCTAACCATGCCAACCCGCTTCGGACCGAAAATGCGGGAGGCTGCCGACCCCATGGTCCAGGGGGTCAGCGGTGGCGCGCCGACACGTGTGAGTGACAGGCGGCACGGAGGGGTTGTTAGTGAGATTTTCCGGCGTCGGGACGCCCTGTCAGGGCCAGCGCGGTGCTGCCCGTGTCAGCCGGCCCTGCGGCGGCCTCGTCTGCACGCAGGCTGACAGGTGAGCTGCACTGTGGCTCCGTGGCCTCCTAATTGCAGCCCCTGGTCCTGTATCCTGTGGGGGAACCTGAGATGGGACGGTCCAACTCTCCTTTCTCTCTTCTCGCCCTGCTCTCTCCTGTGGCCCGGGCCGGGAGTCCGAGAGGTGGGTGCCCGCCTTCCCCGGAGCCAAGTCTGGACACAGGACAGTAATCAGACATGAGGACCCGTCTCCAGGCCGGCAGGTGGACATGACGGACAAGCCATACCAAGCCAAATGCGTATACAACATGCATACCAACGCTTCAGGGACCAACTGTTCCCATTATTTCAGAAGAACAAGAAAAACAGACATAGTGGGGACCAGTAGATAAAAATTTGAGGACGGGTGCAGGGGGGTGGGGGTGGATTTTGTTTGAGTGCTTGGTTTGAATTTTGGGAGAGGGGTGTTTACTGAGCGTAAGATTATATTTCAAGGTTCAAGATTCCTATTTGTCACATATATAGTTATATACAGCTTCAATATGCAATGAAATGACTGTGGCAATATAAATAGAACTGTGCAAAGGCTTACATATATAAGACACAATTTTCATTTCATATGAAATACAGAATATACAATGAGTTTTACACATTGTGAAACGGGAATTTTTTTTTTATTATTATTCTGTTGGTGAGAGTTGCTAAGGGTCTGGATTGTAATGTATACATTATTTATATATTCTGTATATTGGACAATCTTTCCCCTTGGTCTTAACAAATAAATACAAACAAATGTGCATATGTCGCTCCAAATGAAATAATATGAATTGTAAAAAAAATTAATAATAGTAACCTAAAATGAATTAGAGAGTGAATTTTACACATTTAAAATTAGTTTGCTTTGCATTTGCTAGAGTTATGATCTGGTTTAAGGTTAAACTTGCAGTTACACACATGTTCTGCATATACAATCACTTCCTCACACGCATTCAAAACAAACATTTGTGTCTGTCTATTCCACCATGTGTGATTAATTAAATACATGATAAACATTGAAATTTCCTCCAGTTGTCTATTTAAAAGTAAAACAGCTCGCATACCTATTGGATACTGAAAAATGAACAGCAAAAAAATCCACAGAGCCTTCCAAAAGTAAGAGAACGTCCAAATTTGGGTCACACCAAACAGTCAAATTACTTCTGTGCTTTTTTTCTTACCTAAAATCTATCTGAATTGGATCCTCTGAGATCTTTTTCTTGGATCTTTCATCAAAGCACCAGCTGTGGTTTATATGCCTGTTTCAGAAATGAAACATCTCCATAAGACTGGGTCAGGTGAATATACATTTTATAGTGAATAAAAAAAACTGAATGCCTTCCATTGGCAAGATCTGAGTTATTGTCAACAGATCCCATTAACGAATTCCCCAATGCATATGTGCATGTAAATTAAAAATGTATGAATATGTATGTTTCCAAAGGACCAAAGATATCAGAAAACTCTGGGCAGCTTGCGACATAAAAATAAGGATTGTGCTGTTGCTCTTTTGCCAAGGCTGCATAATGGCTCACTTGCTTAGCGTGTGGCTTTTGAAAAAGAATTTTAAAAATATATATTGTGTGGGAAATGTTTTGTCATTCTGCATTTAATCAGACATCTGATATCCGCTGAATTTTCTTTTCTCAAATTTCGAATCAACACTATAAAATTCTGTTTCACTTATTTTTATTTATGCAACTGTTTACGGTCAGGAATAATAGTGAACTGTCCTTGCAAACAGTGTCTTCATAAGCTACTGTTGTTATGCCATGACTGCATCTGGTAATTATGGGAGTCAATGGAACTCTATCTCATAAGGATAGTAACATGTGTGCGTGTGAGTGTGTGAACCTGTATATGTCTTTGTGTGTAAGATTTGTAGTATTATTTGAACCTAGTAATTACTGAAATCAATGGAAGTACCTCACAAAGACAGTAAGAAATGACTGAATGTGTATGTGTGCATGTTTAGAACTATTATTTTTTATTTATTTATTTATTTTTATTATTAATCATGACAGCCAATAGAAGTGTCTCACAAAGATAGCAGGACACACAGCTGTGTATGTGTAAATTAGTAGTATTAGTATTATCTAGCAGTATTATTACTACTGTGTGTGTGTGTGTGTGTTCAAGACAACTGTGCCCAAAACGGCACAACTGCAGATTGGGAACAGACCTATCTTTGAGGAAACAAAAAACAACAGAAAAGTTTCATTATTGAGGGTATGGTGTAGGTATCGAGATCTATAGCTAAAGTAATGGTGTGTATGGAACGTTCCAAAAAGTATAGTGACGTGTGTGTATATGTGTTATTTAGTAGAATTAATATTATTACTTAGTTAATTTAGTTATTATTATTGTTTAGTTATTATTAATTATTTAGATCTAATAATTATGAGAACCAATGGAACACCCTCAATAATATTTGACAGTGTAGAGTGTGTGTGTGTGTGTGTTTGATGCACAGGGTGCTATTTCCTGGCACTTCTCAGTGGCAGCTGTGTTAGGATGGTGCTGGTTCCTGGGGGCAGAAGCCCACAGTGATCTCAGTCAGCTCTGTTCACACACACACACACACACACACACACACACACACACACACACACACATGCTCAATCTCTGTAGATCAACTGAAATGTACCCTGCTGCATTTGCAGTATTTCCTCTTACACGCATCCTTTCGACACAACTCGTGCGCTCGCAACTGGCACGCGCGCTCGCACGGCCGCTCGCGCACACGCTGCGCATCAGAGTTTTAATTAGGGAGGCTGGAAACGCACGGCGTCAACACGCTTTCCGCCTCCCGGCCCGACGCATCCGGTACATTCCCCGCCTTCACTGAGGAGGGTTTCGAAGCCACCTCGAAAAGAAAAAGAATCCCAATAATAACCTGGACCTCGAGGAAAAGGGCTCGCGATGCCGAGCTGGCGGGAAGGAGAGCGATGGATGGCTGGAGGAGGACAAGATGCGCGTTTTCCCTCCTTTTGCTGTGTGGCGTGTTACTGGCGCCACACTGCCATCCAGCGGTGGAAAGCGGCATTGCAAACAATTTGCGTTTTGCGAAATAACAGGAGCGAAGAACAGTCAAGGATGCCATGAATTAATCATGTGTGTTCTGTAACCATTAGCATACGCTTTACATAATATAGCTACAGAGCCTAATCAAAAGATTTGCTTTGTCACCTGCTTTTCTTTACCCCATTCAAATGAATCCGCTGGAAATTATTCCTTCCTTCGTGACACAGACCGTTGTCACTCGCAGCACCGCAAGGTGCTACCTTTTTTACCTTTTGCAGTGCCCGAGTGTCACACTTCTCAGGTTTGTTTTGGCGGTAAGTGTCACCAGATTTCAATATGTAGGAATCTACATTAAGACTGGACTACTTGTTGTTTTGCTCATCTATGTAAACTACTCAAGGACAGCAGGTGCTCTTGAATAACCACAGAGAAATATTTGTCTGCATGCTATAAAAATAATGAAATTATCCAACGTCCAAAATAAGCCGAATATAAAAAAAGATGTCAGAGTGCAGTCCGATTCAGTTGTGTTATTACAAACAGTAGCCTGGGAGGACTTTGCCGGACAGAATCTGCTTTTTGGGCTGTATGTATGTGTGTGTGTGTGTGTGTGTGTAGCACTATGGAGACAGCCTTCAAGAGCATTAGAGTCTGAGGAAGCCAAGATTGACAGAGTGCTCCCATGGCAGCTATCTGGCCACGTGTGTGATGCTGTGCAGAATGAGGCCTGCGAGAGCGGGGGAGATGGAGGAAGGGAAGGGAGCTAGTGATTTTCGATAGGTCTCCCCCAGAGCTTGGCGTGGCCCGTAGCCTCTCCTTCCTAAAAAACGATCAATCAACAAAACCTGCTGCCAGCAAAGCTCTCACAACACGCCAAGGCCTGGTTTGTGTGTGTGTGTGTGAGAGAGAGAGAGAGAGAGAGAGAGAGAGAGAGGAAGAGGCAGAGCTTGTGAATGTCTGTGTGTGCGTGCCTGTTCATTCCCCATCAAGATGCATCTCTTTTCTGTTACTCCGATTATAACACACCATGTTCCTTTGATGCTTGGCCGGGCCTTATTGTGCGACTAAACGCTGTGTCCTCTGTCTGCAGCGTATGTTCTCAGGCACAGACAGGGAGAAGGGTCCCATGGGAGGCCACTTGGGGCCTCTGCAACTACGACAGGAAGTCAGATGCGTTGCAGGCCGCGTCGGGGGTCCGGGACGGCCGGTGGCTGCGATTATGCGGCTTCATCATTAGTGCACACCCAGGAACAGCTGATCCCTGCACCAGCCCCCCTTTACACCTAATTAGCCTCATTAACAGGCTCACCTGAACTCAGCACGCAGAACGGCCACCTGGGAGCACAGGCAGGTAAAAAATACCTCACGCAGGTACCGCCCACGCCTATTATTACACCAGCTGCCCACCAACGCCGTCACACACACACACGCACATACACAATAGACGTGGACTCTCTGAAACATATAGAGTCACATCTTGCTATCATGGTCAGGCTTTCCATATTGTTAGGAACTTTTTTATAAAAGACTATTCCGCACGTACAAAGAGCCCCAGAAAGCCATGAAAATCTTGCAATTATCATGTAATCTTTTAGAGGTAAATCCGGTCCTCGCAATTACCAAACAATTCCTACCCTCTCACTAACACACACACACTTCCTCTTTCTCACACCACAAACCTAGTGAGAAGCTGAGAAGAGAGCATTTGTACACTGTTTTAAAAGAGCAATGTCGAAGAACAGTCACAAAGAGTTGTCGTTGACAGAAATACTCATTGCTTACTTTGCATGATTCATCCGTGATTCAAAAGTATGGGTGTGCAGGATAAAACAGATGAATAACATTACAGGCATAAAACATGCGTGCATTTACATACACGCATACACTAACACGGGTACGTTAAAATCCCTGGCTGCTTGGGAGACGTGTGCGCGTGTGTGTTCATGTGTGTGTGTTCGTGTGTGTGTGTACAGTAGGCCCAGCTGCTTGGTGTCTCACACTGTTAGTGTGCTGATATCCCCCGTGGGCCTGAAACACCAAGCTCTCCTCGCCGCTCTGTCACCACGACAACCGGCGCCAGATGAGCCTGTGGTGCGTGGCGTTGCCGAGCGAGGAGCGTGTCAGTCGTGCTGGCTGACTCTTGTCAGCTCCACGTCGGGTGCTTAACAGTAATATGTCAGTCTCCCTAAATATTATTAGGTCTGTAAAAAGGCAGAAAGAAGAGTGAAAAAAAAATTCCACTCTGCCAGTACTGTCACATCAAAGTGGGGGGAAAAGGCAGAGGATTACTGCACTTAAGCAATGAAAGCAATAATGAAATCCACCATGTTTGAAGAAAAATAGTTGGGCAAATTTGAAAATGCTTCTCTAGTGTAGACTTGGCACACACAAATAATCTTTATGGTGCTCGTCCTTGAACAGTGCAATCTTATGCAGTTAATATACATGTACTGGTGAGGAATTCTTTTCTAGAGTATTAGAAGCATTTGGGTTCAAAAACACTAATCATACATTCCTTCTTCAATTATTATCGTGCTCATCCATACTGCATAAAAACATGGAAAGAGTAAAAAATTCTTGTTAATGTACGAGTATTGGTATTGAGGATGAAGAAAGTATTAACTTTCAAACCCACTAAGAAACATTTCTAAATAAATTTCATGTTCCCATTCACATCACACAGAATCATAGAAAAACTAGAACATTAATATACTAGTAATTGTAGTGATCCTTGTAAAAGTACTAGATGTGTGAGGTTTTAAACGATCTAATAAATATTTACCCCTAAATGAATCTTCTGTTTTTGCAGTTTTGTGCGGACATTTTTTTTTTTTTTTTGCTTGACTACTAATCTTAATAAGGATGCAATGCTTTTATAGAAAGGTTCCTGGTTTACTTTGAAAAAGATCTGCTTGGATAGTGAGATTAAGGTTAGGATTAAGTGTAGCTGTACCATCAATTAGACCTAGGAGTTATTGGAAGGACCTCACAAAGATTATTCTGTATTGTATTAAAGCATGCAAAGGGCTTATTACATAAGTATGACTTTAATCAATAATTCTAAGTACTATAAATATAAAAGCATGGGCAAAGATAGTAACGGAAGACGTCCCACCCCACAACATCCTTTCTAACCCCTAATGCTTAGAACAAAGGTGCTAAAACTCCCTGATTGTTGTCATGACAATCTCTAATCCCTCTCTCTCTCTCTGTCTCTCTTTCTCTTTCTCTCTCTCGCAAACACCCCTTGCCCTCCCAACCCCTCCCTTCCCCTCCACCCAGTCCTAGCTCCCTTGATGACGTCTGGAGTTTAATTAAACAGCGCCTCAGTCATCTCACCTGTCAGCTCGGTCTCTTTCTGCCGGCTCATGCAGGCTGCTGGGCGTCTGGCCCCCCGGGTGAGCTGCTCTCCTCCTCTCCCTCTGCTGCTCTCTCCTGAGCCCATACACCCAGCAGGCCTGAAGCTGGGTTTTGGCTTTATTGTGGTTTCCCCCCCACATACAACACACACACATTGCAGTAATCATCGCTAGCGCAGAGCGGCGTGGCGAAGCTTCCGATCATTATCACACGCCGTCTTTACTGTAGCAACAGGCCCTGTTAGTTTCGCCTCTCTCCGTCCCGCCGTCTGTGTTTGCTTCTCTTTATACTATCTGGTCCAGGCTTTTATACTCACACACTCTGTCACGCCTTGCTATTTTTATGAGGTCCTTCCTCCGACTCCCATAGTCAGGTTCTCACAATCCCCTTAACAACTATCCACGCACACGCGCACGCACACAGTCTCTGTCTGTGCTTCTTTTATTCCGAGTTCTTAATAATATTACAGCTGCACTTCACCCTAAACTTAATCTGACTAACCAAAATCTTTTGACTTTTCATTTTTCGGTGAAACAATAATCAGAAGGTACAGGGGATTTGTTTAGGGGACTTTCAGAACCCACTAAAAACACTAAATAACAGTAATACAGCTACATTGAACCCTTCATATTTTAAATTTAAATATTTGAAATGAAAAAGAACTTTTCTATGGAAGCATTTTTGCTGTTTTGTCCTCACAAAGTTACAAAACTCAGTAGCTTTACTATCATTTAGGGGATTTTCAGGTCCTCACAACCCCCTAAAAACCTACCCATGTAGACACACACACACATTCGGTATATCTCCTCCATGCTTTCTCTGTCTCCCTCATCCCCGCTTTTCAAACGCTTCCTCTGCTGTCACGATGAGCATCGTCTCTTTCTCTCGTCTGTATGCAATTGCTTCTCCTTCTCTTTTGTTCTTTGTGTTTCCACTTTTCAGGAGGCCTGTGTGTTTTGCTTTGTGTGTGAGAAGTCTGTGTGTGTGTGTGTGTAATGTGTGTGTGTGTGTGTGTAGCGGGGGGTCAGTCAGGCAAGCAGTGGAGGAGACAGGAGTCCCCGGCGAGGAGAAGCTAGTCTCTCTGCCTTAATTGAGACATACTGTCACAGTGACAAACACATTTGCATGGCGAGTGTGTTGTGGGCCCTTTTTTTTGCGGTTTTGGCGGGGGCGGCAGAGGACTACGCGCTGTTAATCAGCCGCTCCATCTCGGCGTACGACCGCGCCGAGCTGTCCCACACCGCCTCATCTCCCAAACCATGACAGCTCCGATGGCGGGGGGTGAAGTGTGTGTATGTGTGAGTGTGTTTCGAAAAGTGGGGGTTCACATAACTCTGATTCCCTCTTTTCTCCTCTTTCCTCCCGCTCCCTCCACTGCACGTCCGTGGCTGCGCTGAAGTCTCAGACATGGCCATCAACTTCTGTTCTCTTCAGCTCAAGAGGCATGTGATGGTTTTCTGCTTCCGTTTCCCCTCCCAATCGTTCAGTCGCTCAAAGGCTCTGGATTGTAAAAGTTGTCCACTGTGTCTGAGCATCCTCTTAGATGTCTTTCAGTGTTTTGCACTTTGTGCAATGGTTTTTTTTTTCCCATGATGGCCTGCCAAGGAATCACAGGCCTAAAGTGGACTAAACACTCTCGGTCACAATCCCACCATTGAGTGCGTGTTCATGTGCCGTTCCCTTAAAAAACATACTGCTGTGTGTGTTGTTACATGACTCCATCCAGTCTGGGACCACATCTGTGTGTTTCCTTCAGTTATTTTGGAATCATTAGAAAAAATTGTCCAGCTTTACTGGTTGAGCCTATTTACAGTACAAACCTTGTCAGTGAACTATAAAGGGCAAAAAACAAACAAAACTCAAAAAGAAAACAATAATATCGCCCAGCCCTATCATAGACTATTATGAATATTTAAACAGATCATTTGCCCATAGTTGCTGACAGTAGTGCGTCCAGTTTGAGAGTTTGAGGTGGGAAATAACCAACATGCCGCTGAACTGAAAACAGCGTACTGTAAAACCACAGCAACTTGAAGTTCAAATCTCTAAATCAGATCAGCGCCGAGCCAAATCATCACAAAGGCCCAGGTTACGACGCTGCACTTGAACGCAACACCGGCAGAATTAAGAAGCCCTAATTGCACAGATGCAAAGATTCAAAGTGGGGAGCGTCCTGCTGTTTAAATGCATTAGCTTTAGCTTGCACTATAATAAAATTTTTTAAAAAAGCGAAAAGAAAGAAAGAAAAAATGGAACCGAGATCTGTACCTATTCCCATTGGCGGAGGGCTGAGGGGAGGCCGCTCCCTGAGGGGGCTGAGACTCCTCTACCATAAGCAGTCTGAATATGCATTAATGAATTCCATTGAAATGCAAAGTCTAGTAGCAGCCATTTGTTCCAAAAAGCTCTTAGGGAAATATGGATTAGAAAGGGGAGTGATACATTATGTTTTAAATAGCTTTGAGACATTTTTTCTTCCTTTTCCTCCCCTTTCCTCCTACTCTCGTCCCCTCTCTCTCTCTCTCTCTCTCTCTCTCACCCCTCTCTCTTTTCCTCTCCCCCCCTCTCTCTCTCTCTCTCTCTCTGTGGAGAAAACCTGCTGCGGTTTCAATATGCATGAACCCCTTTTCATGTTGGCCACTCGCACTCTTTGTCTGGCCCAGCAGGTGGCACGCAGAGGTCAGTCCGCTGGCTGGCACGCGGAGAGCTCAGCCTCTGCAAGGCTAAGGAGGGCCTAACAAAGCGCGTCACGCATATTTACCGCCGCAAAGACGGCTCGGCTTGGTTAACGGCGACTGGGGACGAGGCCCTTCGTAAAGCCTGTGAGATCAAAATGCCAAAAATAACTCGGAATGAATCGGATCTGATTATCGGTTAAAGAGTATTTTTGCCAGCTTGGATATGGCACTGGGATAGAGAACGAGCACAGGGCGCCGTAAAGATCCCTCATATTTTCTTTATTCCTTGCATTTGCGTAATAAAGGCGTTATGCTGTGGTTAATAAACAGCGAGCTCGTAGCATTTGTCACCCTGTCGTCATCACCTTGTCTTCTTCATTAACTCCTTCCATGTTTTTTTGTCGTAGCGACACTGTTCATGGCTTCAAAGTTGATCAAAGCCATTGTGTTTCTTATCAATAGTCAATGCAACTCTCTTTTCTTGCTTCTTTTTCTAGTAAAAAAACAAATTATTATTTGTCCACTAGGGGCGCCACCTTGTCAAGCTTGTCTTTGCCAATTTTGGTCACATGGGTGAGTAATAAAAAAAAATTCAACAGCTCATAATTTAATACCTTGGTCAACTACAATCAGCAGAAACATCTGTAAACAGACTTTATAATTTCTCCTTTTCATCTTTTTCACATTTTATCCCTTTCTATATTTTTTAACACCTTGTCCCAAGCTTTCGTCGTCAGTTGCAAACATATGCATTCATTTTTTAAGTCGTTGTTGCCATTTTTTTTTGTGCATAAAGTGGAGAATGCTCAAAACCACACATTATACTACAACGTAAGCGGGGCGACTCTTTTTGTCACGGCCAGGAGAGTCACTCGGGGGAAGGCCAGTCGGGTGACAGGAGACACTGTGGCTTGGCGGCCGCCGCTAAAACCCTGCAGCCCAGGCTTAATTAAACAGTTCTTTCTTTCTCTCTCTCTAACTACCTATGTATCTATCACATCTCTCTTTCTCTCCCCACTGTAATGGGGGGTCCTTAATGAAGCAGTCTCCTCTATCGATCCCACTGATGGTGGGGTCTCTCTCCTCCGCTGGGCTGGCTGGCTGGCAGCCATTTGGCTTCGCTCCGTCAGCTCTGCGCGCCTAATTAGCTCTGTTGTTCTTTTGCCTCTCTGAGATTTCCTCCGCGTTTCAAGTTCAGGAGCGGGGTGAAAAAAAAAACAAAAAACAGCACCACTTTAAGCCAGGCTCCACCAGATGACGCACCCCACCACTAGCTCTCTTGAAGTGAGGGACGGCTTGACCCCGCGATGACCCCCGTAGCTTTAAACCTAGCGTTAACCTCCTGGATGAGACGATGACCTCCAGGCTAGCTTTTGGAGTGAAGTGCTTCGAGTTACAGCTGTGCTAGTGATTTGGCGACTCTGTAATGTAACTACGCCCATCTCTTATCATGCCTGTGTTTCTGCTTATGCTGAGTTCTTGGTCAGTTCATCGGTCAATCTCCTGATTTGTTTTTAAGTTAACTGACTTGTCCGCTTATCAAAACTACATAGATTGATTTCGTCTTACGTTAAAAGTTTATGGGTATGTTAGGTTACATTTTTTATGTATGCGTACAGGTTTTTTTTTTTACAATCACTTTATCAGTAGTTTCAGAACTTTGATGTCACTTTTCATAATTCGAGACACAAAATTTTCAGAACTCTACTCTATACCAAATATCATTTCATCATTGAGCTGAACTCACCATTTCCAAATGGAACAACTTAACCCCAGTGCACAAAATGTGATTCGCACTTTGCCCTTGAGATGACCGCCTGTTCATTCCATTAATTAATTAATTAGTTAATTGTTGCTTTCATGTATATCAAACCTGTGGTCAGCGAACCACTGCAGGGTGTCAGGGGTCTGGTTAGGATGTGACATGAAAGACAGACGTTAACAATCTTCCAGCGGCCAGGTTAGGCGGCTGTCGGACTGCTCGGGCTGCTGATTCGGACGGGGATCTGGTTAGGATTTGAACCGAATGCCGAACTTTCACAGTTCGCCAGTGATCTGGTTAGGATTTAGCAAACTGCTACTCGTTAGCCATTAGCCCGTGTAGCGTGGTGGTTAACCCAAACGTGGCTGAGAACGTGAGTAGGTAGGATTAACACGCGAGTTGATTTAAGAACTCTCTTACACGAAGAGCAAGGATTGCCACAATAAATCCGCGTTCTAACAACACACACTCTATCAAAGAGATGAACCCAACAACTGAGAGTACTCACTGTTGATGCCGACAGGGTCGGAAAGGTGGGCTGGGTGACTCAATGGCAGAGCGATGCGCCGTGAGGAAATGACTCCCTTTATACCCTTTGAACCGCGACCGACCACTTCCGGGTCCTATTATCGGTTGTGGGAGGCAGTGCGCGTGACACAGGGTTGATTTGGACATGTGTTTCAGAGCTTTATCCTGCCGGAAGATCCAGTGACGACCCAGCTGTAATATCCTGGCAGATTCAGCCAGGTTTGGATTTTAAATGTCCTGATATTTCAAAGAATTCATGATGCCATGTATGCTAACAATATTTCCTCTGTCATTGGGGAAATAAGAGCCTCAAGTCATTACAGAACATCCCTGTGTGTGCATGCATGTCGGAGGACTTTTACACCTCTTACACACTGTCGTTCAGTGCCTCAGGCCTGGGAGTAACTTCACCCTTCAAACAAGCCCACAGAGAATCCCGCGAAGTATCACTTCATAAGACGTAAGACATACTAATTAAGAAATAAACCACACAATGCGGATTCGAAAACAGTAGTGCACACTTAAAAACCCTGAAGCCAAACAGTTCAGATATGCTCGTCTTCCTCTGGGAATCTGTCCCCCCCCTCCCTCCCAACAACCAGTTTGAGACAGGGATGGTGACTAGAAAATATGCAGGGTTACCTCAGATCAGACAAATTGCAACCGAGCTGTCCTGCGAGCTCCGTTCACACCCACCGAGCCAATTTACCATGTAGAAAGCAGCCTAATAGCCAGATATACAATTATGCGCTGGACTGACCACGAAGCAATATACTCCAATCGCGTCCTACGTATGTATTCAAATTGCTAGTGCCACATCTCCATATGTGGGCAAAATGAGACGCCGTCTGGCTGCTAGAGGATAAATAGGCGGAAAGGAGCCTAGCGCTAAGGCCGCGGCTTTATTTGACTTAATTTTAGTGAGATGTAACTCCGAACATTTTATTTTTATTGGCGGCGCTGTTCTTTTTGCAGCCTTGTCAGTGTCATAGACCGTTCTGAGGGAAAAGAAAAAAACACATCTTGCAGAAACATTCATTAAATAAATGTGGTAACATTGCAAGGATCCAGATTTCAGTCAAGGCTGCGTAAAGAATGAGCCTAACGCTTCTTTTCTTTTTTTTCCCAGTGAGCATCCTAATAATAGTATCAGTAATGCCACCTAGGCTAAGAAAGAATTAAATCATATTCCTAAAACTGTCCAGTTCTGAAGGACCACTGAGAGCGGCTCATTGTATGGTGACTTTGTTCTGAGGTGCGCGTATTCGCCTTAATATTTATTAAGGTTTTTTTCACAAAAACACTAAGTAATATTTCAGAAATTGCAAACTCAAACAATATCTGCCATTTCATATATTTTATTTATGGTTTAAGAGACATTGTTCTTTTTACTGTCTATCAACAGTAAAACCTACAGCTATTTAATCTTTCTATCTATATAATTTTAATATATTTCATACCTATGGGGAACAGCAAAACTAGACTTGTGAAATATCGCTGCCCTCTAGTGGCAAACAGTGAGTACTGCTGCACTGACCCCTTAAACAGGCCTGGGCCCTGTCTAACTTCCAAGTATACACTAGTCTAAGAAATGGTTTACATACAGACTCCATTAGGCTGCAGTGTGTTTTAAACTGATATTGGATTCCCTGGCTTTCCTTGTGCTTGCTACCATTTAGCTGTCGCTAAAATCTGGCGCGTTGACTTCTTCAGAAGAATGGCTTGGCGAGGCCCGTTAATGAACCCAAGAGATCTTACGCTATACCTCCAGTCTATCATCCCAAAGACAGGTCTGTGTTTACCTCAAGCACATCCTCATATGGACGGGTCATGCCTATACGTTTATACAATCACTCAATCATCCTGCCGTCGGCCTCAGTATCGACGCAGAGTGCCGTTTCACTGCAGCTGTCAGAGCTGACAGTCCCATAGAAAGCCGCCTCTAATCATAGCAGGGTGTCTCAACGCAGCGCCACGCTAACACTCAGAGAATGACAACCTGTGCCAACATTTCACATTCTCCCGCCTTATCCCGACATCTTTCTCTTTCGCTCTCCTCTCTGCCGCAAACCACCCCCCCAACTCCAAAATCCTCCTCTCGCGCTCTCTCTCGCATTGTTTTTCCTCCACGCTTGTCTCCTGGCAGCAGGAGCGTTTCCGTCTCTTAGTGTCAATTAAAAGAGTGAACTATCTGCATTTGTCAACATATCATCTCCGGGCCGGCGTGACGCGCGGCTGATTTGTCGGCGATTCCTGACACGGAGTGGTGAGAGCGCGAGACGGCGATCTCCCTCATTAGAGAGAGAACGCGAGCCATCATGGCTGACATGATACTTACCAGCTGAAAGCCCCCCAGCCTGTCACGCATGTCACACACCACAGTCTCTAACTCCGCATTTGCAGACACACATACACACACACATACACACACGCTGCTGGAAGACAAGGGATCCGTAGGGACTGTATAAGGAGCCCTCATATTAACCTCTAGTGCAGATACACGGAAATCCAGTAAGCAAAAATTACTTCCAGGACAGAATAATGTGTGAATAATTATTCACTGGTTGGCATTTTTCGTTACAGCATCTAGGTTTTTGCTGTTTGTGTGTGAGAGTGTGTTTGTGCGCAGGTTTTTAGGTTTTTGTGAGGATCTTGTGGTCAGGGGTTAAGTGTAGCATTATTTAGATCTTGTAATAAGAGCAGTCCGTGGACATGGCCTAAAACATAGCATAGCATTACATTATTTGTGCACATACACATGATTGTCATTCTATTCCTTATAAATGCACCAAAAACGCCACTGGCATTCCCACCCCTCTGGCCTGGTAGAGAGAGAGAGAGCAGTGCCATAGGGAGTCAAGCGCTCTCTCTTTCACATATACCACTCATTAAAAGAAAGGTGGCCGTCCAGCACAGACAAAGGAATTTTAAGCCCATCAAAGAGTCCGGAGCGTTTGTGTGTGTGCGTGGGGTGGGGGTGCCGGGGGAGCAAGTGGATTAAGATTTTCTGCCCACAATGGCAAAATTCTGTCTGTGTCATCACTTATTTTAATGTTTGTTCTCATAATCTGTGTCAGCATCACCTTTTTAATGTGAGCGTGATTTATTGTTATGCCTAAATTAAGTGCCTACATCAGTAGTCAATGTAGAGCAGCCTTCATTTTTTATTGCTGAGCCTTTAAATTGTGTACAGCCTCTCTGCCTGTCACTATTCTCAGTCGACATGAAAAAAAAGTACAAAATCTGAAGACCTACAGAAAACTTAAACACTTGTATCCTATCATATTCAGCACATTCTGGGCAGAAGAAAAATCGCTAAAGCAGAGTGAAAAGTAGCGAGAGCCCAGTCGATTCAACTGGAAGGTCAAGAGCTCTTTAAGCATCCTCTTCTGTCCTTGAATGACTGTTGAAATGATCATTGGCCTCACTTCTTTTTTGAAGAGGACAGGAAGACAGAGCACCAATGAGTCTGCCCACATAAGAGTTTGGAAAACCTGTATGAAATGTAAGAAAATGTACAGGACAGACAACCAGGAGCACCCCTTTCATTTTACCTTGTAAAACAAATGACGAAGTAACCAGAAATATAGCTGCAGGCAATGAGAGGGTTCCAAGCGCAAGTTGCAAAAAGCACAAAAGGCTCAGCACTGACCATCAGCAGTGTCTGTGTATGTGTGTAGAACAATAAAGTGAAATGACATCATTTAAAACCACATAACTACATTCATTATATCAAGACGTAAGGAGTTAGAACATAGAAAGTATAAAATAAAGTGAAATGACAGGAAAACATTTAAAATGCAAACAGAAATTTGTCACTTCTGTTTTGTAGTGAAGCCTCTTTTTTGTTATGACAGCTTCAATAAATTTCGTTTATAAAGAAACTAACCTCTAACAGTGTTCATATAAGAATTAGGTGTTTTTCTGTAATTTCATGTAAATGATAAAAGCTCGTATATTTATGTAGCGTTTTAGCACCTTTAATTATAAATGCTCTGTTTTGATATCACATCACTCTATGTAGCATTTTAGGTCAAAATGTGTTTTCCTTCGCTATAGCATCAATTAGAGCATAGCCAATTACTATGATTTTTGGCCTATGGCGAGATGCACACCAGTCCTTCTTGCCCCGAAATTTCAGCTTTCTGCGACTTACGGTTCAAGCTGCACAATCCGTTTTGTAATAATAATAATAATAATAATAATAATAATAATAATAATAATTAAAATAGAAAAGGAGAAGAAGAGGAAGATAAAGAAGAAGAAACAGAACAATTACAAGAGTGTTCCATAAGCACTTTGTGCTTGGACCCCCAATTTTCACGTTTAATGTTCATATTATTGCTATAATTTCTATTCATTTCCATTTACATCACATGCATAAAACACACCACATTCTTCACCGAAGACCTTTTCTTTAGTGTGCGTAAAGTGCAACA
The DNA here is from genome assembly GCA_032718565.1 of Distichodus sexfasciatus. Taxonomy (NCBI): domain Eukaryota; kingdom Metazoa; phylum Chordata; class Actinopteri; order Characiformes; family Distichodontidae; genus Distichodus; species Distichodus sexfasciatus. The sequence continues at coordinate 2,260,159 of JAVGVS010000051.1, read as the reverse complement.
CTCTCATGTTCTGATGGGTTCCAGGATCTCAGGTTTCTTTGTTCCTGAAACTAATCTTCTCCCAGCACTTTTTCCATCAGCCCTGCACTATTTTAAGTGAAGCACTCTGGCATGGGAGGTTCGCTCTGAACCGTGTGGAATGTGCTGTATCACACTCCCTTCTTAAGTCGGGTCGCTGTGGCTCTGTAACTAGTGAGGGTGTGGCGTTTGGAAGGAAGAGAAGAATAGGAAGGTTTTATTTATGTTATCTTAGGGGTTAAAACTCTAATTCATCAATAAAATGAAGAAGCAAAGACAATGTAAAAAATGACTCCATGATTGAATGTTTTCATTTTTCATTAAACCTTTTCTGTTTTATTATCTGAAGAGATTAACGAGCAACTTGATGATAATAAGATACCACATTTACAATAATAACATTCTTAGTTGGATCTATAGCTCATTCTATTCATTATCAAATCTGAATTGTATAGCAAATAAGAAAGGTATAGCAAACACAACACAACAGTACAAAAATATACACATACAATCACCATATCTCACAATAGAAATCATATACAGAATCTTTCAGTGTCAGTTTGTCCAGTGCAGTCACTTTAGAGGTGGCATGAAAAAATGTCCAGTGTTAACTGTGAAATATTTACAGTGTCTACAGACAAACTAGTAAGTAAATAAAACATTTGATAGGAGTTTTATCCAGTGACTACTTAAAAACTAAATCAAATGCAACTTTTCCAAGACATTTTACAAATTCTAAACAGACTTCAGACATAATAACAAAATGTTTTTTTAAATTCAAAATGACTTCCAAAAACCAAAGGAATTTATGTAGATAGTAAAAAGGCATGTGCACGTATTCCTTGTTATTATGTTTAAAATTCCTTTCCAATGGTTTATTAAATATACACACTTTTTTCCTCAAATTCGTTTGAAAGATTTTTGTACAATCTCTAATCTCAATCTCATCAAATAACATGCATCTGCCTTAGATTGTTAATGAAAAATAATTTAGCAACCTTCACCTAACATGCACAGTGTACAATCTGTAACTGAGCTCTGCAAAGAGATTTGCCGTACCTTACTATGCCCTGATTCAGACCAGGCAGATCCAAACATTTTGGCACAGTGTGATGGAACCACAAAATACCAAGAATTGAAAAAAAACAAACTCATGAATCATTTATCAATGACATGTTTGAAAATGACTCATTAACTTGGTGATTTTTGGCATTTTGTAATTTACTGCCTGCAAATATCTCACAACACCAACAGAATACTCTCACTGGTCACTTTATTAGGATCACTTGCTTTACAGAGACAGCTAGTTGTTGATGTTTTTGGTGGACATTGGTGTCCAATGCACATACAAACCTAATTTGTGCATTTTCTTAATTAAGCGATCGATCTAGTGGGCCGTATGATGATTGTCTTCATAGGCCCTGCGTACACTTGGTTTAGAAATCTCGGTTCAAGCATTAAATACAAGTGTAAACCAACACCTCATACTGTGAGGCGATAGCTAAAACCACTTCCCGGAGCGGTCTGGGACAGATCAGGACACACATACTGTATCTTCTGCAGTGTATACGCTAATGTGTCGTAAAGCATCTCCAACCTGTGTGTAACAAGAATACGTCATCCATGCAATCTTCTCTTTTAATAAAAATAGACTTCCTATTCAATATAAAGTGGCATTACAATACAATTTGTATGATGTCTGATTGACATCATTTTCATTTTGGGTTGATGCTATGGGTTTGTTAATCTTTGAGCTGATGTATCAATGTAGATCGATGTATCGTTACAACTCTTGAAGTGACATGAATGAAATGGTCAGCATGACACCGTAGAGATGCATGATGGACAAAGGTCTGATCCAAATGGCCAATATTTTACAACCAAGTGTAAATAGAACCAGAACCAAAAGTGGGGCAGTTGGTAGCGTAACGGTTAGGGAGTTGGCCCCGTGATCGTAAGGTCAGTTTAAGGCCCGGACCGGTAAAGGTACCACTCATGAGCAAGGTACCGTCCCCAAGCACTGTTTCCCAGGCGCTGCCCATGAAAGCTGCCCACTGCTCCTACAGGAATAGGTCAAATGCAGAGGTCAGGTTTCACTGTGGTGCACTGTGTGCTGTGCTGTGGTGTGTTCACAATGACAAATATTCACTCACTTAGTAGGCAAGTAGGCAAGTAGGCTGGCATGAGCACAGTGTCAATGACTATTCACAAGCTACAGCACCATAAACTGAACCCTATTATGGTCAAAATACAGACCAGGTTCTTCAGGTTGGATGGCACTGAAAGAGGTAAAGAATAACAGTGTCTTTTACAGATTGCTTTTTAGTTTTGGAAGAAAAACATCAGTCATTTCTTCTAAAAATGTTTCAGAAACCTATGGAATAACACAAAACATGACATGACTGTAGAGGTTCAAGAGAGAAGACGTCACATACATTTATCTGGGGAAAAAACAATGCTCCTTAATGTTTCTTGGGTTTCAATGTTTCAGTGTTGTAGCGGAAATGTGCCGCTGATGCTCTCAACAGTATGAGCTGATAAAGTCTTATGACTACGGTCATTTCCATCTTTATCTCCTCAACTGGAATGTTTAGACTGTCTGAAATCTACTCCAGCATTCAGATATTCACAGTGAAGGTCCTTAATACTGTTCGGTCTCGACAATCCATACACAGTGTGCCTACAGTCGCAATGTTGTGACTAGTTCCAGCGTTAAAATGTTTTTGGGTCAGATCAGCCTCTCCTCGGGTGGCACTTTGAGCACGCTGCCCATCTCTAGCCGAGCCCCGGCCACTTCCTGCTGGCTAGGGCTGTAGGTGCCCTCGGACTGTCGCTTCTTCCGGGCTGTGAGCGCCATGCAAACCAGGCCCACCATGGCCAACAGGACGCCCAGACACATGAGTGGGATTGCCACTACCAGCCAGGGAAGCCTCTCGCGCTGCTGCTGCCTCTGCGAAAAAATTCCAATGTGGTTATTTTGGCACTTGCTGTATTGACACCTTTTCTCATCAAAAAAGGGGGAGTCTAAAATGAAAGCTGCTGTAATTAAGTCACGATGAGCCATGAGTCAAATAAGTAACACTTTGGTTTTCAAGAGGACACTGTTCATTCAAGCCTGGCTCTATCTTACATCCAGTAAGGTACCAGCAATCTTCATTATTTCTTCTTTTTCTTCTCCCTTCCCGGTCGAGATGTAGCACAATTACCTCGCAGAGACGTTTCTCGGCTTAAACATTTTAGTTAGTAGCCCGTTTTGCCTTTCTAACTGCAGCCCTCCTTTTAAATTTAGGCTCGTATTTTGTCCACAAAGTGCCATCATGATGACTGTTATTCGAAATTTTAGCCGCATGCCGGCATCTCCGAGCGTGCTATTTTACTGTATTTCTTGTTGTTTACCTGTTCTTGACGTGAGCTTCAGTAGCTCATAGTTTAACAAATAAGCCAACTATAATCTGTAGAAACATCTCTAAACAGCTTTTATCCTTTCTACTTTTTATCCCTCTCTCCCTTTTTGAGCATACAGCAATCATGCAATTTCTTCAGGAGCTGCCTAATCTAATTAACATCTTTGAAAAAACAGCTTCTGCTTAATACAGGTGAGTAGAATGTCCCTTTACACACCAAAACTAGATAACTAGAGTAAATGAGTGAGTGATGTAGAACTGCTGCTTACCGGAGCTTCACAGTTGTCCCCACCGTAGCCTGGCAAGCAGTCGCACAAGTAATGATTCTGTCGGTCCATGCAGGTGGCTCCATTGAGACAGGGGTTGGATTCACACTCATCTATGTCCACCTCACAACTTAAAAATAGAATTAAAATCAAAACACTATTCTTTATAGTGTAGATGTACAATGGGAATGCTTAAAAAGGGTTTGAGTATGAAGTGAGGCAAGGTCAGGGGATAAAAAATGATTTTGGATGTTAAATTCCTGTTGGAACCAAAAGTTGTGGTGGAATTTTTCGAGGGGTGCAAGGTTATATAAGTTAACATGCTGCTGTCAGTATCTTGTGGAATATTTGCAGGCTGAAAAAATTAATCAGTATTTTTCCCATATTTTCTAGTAACAAACACTAGACTACAGAGTCGTCCCTCGTCACTTCGCGCTACGACTTTCGCGGCTTCACTCTATCGCAGGGTTTTTTTTTTCAAATATATTCATTAAAAAGTTGATCGAGACAGTGAAAATGATACAGCGCTCGCTCGGTTGACAGAGTCAATTATACACCCCTGCATTACAATTAAAATTAAAATTACTGTACGTATGGACTGTAGGCCTATGTATTCGAGCACTCCCGTAAATCCTTCAACGCCAGGTGCAGCCGCTCGACCACCCCTTGGCTCAGCCTCACGCAAGTTCGTTTCTCTCATACACGCTTCGACATCGCTATACATCGGAAGCATCTTTGCTCTTGTAAGTGTTTGCGATTTCTGAGAACTTTTATCTAAACCCCACGATGGCTCCTAAACGTGCTGCTTCTTCTAAGCCTTCTGACGATGAAATTAAGCGCCACAGGAAGATGCTTACCATCCAGGAGAAGGTGAAACTCTTGGATATGAGTATTTTGTCTAATATAGTGGGTAATACGAGTGTAATGGTGACTAAAGGGTGCTATTTCATGTCTAGAAGGCTCTAAAAACGTTAAAACCCGTATTTAGAAGGTCGTAAACAGGTTTTCTATGCTCTAGCTACGAAAATATTCGATTTCGAAATAAAAAATCCTACTTTGCGGAAATTCACTTATCGGGGTAGAGTCTGGAACTGATTAACCGCGATAAATGAGGGCCGACTGTATATATATATATATTAAATGTACTTTTGAAAGGGGAGCACCCATTAAGAAATAGTGTTTATGTCTACAGACAGACTCTGCAAAGCATGTTGCTGCTAATCTGAGTACATTTACTGCAAAAAGGTAGAATTGTATTCCATGATTGTAACTGTAAAATTTTAATTGTACTTCTCTCCTCTTGACTGCTGCTAAAATATTTTAATATATTATTGAATATATTGCAGGTTGTAATTTCTCTCCACTTGACTGTTATGATGCTGGCACATGTTATAGAACATCGTTGTACATATTACCGGTTGTAGTGTTCTCTATTTGACTATTTATTTAATAGACAGACTGTTATAAGCACATACAATGCAGAAAGATCATTTCTGAACCGAGACTGGAGTTTTACATTCTGCATCTCTTTTGTACCTCTAGTTAAGAGTTTCTATATTTTATAGTCTACGTATATATTTTTGCTCACCCTATGTGCCTTATTTTTTTGGGGGAGGTTGTGCACGTCGTCTCATCTCTCTATATACTTGTGTACAGTAGAGATGACAATAGTTTGACTTTGACTTTTGACTTTGAGTTTGAACGGAAATATCCCAAAAGCTGTGAAATGCATATTTTTCTTTCATGATCACTTCAATTTGACTTAAACCATGATTTGGAATAAAGACGTCCTCTCACCTATCTCCAATGTACCCAGGTTTGCAGGTGCAGTTGGCACCCCAAGCTCCATCCATACAGACGCCTCCATTAGCACACTGCACGTCTACTTCGCACCGCAGGGGAGGAAAACGCCATCTGTTGGGCAGACAGATAGCGTAAAGAGCCATGTACTTGTGGATTACAGTCCAATGTTTCAAACGAATCATGTGATCTTGATTTGCTTGTTAATCATCCCGACCTTAACTGTTACCATCAGACAAGTAACACAAAATCAGCAATGAAAATAGCTGATACTAAAAAGCAAATAGTTAAAGAGAGGCGGACTAAGACACTCACTGGCAGAGTGGGCCGCTGAAGTCTGGCAGACAATTACAAGTGTGTCCACCCACTGTGTTCACACAGGAGCCCCCGTTCTCGCAAGCACTCTCCAGCTCCTGGCACTCGTCCACGTCCTCGTCGCACTGCTGGCCTTGGTAGCCCCGGGCACACTTGCACTCATACGTGCCCAGCAGGTCCCTGCAGGTCCCGTGGACACAAGGCCCAGAGGCACACTCGTCCGTCTCATGTTGGCACTGCTGGCCTTCCCAGCCTGGGGCACACTCACATCTGTAATGGTTGAAGAGGTCCTGGCACAAACCGTTGTTCAAACACGGCCGCGACAGACACAAAGGGGCACCAGTGCAGCCCAGCTCGGGCTCCGAAGTGCCACCGTACAGAGTGAACTGCGAGGCCTGAGGCCCTGCTTCCCCGAGGTCCTCCATCAGCGGCAGATAGACTCCTCCGACCCGCACCTCGCCCAGGCATCCTGTGAAGTTCTCCGCCAGCCACACATTGGAATGATTGAAGAAGTCCAGGTTGCCGGCGGCGGCACGGCTGGACCCAGCCGTCTGCCCGTCCACCAGCAGGTACCAACGTGACGCCGCGTGGCGCGAGCCACTCTTCTTCAACTCCACTCGGTGCCACGCTCCGTCCGAGACCTCCACCTCGCTAGAGATGGCCACCACGTCCAGGCTGTTGCCTTTGCGGATCTTGACCTGTAGGGAGGAGTTCACGAGACCCATGCAGAAGAATTCCAGGCCGTTGGAAGCCCGCAGGAGTGTCCCAACCTCCTCGCGGGTCCGCAGATCCACTGACACTGTTGTCACAGAGACAGATAAGGAGCCATTGGCACTGTACTTCAGAGCGTTGTTCTCGAAGGTGGCGTTGGCCAAACCTGGAGAGGGAGAGAGTATTGGTGATTGTTTTTCGGTTTAGTCTGTAGAATATAGGAAGGCCATTTGATTAAAGCCCAAAAGGTCACATTTATATGACTTCTGAGGCAAGTGCATACATACTGTATATCCGTTATGATTTTACTACTTTTTCTTAGTAAAAGTAGCGGTCTAGAGGTAAGACGAACTCTGTTGACGTTAAGATTCTTGCTCGGATTGCTAGTGCTGGTGGAATGATAGAGGTGGATAGACACTCTGTATCCAACTCTATCCCACTTCAAGCACTATCACCATTAGGCCCCTGATCAAGACTCTTAACCTTAAGTCGCTCCAGAGACTGTTCCCATAATTAGGAAATTAGAAGTTGTTCTTATATCTATTTATATGCTTCTTTTCACTTTTTCGTTCCTAAATGCACCGTTAACCAGAACAAATTTAGGCCACAACAACAAAAATTACACTACATTACACTCTGCATACCCAGACCATTACAAACATGCACTGATAAGCTACTCACACTCATAGCCATCAGGCAGGTCCACACACTGAGTCCCCATAAGACATGGGTCACTAACACACCACACTCGAGTGTCACATGTTTTCCCAGTGTAGTTTGTCGGACAGGAACACACAAAGTCATTCCATGTGACCTGGCATTTTCCTCCATGCACACAGGGGCTCGTCTGAAAGGGGATCAGACAAATACGATTTCTCAAGCAGATCTTAAAGACTTTACCTAAAGTTACATCTACATAGTGTAAAATGATATGCCATACGTTACCATCTACTAAAAGTCTAATCTCAACATTACACCACATTGCAGATTTCATATTTTTCATGCCCTAACAGATATTCACTTTATATGTCTGACATACACATTTTTTCAGGAACCCATACCAAGACATTTTTACCAATAGGTCTTGCCGTGTATTTTCACACACAAACTGTGTCATTTTAATTGTTAATTTTTTTTATTTTATTACAACACTACGATTTAAAATCTTAACATTCATCCAATGAGGTACAAGCGAGTTTGGATGGCTCTTTTTACCACTTTTCACAATTTAAATCATGGTGTTGTAATAAAAAACATAAATAGAATTATAAAAAATACCAAAGACCTCTTTTATATCTACAGTAATGTTCCATTGTCTTCACACCACTTCATCCATTCAGATTCCTGAGACAGCTTGAAATTGACACTTGTTGAAAATTATGCGTTGCATTTCAAACGGTTATTTATGTAAACTTGTTTGTAGATTCGTGTGACAGAATGAATGTAAATGATCTCCATTGAGAAATTAATATAAATCAAGTTTAGTCTGTATGGAAATGCAGATTTAAAGAATCTTACCCTACACGCTTGATCACTGAGACAGTTCTCCACAACATTATGCAAAACACTTGGTAAGAAGACGGGATATTCAGGCTTTTGGGTGAGTTTGTTCGAATACAGGTAGAGCTGCGTGTCATCCAACCTCACATCCTGTAGGCACCCTTTGAAGTGGCCACCCCACGGAACGGTGTCGTCTAATCCGGGCAGTCCACCAAGAAATGCCTCGTCTCCTGCCTCCACTTCGAAAGCAGTCAAACTGTCAGGACTGAAAAGCAGTTCTGTGTGATTGAAGTATAAAAATCCTTGCTGCACACCAACAGTAACCAAGATCTTCTCCCCGTCTGTGATGAATGTAGAACTCCCTTTAATGACAGAGAACACAGAGACGTGGATCGCGCCTCGTTTCAGGAATATTGTGAAGTATGCGTGGTTGTCTCGTCTCAGCTGGAAAACGAGGCCGTCGTGCTTGCGCGAGCGCAGGAAAAAGGACACGACTAAGTTCCTCCCATGGCTCCGAGATATGGGAAATGCACCAAAACTTCTGTTGCGCTCGTGATTGAACGTCCACAAGGAGTGTTCTGTGGATGAGACATTTTTACCAATGCTATTAGCTCATATTAAATCTAAAAGACAGTGCTATAAGTAGCAATTAATAAGTTGTTTAAAATCTCTATCAACTTTACTAGACAGTTGAGTTCATTCAGAGCACTATATTACCATTAGGGATGCACCAAAGAAAGGCTACACAGCAATCTATTCGCTTCTTCAATTCAATATGTCAATAATTCAAGATTTGTTTCACCAAATTAGTGAAATAGCTGTGCTTGTATACGGTTGCCATTACTGCAAGGGTCTAAGTGACTCTAACTCTGGGTTGGTAACTATAAGATTGGGCGTTCCAGTTTTACTTCAATTCTAAAAACCACATTTGCGCCCTTGAGCCACTACCGTTAACTCAAGTTGCTCCAGGGAGACTCTCCTTGTCCATAAACAATGTAATTTCCTCTGTATAAAAGTAAATGTAAAGGTATTTGAAAAGAACAAATCTTTTTAGAATGACGGTTGTATGCAGAGAAAAATATGCAGAAATAAAGATGAAGACAAGGCGACTGTTTGGTTTTGTTTGCCTTATTTGACACTGCACCTGCTGAGATGTGTATATATTTTAAATATGTAATATAATTATGCAGTTCTGCTTACCATGACTGCAGTCGTTTCCGTAATAAGGTCTGTGGCAGTCACACCTATACTCTGTCCAAAGGTCTACACAGTGACCCCTCTGGGAGCAGGAATCTGGTTGGCACCAGTCTGTCTTTTCACAGCCCTTCTTCTCTGGAGAGATGTTTTGGGGTAAAAAGGGCTGAGCATCAACGTCAAGGTCCTCCATGCAGCCAACAAACCCTGTCCTGCTCCTCGTCTTGTTCAGGAGTTCTTGGGGAGCCCCACCGACAAACACCTTCTCCAGACCGTGAGGGTGAAAAACCGGGAGTTGGTTTTGGCCTCCATCCTCAAGCGTCAAGTCATCTTCCAAATCCAGCACCAGCTTTTCATCCACCGAGATGGCCACCGCGTGCCAAAGTCCGTCATTGAGGGGGCTGGGCGTCTGGACCTCCAACTTTAAATCCCCCGATTCTGCGTTGGCAAAGAGATTTCCGCCGCTCATCTCGAGCGCAAAGAAATGCTCCGCACTTCCTCGGAAGAACAGAACCACATCGGGCAAAGTTGTTCTGAACCTCAACTTGACTCTGGGCACGTGATGCCCCGTTTCCCTGCGAGTCCTGTTATGAGGAAGCTCCACGAGCACGTAGCCGCTGGTGGTGAAAGAGAAGGTGGTGGAGATGGTGCACTGGTCGCCGTAAAACCCAGGAGGGCACTTACAGTTGTAATGATGCTGATCTTGGTGCAGCAGAGGCAAACAGACTGCACCATTTTGGCAGGGATGACCCACACAACCGGTGAGGGGAACGTCACAGTTAGGGCCACCCCAAGCGGGTTCGTCAGGTAATGGTTCGGGACAGTGACAAATGTACTCATTAACGCCATCCTCACACCTGGCACCGTTTCGACACCGGGCATGTTCACACTCGTCAATGTTCACTTCACATATTACACCTAGAACAGGAACACAAGGGCAGAGTAAATTAATAAGGACAGCAAAGCTATTGACTACTGTCAAATCTCAAAAGAGAGAATAATACATTCAATATGTGACAGTAATTTTTTAGTCACTGGCATTTTATTAAAAACATTTCAATCAAACGGTTTTAACGCAGTGCAGTTACGAGTGCTGTCATATGGCATTTTGTCCACTTTTCCATACCCCAGATCCCATTCGTTATAAGGACAAAAATAGTGGACTTAGCTAACATATCATAAGTAGCAGGAGGTAAGTTTGTTTATCACAGACAGTCCTCTGATATGACCACAATTCAGTTAAGGCTTAAATAACCTAATTTTACAAAATGAACACTGTTATTATAGGACTAATTTAATCAAAGTCCTTCCTTGATCTAATAACACTGTTTATCCAAGAGATCTGTACTAGTAATTAGTTAATGTAAAAGTAACCTGGTCTGCAGTTCTTTGCATCTTCACAAAAATAAAACATACATGACCAAACAAAAGATGCAAGGAATTACTTTCATGAAACTGCTCACTGAAGGCGGAAAAATTCTGTTACTATTAAAAGATCCTTAATACACAAACGCCTCTATTAGATACACAAACCAGATTGCACAAGAGCAAAACAAAAGCACATTAAACCTTTTCATGCATGAATTTTCAGCCACTTCGTCAAAACCTCCGAATGGCAGTCCACTGAAGTGCACACACTCAGAACACACTTCAAATCCAACTTAACATAGTAGGTTGCATCCGCTAAATATTCTATTGAGTAGTTAAGGCCTAAAGTTTTGCTGCATTGCCTTTGGTGGACAAGAAAGCCAAGATTCCTCCAGCCCCCTTTAGAGCGGGCACCCCGTGCCAGGAGCGCTACCGAAAGCGCACAGATGCTTTTACCTGTCAGTGGAAACAGCCCACACCAAATCAATGCCACGGTTAGTCCTTGCATCCTGTCAAACGTCCCAGCGACACGGATGCTTCTCGTCATGGCGCGCCTCGGCGGACACTGACAGAAATGTGACAGGTCCCGAGGCAGCTGTCCACCAACTCGCTCTCTCTCCCCTTCTCTCACACACTTCCCTCTCTTTTGGTCTTTCTCTTAATTCCTTTCACCTTTGAGAGCTCTCTATCCCTGTCTTTCTTTTTCTCCTTCTCACTCAAATGCAGTGACACATGCACAAACATTCTTCTCACACACATACACCCACACCCAAAAACACACACACACCCCTCCTTTCAGTACCAGGCGGGCCGGGGTGATTAGGGGATGAGTCCGTTACCACTCCCCCCACCGGCGAGCTGCCCTGCCTGGGCTAATAATCCAACGTGCCTCCCTCTTTCGCCCTCACCCGCCCTCCTGCTCTCCTCTCTTCCTCCCTCCTTCCCTCCTTCCCTCCCTCCCATCCCAGCTGGCTCCTGTCAGTGCTGACAAGAGGAATGCCTGTCCGCCCAGACCAGCAGGAGTGACGGCTAGCAATAGCAGCCCGTGGCAGACTCATTACGGAGGATGTGATTTTAGCCAGGCGACGAGAGCCAACGAGTGAATCTCGAGCGTGCCGTGTGAGAAAATGCCTCCGCTCGTGTAATTGATTAAGCCCGTTTTAGTGCTGAAACAGTGTGTAGGAAGAAGAAACTCGGCTCCTGTTACTATGCACCAAGGCATAACTCCTTCACCGACAAGGGGCCGGTCTTATGTAACTGTGGTGCAACTGTAAAAATGTGCTTCAAAACGTTGCACGAAATTCCCGGACACTCTGAACTCGCTTTGTGCAAAGAGAAAGAGGCGGTTTGGCTAACAGTTACCTTTTCCTGCCAGTCTGCATGCACGTTTGGTTTAGCTCTAGGGCTGATCGGGCCTAAGGAGCTTTTTCCTAATCTGCTTCTCCACAGCTAAATTTCAAACACGGCCACACATACAAACTCACACACATACAACGTCTGAGGCAAACAATAAAGATGTTGGCATATGGCAACTACAGCTGCTCTTTTTTCCTTTCAGCTGTCTGAGACTGTCTTCGATAACCTCAAAAGATTCTAGACACGGATGCACCAAGTCTAACGGTGTCTTTCAAATGTGTTTACTTCTTCCACAGTTGGTTGTGTGTAGACTGGAGATTGTGTCTGATTCCCTGACCAAGACAGCAGAGAGAATGAGAGGTAAGATTAGGATTAGAGAGCTCAGTGTCAGTCAGATGATAAGTGTTGCGCAGGGATCTTGAACAGAGCTGTTCTGAAGTACGTCTTTCAGCTCTGCTATTGAGCCATTCAGGCGCACCACATGCACAAAAGAAAGCTGTTTATAAACCGTGGTTACAGGGGAATACGCAAAAGATTTGGCTTCATCAGAAGACCATGCCTTACATACAAAAACATTCTCACAAAGACTCAAAAATCGGACTAATCTTAGGTTTTCCATTGACATACAACTCCTCACAACCTAAGAATCCACAAATCTGCTTGCACACATGCACGCGCACACTATAATGACAGATCTCACCTGAGAACCCTGGAGGGCATGAACACTCATACTTATTGATGAAATCTTCACAGCTTCCGCCGTTTAAACACGGTGCGGATTCACACTCGTCTATGTCAACTGAACAGTCTTCCCCTAAAGAAAAAAAACACACAATGGAGCTTTATTATTTGTACTCACTTCCTCTAATTGTCCCAAGAGGTAATTACAGTGGCATTAAGAGTTGTGGCAGGTAAATTGGATTTTCTAGTTGTAGTAAAGCTGTAGTAAAGCCTCGCCTGTAAATCCAGGAGAGCAGCTGCAGACAAAGCCATTTGCGTGCTCATAGCTAAAGTCCATGTCCAGCTGGGGCAGGACTCCGTAGTGGCTCCGGTCCGAGCGCTGGAAGCATTCACCACCGTTCTCACAAGGCTGGGCCTCGCACTCGTCCATGTCCAACTCACAATTCGTGCCTTCGTAACCTGGTGTCAAAAACAGCCGTCCAACTTAAACACAGCAATTGTACAAACTACTACATCTGTATTTTTTATAAAGTAAATTTTGTGTGAGTAAAAAATCCAGGCTAATGTTTTCCAATGTGCATGGAATGTATGAAACTGTAATGGATTTTGGGCAGTTGGTAGCATAAAGGTTAGAGCGTTCACCCCGTGATCGGAAGGTCACTGGTTCGAACTCTAACCCAAGCACTGCTCCACATGTCAGCTGCCCATTGTGCTCGGATGGGTCCGAATTTCATTGTTGTGTTTAGTAAAACTAGAATTTCTTAAAGATTACAACATCAATAGTTGCATCTCTGATATATTAAGACTGCATAAACTGTTACTGCATCAATTCAGATGTATGACTGACTATGGTATATAAAGCTATTAATGATGTGTTTACAATGAATGAAGTTCATTAAAAACCAGAAGCAAATATTTGGTTGTGCCCTAATTTATTGTGATTTTTAATCAAATTAAATTTGGTTAAATGTACATAATATTTTGATGGCTGAATGTAAAGTGGTTTCTGTGTAATGTACTAGATTAAATTATTCTCTGCACATTACAGTTTCTGTTCAGCTCATGAACTGGATGTTAATTAACCTCATGAGTTAAATTAAGTGTGATAAGCACGGGGGTCTCCTGAGACTGATTTTAATACAGTATCGGATAAATGTGCAATTGCATTTTTTTGACCCCTAGAGGGCAGTGCTAGGTAACACAAAAAATGCTTAACGGCTGTGATCGCAACTCAACAAGATGGCCTAGGACAGTTCCAGAAGTGTTTGTTGGAGTACACAACTCACTATTTAAAGCTGTATGTATCTTTACTGTGCTGGGGTGCGTTTCCCAAAAGCAAAGTTGCTAACGTGTTGCTAACTATCTTAGCAACACTATGTTAGTTGCTAATGTACACTATGTAAGTTGCTAACGTAGTTATCAGATATGCTTCTGGGAAAGCACCCATTATCTGTGCTATAGAATGTAATGATGCTTCATGGTCTATCAGATATTTTGTAGAAACTATTTCCAAACTAATCCGATCTTAATTGTGGTGTATACGTTGCGGAGATGCCGTAGATATGATTTATTTAGGTTGCTCTATTGTAGCCAACAGCCTGTAGGTTAGGCCTTGGTCAGTACTAGGAGATTGACTTGATGTTCGAAGAAGTTTTGGTGGAACCATCAAGTAGGGCACGATTGTTTGACTCGTTTAATAAAGACAGTAGAGTAGGGACCGTGCTAAAACTACTCACCCTGGCCCTTTCAAATCCAAACTCCTAATCAACCCCTATCTTAATTAGACAATTCTCTCCTGCCCCCTTAGCACCTAAATTGCAGTGAGTGTACTGGTGCAGAAAGGCTGCTGTTACAGCATCCAGGTGGAGCTACAAATTAGAGGAGAATGAAGTGGCTCCACATTTTCTGTGTAGCGCGGTTGTGAGTGTGTACTATACACGCATAAGCGCTATACAAGTCTAACATTTATTCATAAAGCTACTATCTCCCAGTTACAACTGGCATCACAAATTACATCCCTGCACAAGAACAATAATACAATACAACGTGGTATTTTTACCTGGCCAACACAGACAGGTGTACTGGTTTACTCCTTCCTGGCAGGTAGCGCCATGCTGACAGGGGTCAGACACACACTCTGGGATGTCTGTCTCGCAGATGTCCCCAACAAACCCTGTCCCACTGCAGTCACACTCGTAGCTGAAATGTAACCATAAAAATGTATTAGAATCGCAGTACATTACTGAATAATGTTCGTATTATATTTGTATCACAAATAAAGATCTACAATCCTATGTTATAGTGCCCTGCAGTGTGTTGCCGCCTGCCCAGGGTTGTTCCCTGCCTTGCGCCCATAGGTTCCCGGGATAGGCTCCGGGATTCAGTTGGGATTCAGTGGTTCAGATAATGAATGAATGAATGAATGAATCCTTTGTTATACCATACTGCTTTTTAAGGCTCAGAAATATTTGTTATATTAAGCCAGAACATTTGTGTGTATATGTTAAATGAGCCTATTTCATTTACTAATTAATACTTTCTTTAGTAATCAATTGCTAATTGACATGGGTGGCTGTGAACCAGCCGAGCATTAAATTAACTGCCTAAAATCTGGCTGTTCACTAAAAACAAAACCTATTTCAAGTCTATAACATATCTTACGTATTGCTCAAGAGCTATCTGTCTAGCAGCTTGCTAATAAACCAAGCTCATCTCCTCCCAGACAGATTATAGAGAAACAGATCTGAGTCAAAGGCCCGGGGATGACCATGGCAAGGCTCTCAAAGACATTCAGTGAAATCTGTTGAGTCATAACCATGGAAGACACAAGAGTCTCATAATATGACTGTAATAGTGACTGGATAATGACTGGCGCTATTATTTAACAAGACAAAATGTATCCGTCCTTATTATACATCACATACTTCACTGATTATCAACCTGTTTTTCTTTCTCAATCAGGAAAAGCACTACTACACCCGATAACCACTTTAAGGGGGTATTTGACACTGTTAACACAGCACAGCACACAGTACACCACAACGAAATGTTACCTCTGCATTTGACCCATCCTAAAATCACACTATGTGCATCCTGCAATTAATAAACAACACTTTGCTATTCTTCACTTTGATATTGTCTGTCTTCACTTTCCTGTTCTAGTTTGTTTCCACACAGGACTGACGAGAGATCAGTCTCTTAGGTTTCTTACCCGTTCACTTTATCGGTACATTGGCCATTGTGGAGGCAGGGCATGCTAGCACACTCATTAATGTCCAGCTCGCAGTTGACGCCCTCAAAGCCTGGCAAACAATCACAGGTGTAGAGTCCCACGTAGTCGTTGCAAATAGCACCATTCTGACATGGAGCCGCCTCACACTCGTCTATCTCCACTTCACAGTTCATTCCTAAAAGGTAAGAACAAATCCTATAAATGTCTCTGCAATCTCAAAGAACATGAGAACATGGGTCCCGAGCATTTCTCGGGAGAGGTTACCTTTTCTGAAGAGCACTTCGGCAATTATAAAGACAGTGTGCATCTCAAAAATAATTATTTATTATATCAACAAGTTATTTGCTTGATAAATGTATTATATAATCCTTTTATCAATTAAATAATAACAATAATTTGTTGACGTAATTAATCATTATTTTTAATTGTTTGGGAGACCTCTTTGTTAAAGGCTGTTGTGGTTGTACATAGAAATCAAACAACATCGTTACCTGTGTACCCCAACAGACACTCGCAGACATAACGGTCCTTCCCGTTGAAGCATGTCCCGTTGTTCTCACATGGCTGAGATGCACATTCATTAATGTCTATCTCGCAGTGGTATCCTTGGAATCCCGGCACGCAAAAGCAGTGGTACATATCTATGCCATCTAGACATATTGCCCCGTTCTGACAAGGCTGGGACAGACACTCGTCTATGTCCTCTTCGCAGTGGGTTCCCTGGAAGCCTCGGGCACAGTGGCACTCGTAGCCATTTGGCCCCCACACGCAGGTGGCATTGTTGTAGCAAGGATCATCCGAACAGTCTCTCACTCTTGCTTGACAGTCGCCGCCGCCAAAGCCCATGGGACAATAACAAAAATATTCATTAATTCCGTCTGCGCAGTAGCTCTTAATTCCGGTGCATGGGTTGCTCTCACAGTCATCGATGTTGAGGGTGCAGTCGGGGCCTCTGAATCCTGTGGGGCAGGGGCAGGTGTAGTTCTCAGTGCCTGGGGTGCTGACGCACCCGGGGCAGCTGACGTGGGCGCAGGCGTCGTACAAAAGCTCACAAGATTTACCAACATACATAACCGGGACTTTGGGGCAGAGGCAAACGAAATCAGTCCCCGATTCTATGCACGTGCCTCCGTTTTCACACGGCGAAGACAGGCAGATTTCCGCCGTGGCCGTGCAAAGTAGTCCTACAGAGAAAAACCAAGAAGGTGTCATTTGACTTAATATGGTTTTCAGTCACCTCAATCAACCAGTAATAAAAACAAAAATCACTTGACGTGTTCACAGTCAGTTCCCTATTTTCGGATGCTGCCTTACACATTAAACACAGAATCAGACGTGTTAATGTGACCCATTAACACATGCAATTCCACAATGTTCTGCAACCAGCACAGATGGTTGAGAGATTTCATTTCCACTTTGCTGTCACTTCATTAAAAGAGGAGTTGAACTCAAATATCACTGAAAATAATACTGAACGTGAAAAAAAACACATTTTCAGCATTCAGGCTGATCCTTCCATTTCCTACTTACAGGAACTCTCTCCCTGGAGCTACTTGGGGTTAAAAGTCTTGCTCAGGAGCCCAACGTTGGATCTGCCAGGTGTCAAAATCTTTCAGTCACTTAGACCAATACACCTCCTCAACCCCTAAATTGGGAAATGCCATGGTACTGTGTCACAGACTAGAGATCAGTTTGCAGAAAGTGAATTTTAACATACACTTGGGTATTAGAGGTGGGAATCTCCAGGCACATCACAATTTAATTCAATTACGAATGAAAGAGATGCGATGCAATTATAAAATTATATGCGATTATAAAACATCACATTCAAACTATAATTATAACAATAATTAACTCATTCACAGTGACTCGAACTGTCACTCCAAACTGCTGCTGATCTGGCACACATTTAATGCCAGACGACTGAAATTGTAGTTCCCTTTTCTTGACTGCTGCTACAATAACTGTTGAACATTGCTGTACATATAAATGATTGTAGTTTCCCATTGACTATATCTGCACAAATTATAGAAAGTAATGCACAGACTGTAATTCTTCACTGCTGTTACAATATCTTCACATACTAGATCCGACTTGGTTAGCTCAGACTTTTTAAGAGATACTGTTTTATTTCATAGACTGTCTGTATATTGAAACGGAACTCACACGCATTCAGTGTAAAAGACAACTCTAAGACCATAATTGTAGGCTGAATACCAGATTATCTCTCTTTCCACTTCTAGTTTAAAGTGTAGATTTTATATTCCATTTATACATTTCATTCTATGTGCCTTATTTGTTCGGTGTTCCTTGTTCTTTCAGTCGTGTAGAGACAGAGTCGCGTCCATTTACTTAATTGGACCTTTTTCAATAAGGCAAAGGTGAATCGCACAGCCTCTCGACAGTATCCAGATAGTGAGCAAATACTGTCAGCACAGTAGATCTGCAGCAGAACAGATCTATTGGGATGTATTTTCAAAGCATGTTCAATGTAACATGTTAATTAAAACATGTTAGTGGCAGGAATTTACGTCAAAACCGGCCTGTCACTGACTCTGAGAAGGCTGATTTGCTTTGCTTTTCACCTTTTGCTTTTCAACAGTATCACCAATTACATTTTTTTTTAATGATGTTTGACATTTCTGTATCGATTTAGAATCATCCAAATATTTGGAGACATCACATCGCAATGCATCTAAGAATGGATTTTTTACCCCGCCCCTATTGGGTATACATATTTATAAAAGAAAAATATCAAGAGAATATCAGAAAGTATCACAGTATGATTAATATCACCTCATGCCTACTAACAGGACAAACCAGATCATTATTTTGTGTCCAGCCCTCTGGTGGATGTTAAAAAATAAAAAAGATCCTCTTTTATATGATTCACGTGTGCAAATGTGGAATTATGTGTCAGCTCTCACAGGAAGCACTAAAGCAACAAATTTGTTGAAAACTCAGTTCACCTTGTAAACAGGAATCGCCTAATAAATAAATAAATAAATAAATAAATAATGGACATGGGTTTCCGCATCCTCCTGCTCCTGCACACCAACGCCCTCGACAACGCCAGTGGGTTAAAGGGCTCTGCCCCAGTTACTGTAGACAAGCAGGTGGCAGAACGGGGTTACCGTATTATCCTCTGTGACTTAACCACCTGTACCAGATGTCGCGTCAATGAGATCCTCCATGCACGTGCCTCATGTTAATGCTCCTGTCATCGGCTCCGTTATTTACGAGGTTAAGCAGCATTAAGTAACATTACTTAATAAACCGAGTCATCTCAGGAGAGCAGTAAAAGTAGTTCAGATGATCGCCTACAGACTTTAATTCTTTATGACAGTGTCTCAAAGTACTTCTAAAAGGGCTGAGATTTTGAGCGTAGTAACTTAATATATAGCTGTGAGTTATCTTCATGAATAAAAATGTCAACTATACATGGAATTATCTTCTTTTTGCTGGTAGTGTTTGTGTGGAAAAATGTACAGATAGGTGAACAAGCATGACATGCATGTAAGTCTCTATATGTCTGTCTATGAGACAGGGAGACAAGATGAAGGAAATTGGCTGTCACGGACTCCTTTGAAAAGGTAAAGGTCACATATCATACAGGCCTTTCAGACTTGCACATGGCAGGTCTTCACTTTTTCATAAAGTAAAAGCAACTTAAATAGCTTTAGTGTACAACATCATAAGAGACTCTCAACAATATTGAACCCAACCCCCTGAAGAGGGGACTGGTATGCTAATGCCTCCAGGACAGAACCTCTACCCCATCCTGTGAGTGAGATTCACCTGAGATTGAAGGTCTGCATTTTAACACACACACACTACAAGCATTTATACATTTTTATTTATTTATTTATATTTATGGCATTTAGCAGACGTTCTTATCCAGATTGACTTTTATTTACAAATTACAGGGACAGTCTCCCTGCAGCAACTTGGGGTCAAGGGTCTTGCTCATGGAACCCAATGGTGGTAAAGCTGGAGGAAGGATTCGAACCCATGGCCTCTTGGTCTAGAGGCGAGTATCCCACTGTATACCACTGGACCACCATCATCATGCTCATTAGAAGTAGTGAAGTGCACACAAACAGTGCAGTCTGTATAAAAACAGATACATAATTTTCAACTTCCTAATAATAATCAATTTTAAAATAAAAATTTGTATTCTATTGGACAGAATTATGAGTGTCCTGGATATAGTGATATGGAAAAGATGGATTCATTCATCACTTAAACTTCTTAATTTCTTTCCACAAGTTATTTTCACTTTATGCAATGATGGTGTCATGCATTTACTAAGTTCCAACACCTTTTCAGATTTGACTTAAATGTGGGTTTTTCCTTTGGGACTTTCCTTCGGGGCTCACAACCAATTATCATGGCATGGCTGGCTGTGCCAAAAACAATAACTGAAAAAGTCCTAGTGAGCACATTTGTTGAGTCATACCTTCAAAACAACCCAGATCTTAGGTTACCCCAAATCCAGTCAAAAGCTGTACACACCAATGTATGATATATACATTTGGTATAATGTGATGCTTACATCAGGATATAGGTTAAATCAATTATAACATAAAAATAAGGGTTAACTAATAGTAGTTAGTATTTAGTAACTGGCATATATTGTGTTGTAATGTTGTAATGCTTTGTTAATTATCTGTTAATTGTAAAGAATGAATTCAAGAAACATTATCTTTATATACTGTAATTGCAGATATGATAGAAATGATATCTTTAGTACATTGTTTGAATATCTACTAGCATGAAGTGATTCTCAGCCTCTCTTACTGATGCACTGAATAAAATGCAGTTATCCAATATACTGCCAATTAACTTTCCTCATCGGTTTTTCAATTGTCTTTAGTGTGATTCTTTAACAATGCTCTAACACCTTTGTTCAGTCACAACCTTTCTGCCTTTCACACTCTTTTTTTGAATATAATACTCCTCTTTTGGATGAGTTCAGCATTCCTCAGAGCGCACCTGTGCTCCATGTGACAACGACCTCTAACATCCACACACCATCTTCCCAACTCACCCTTTTGTACTAAGCTCCTCTTAATCCACTTACACCAACTAGCCTAGTACATTCCTGCAAGGAGATCACATAGAAACCTCTAGTTTAGTTACACTCAAGTGACAAAAGTCATGTAGCTTCAATCATATTGTGTATTGGTAAATGAAGCATACTACTATTGCATCTTAACGCTAACGAAATACGTGCACATAAAGTTATTTCCCTGTATTGCCACTGTGCCTGCACACCTTCAGGTGTATATTGATTTCCTGCAGAATTTCTAGGAAGCAAACCACGCCATCCTTAGTCTGTCTCATAGTAAACCCTAAGCGGCATTAATCCCACCGCCTCGCCCTTTCATGCTTTTGTTGGTGCGTAGAGGCCAGGCTGCTCTTTAACCCTTGCATGCTTTCCCTCCTCTTATCTGCACGCCATCTATAACGCTGTCATGGCCTTTGGCCTGACAGTGGCCCCTGTGAGCTCTCAGACTCAGTGCAGTGTTACAGACAGGGCTCAGGCCCCTCTGAGTCATAGAGTAAAGGACGACACACAGACTGCGCTGTGTAAAGGTATGTACAGAACAGCTTTGGATCATGTTTATCAGTACTCGGCTCTGATATACTGTCCAGAAACACAAGCACAAAGCATAGAGGAGGAATATCTGACCATCGCCTCTGCACTTACATAAAGCACAAATCAGAATGATAGTGCACTACCTAGAAACCTTACATTAAAAGTATAGGCTTGCAAAAAACAATGTAGTGTCACAAGAATCTTTCTATATGCTGTTTTTAAGTACCTTTAGATGTAGATTTATGTCAACACTTAAATTAAAAAATGGCAAGGAAATGTTTGAATTCTCATGTACAAATCTGTGCCTTAAAGTGTCTTCAGTACAAATCTATGTTTTAAAATCGCAAAGAATTGTATTACAATACTGTACCATAAAACCTGGGCAAAAGGGTTTTTTTTTACTTCCTAATTAATAAAAGAATTAAATCCAATGACAGACATTTTGATAGTATAATGTGTGGGTGGGGGCTGGTGCATTTATGGCAATGTATTGCATCTTTTCCAAAAGATCCATTGGCTCTTAAGTGGATCTCCTTCCAGGCGTATGGCATTCCTCTGGTGATGCTGCAGTCTCGCCTTTCATCGCACTTCATCTATCAGCATCTTTTCCTGATCTGTCCTCCCCGCCAAAAATCTAAACTCCAGTGGAGGGATAGCATAACAACAACTCTGGAAATTATAGCAAAGTCCCTATGCTTAGTTGACAGATAGAGTAATCATTAAAATAGTTCTGAAAAATAACCTTAGTTATTTTAATTCCTTTTTCTTGGTCCCGCAGTTTTTTGCTTTGGGGAGTAACAAAGCTGAATAGCAATGCCATTATTCCGCTTTGATCACTGCCCTCTGGATTCACTGAGCCACTGAAAGTGAGTTTACAACTTGAAATAGCTGTCATTGATTGCTTTTCGTATTATTTAGATGAAGCAACAGTATTTAGATGAATTGTCCATAACTCACTAAATGCATCCCGCACAAATACAAAAGTACTGAAGAGATTAAAAATACTCTCTTCTGTTTAAATGCACTTTTTTAAAAACAACAGTTAAATTGTGTCAACTGAGCCTTAAATGCTTTAATAGTCTAGTTAATTTGGTCCTGGCAAATTTAATGCAACTGTTTTATTTCAAACAACTTCTAATGAGCAATGAAAACACCAAATGATTCCACCTCATCACTTTCACGGGTCTTCAGCAACTAAAGACCCAACGCGGTGTGTGCTGTCATAGAAGCGCTACAAAAAACTCTCCAGTTGCCATTCAGTCTAAAGACAAAAGAATAGCGTGGCGAGAGTCTTGCTGGTTACCATAGAGATGCTGAGCTATGGCCCCCTCGTGTACAGAGTGTTGCCCGATGTCTGCCCGGAACTCCCCCCAACTCCAGCCTTCCCACAAGCACAGCTATGAGCAAAAAAATAGGTCACTGCCTCATTAAGGAGGAGCCCACAAAACCTCTACTCCCCCAAACACTTACTCCCCACGTCACTGCCCGTAACTCATCACTTCCCGAGCCTAAAAACCAACAAACTACGAAACTTTTATTGAAATGTAAACAATGAATAACAAATAACTGGTGCAACGTATTACAGGTGAAAGGCTAGATTTTTAGTCTGTAGATTTCATCCAAAAAACATTTTAAACTGATGCGTTTAGAAATCAGCCATTTAGAACATCATACTGGCAGATTTTGCACAGCCATGTCATTTCAGGTTTGTTAAAAAAAAAATATTTAAGTAGCTACGCCTAAGACTAAGTGAATGAGAGGAGTCTATGGGATGCTGTGGGTCTTGTGTGTGTGTGAGTGTCTGTCTCGGTGAGGGGCTTTTCAGATTATCACCTATTTTAACCAACCTGACTGCCACCTGGCCCCACTTGTTCTCTAGTGTGGGCTAAATCCCAATTATTGTGCCACACCTCACTTACTCTTGAACACAACTGCTGCAGATGGTCTTGCCTTAATCCACAAGTCCTACCTTTCCTAACTAACTCTCTCTCTCTCTCTCTCTCTCTCTCTCTCTCTATCTTTCTCCCACCACACACACACACTTTTTAAAAACATACCACGTTTTAAGTCCTTCACAGAAATAAATGTCCATGAATATTAAAGATCTGAAACTCACTCTTTCTCTCACACACCCACACACAATCTCTCTCTCTCACACACACACACACACACACACACACCTGCCAAATACAGCTGCCGCTCACAAGTAAAAAAAAAAAAAAACCTACACAACCTATTACGAATTTATTTAATTTCAGTCTTACCCCATTACAGGCATTTAAACATACTAGGGGGTAATCTCAATTACACAAAAAAAGTGACAAAATACCAGATGCTTCCTCATCTTTGGTAACATTCGCAAAACATTTATTAAGTTCTCCAAACATGGGCTCCAAGTAAATATGGTAGCCTAGAAGTATGGTAGCCAGCTGTTAATTATTTCGCACAAGTGCAATCTAACGGGACTTACCCCATTTGAACATCATCATGGTCAGGAGCACCGTGGTGTGGTGCCTTAAACATTTTCGGCCGAAATCCATGGCCTATAGTGAGTCTGAGCGTCCACTTCTAAATCTGTGAGACTTCAAAATATTTCCTCAGCATCTTGCGTCGCTCACAGGCTCTTTTTTTTCATTGAAGAAAACTTGTGCGTGTGTGTGGTGTCTCCTTACAGCAGCAGCAGCAGCAGCAGCGACGCGCACTCGGAGCTGCGGAGTTTCTCCGCGCTGAGGCGGCGGTAATTACGCGACGACGGTAAGCGCTAAAACCCGGACTGGAATGTTCCAGATCCTGGCCGTTATCAGGAGCGGGGTGTCACTCTGCTCGGCCAGCACACCTCATCATTCGTCAGATGTAAACAATCCTCTCGTCTTTTTCCTGTTGCTGCCTTCTTGTATCTGTTTGTTATCTTATTTTACGCGCTGTCCCTGATTCATGCTGCTGATCTCATTACATTCTCTTCTTTCAGGCATCTCCGTTATCTCCGTTATCTCAGCCTCACTCGGTCACCCCCAACCCCCACTAGCTGGGACGCCATTTTTGTCCCAAAAGTAAGTTCTGTCCCATATCTGAAAACTGACCCCAAAATAAGTCTAGATCAGAAAAACACAACACTCACAAGCATGCACACAAACATGTATTATGCCAGCTGTTTCTTGCATACAGGGAAAACATCACAACTCAGTTTCCATTTGACTCTGATTTCTGTAATCTAGGTTGTGACTTTTGCATCAATTTCCTCCAAGGCCCCCTATGACACAAAACCACTATCCATGAATATCTGAAGTTGTTTTATATTGTGGCCGTTTTACACAAGTGAAAGCAAAAACTATGTGTGACAAATAGGCCTACCCTCAAGGCCAACTATTGCCTCCACTGCACAAGACTTGAGAGCAATCCAGACCAGATTTGACATCTGTGCAGTGAGTCACACTCAGAGTGGCTGAGCCCATTGTAAACTTGGGGCTTATCCCCCAGCGCCCTGACGCCCATCCCACTCCCGCTGCCGTGCCTCCCTTGTCCCCTGCCCTGTTTAACCCCCACCACGCTGGGTCCCGAGCAGCCTCACTTTAATTAAACCGCATGGCACGGGCCAGCAGTGTGCAGACGCCTCTCCTCTATTCAAGGTGGACCTCATGAAAACCCATGGTCTTGAAGGAGGCTTGCTCCACTTTACATTCCTGAGTGGCAGTTTGTTAGAGACTCCTGTGAGGTGGTTGTGTTGGGCTAGGATTTTTAATGGATGTGGAGAGTGCCAGACATTTTATTCAAATTAGGGGATCATGAATGATTGAAAACACAGTAATGAATGTGCTTGAGACATCATACATGAGGAGAGTGTGATGTGATATGACAGTGTATCTGAAACCATTTAAGTTAAAGATTCCTCACAAACAAAGTTACTACTGCTACTACTACTAGCCGTCACAGACTGCTTGAATTTGCTTTTATTCAAAATGTGAGCGTTCAAATTTCTTTAATAACAAAAAACTGGGGTATAAAATGAGACAAATATTGACTTTGTTCAGTTTAAATGTAGTGGAGTAAAATACATTACTTTTATTGTAATTGTAGACAAGTAGAGAGCGAAATTTGTTATTTGAAATTTGAAATTTGAAATTTGTTACTCAATCCAAGTACACAAAATAATACTTAGTAGTAAAGAAGTACAGCTACACACATGCTACGTAACATAAGAAATTAGAAACTATCATATCAATTCAAAACATTGTGTCTTCAGATATTTTATCCAGAAAAGCATGCTGACGCTCGCCAGAGCTCCACTCAGTGCTTATCCTGAGTGCCAGCCTTGTCAGCAGAGAACCCTGGGGTTCTTGTATCGATGACGGCACACAGCGGTTGGGACAGAGGTTGAGGGACGAGTGTACCCTTGTATTGTATCGGCCCAGATTAAGTGTTGCTCATGTTTTAGAATATGTACTATACAAAAAAGGACAATCAGAATGTCAATGTCCTTTTGATAAGGAGTCTTCTTTAAAGCTTAGACCAAAGTAGGCAAATGAACATGACAAGTAAGAAAAGTATGAGGAGTATGAAGTTTTCAGGAAAAGAGAAACACACTCAAGATTCAGTTATAGTTTTATTTTATGAACCATGCAACATGGTGGAAAAAATCAAACCTGCAAAAAGACATGTATAATAAATAAGGAAAGAGAGATCTAAGATGGGGTGCATTTAATAATTTAGATTTTTGTCATTTTTGATTGTTTTCTGTAAATGGTATTACAGGAAGAATGTAAATGTCTAAATAAGATGGTGAAGTCCATCTCCCGAAACATATTTGACTAAAGCCGTGACAACAGAAGAAACAGGAACAAAACGTCCCATTAATGATCATGAAGCAGCATTCAGGAGAGGCCTAATGGTGATTTCTTTGAGTGAAATTATACAGGAAGTTCACAATCATTTGTCTGGGACTTTGGAGAATACACCAACTCCCTCATTAATGCAGTAAAATAGTTGAACCAGGTCATCTTAAGAGTGAATTACATCATGGTCGAGTGAAGATAAAGTCTGTGTGTGAAAGTGAGCAACTTCTTTCTTTTTGGGCATTCAGTGCCTCAAGTCATAGCCAAGCTTTTACAAGTCCTTAGCATTTGACATATTTATGGGTCAAGGAATGGCGCTGCTTCCTGGCCTCACAGAGTCTTTCAGCATCCAAACACCCAAACACCCACCCACCCACGCTCAGTCTTGTATTACTATCTTTGTGAGGTCCTTCCATAGACTCCCATAATGACTAAAGTACATAACTTTACACCTACACCTAATCCTAACCCTAACCTTAACCTCAGTAACCAAAAGCACATCTTTTACCTCTTTTAGATTCTCAAATAAAACAAGCACATTTTCTATAAAGTCGTTTTTCCTTATGTCAAATGTCCCCACAAAGGCCAAAAAAAACAGATAAAAGTGATTTTAGGGGACAAAAAGGTCCCCACAATGCGATAAATACATGGCCACGCACACACGCACACACACACACACACACAGAGAACAGGGTTTGCCTACTTTGTGTGGTCTTCATTTATGCTAACTCTGAATCTAATGCCAGTAAAGAAAAACTAATATTTGAAAAAAAAAAAGAGCTGGAATGTTTTTAAACAAGTTAAGAGTGCTTTAAGAGTGCCTTAAGATCTGAGAAATGGGTTTTCTTATAATTTACACAATGATAGGTTGTCAGAATCAGGTCATCAGAATCACCTAAAAACCTTACAGCAAACAGCAAAACACACAGAGAGTGAGTGTGTGTGTGAGTGTATGGGTGGGATGAAGAGAGAGAGAAAGATAAAGACAGTTATTATGAACTGTAATGTGTTACAAAGCATATTTTCTTACATATATATTTATTCATCTCCCATAAATACACAAATATATCCTACACACTTGAATCGTCCTACCAGACAAAGTAAAAAAGATTAGGTCTAAACATACCCTTATCTATATGGTCCTCCCCATTTCTGTCAGACAGATTTATACTACCCCTTAAGCCCTGCCAACTCAACTAAAACCAATAATCTCATCCCACACATCTACCTCACTCAGTAAGAATGCCATTACAATGCATGTGATTGATTTCAGCTTTTAGGGAGTTAGGGTTAGTCACTCTGACAGCAGTAATGTAATTCGGTTTGGCTAATATCACATATATACTGTTCTGTTAAATGAACAATTTTGTAGTAAAGTGAAGATCATTTAACCTTCTGTTTTTAAGAATTTAGCTATTCAAAAAAAATAGTAGCACTATTTGTGGCCCCCAATTAGACTTGGGTCATTGTTATCTGGTAGGACAGGAGAGCAGGAGAACGTGGGAAAAAAACAATTGAGCCGAACAGAGCAATTTCGAACAAAGCTGCTGACTGAAGCTATCCTGGGCTCAGTTATTGTGGTGAAGTCACCAAAGAGAGCTATAACGAGCTTAATCTGATTAGCCAAACTGCAGACATGATTTAGGACAGAACCCCCTTTCCTTTAAACAAAGGACTTCTACCCCATCGCCCCCCACCCCCCCTCATGCTCTAATGACAAACAAGGGCTCCACACATGAGGGAAGCCATGGGTGTGAATGTGTGGACAAACTGAACATCATATGACCTTTGAATAGAAATGGGAACATTTTCTATAATATTTAATGTTATATATACATGTATCATATGTTATCTTTAAACCAATCCAGTGTATTATTATGACATGGCATCAAAAGGACAGTTACTATTACCTATTCCCATGGCTAACAGTTTCCCTTAAGTACACTTCAGTTAGACTAATTATCTATGATTGTGTTTTGCAGAAAATATCATGCAGAGGTCTGACAGTTAATGGAATTAAATGTTGCCAAGGTGTCTTGAACCTGCCAGTATCTTACTATCTTTGCAGAGACACAAAAGAGACAGAGGAGACTGACTTTGCCCATATTTCAAAACACAAACTGGATATCAGATTAGAGCAATACGTTTACACAATTTACACAGAGTCCTGAGAGTCTCAGTAATCGGCTTCCCAAGCAGCTCAATCTCTTGAGCTGACCAGGCTGATATATCACCAGTTACCAAACCACTGATAATTACGCAGTGCTTGTGGATGTACATAGAGGAGCAGCCATATTGTTAGCTGGTTTGGATACTTTACCGTGACATTTTTTTTTTGTCCAAGATTAAAGCTGAATGAGAGCACTGCACTTTTCTCTTTCGAGGATTTCATTTTTTAATTATTATTTAGTTATTTTGGAATGTTTCTGGGAGAATCTGTGCCCATTCAGTCTGTAAAGAAATTATGAGGTCATTCCACAAAGCTCCCGCCACACAATTTTTGTGCTTACATTGATGCAGTCACCTACGGAATCAGCAGAATGATGGTGACTTTTACACACCATGGGCCTTGGTATGTAGTGGTAGTTGACCCTGGTCTCTGACTTTATGTGGTCTTCCACTTGAAGTGAAGTGAGTGATTATTTGTGATTGTCAACAGTTCAACACACAGTGGACCAAACAAAATGTGACCTCTGCATTTGACCCATCCGTGATGGAACAGTGGGCAGCTAACATGGGTAGCACCCGGGGAGCAGTGCTTGGAGACTGTACCTTACTCATGAGTACCTCAGTGGTACCTTTACCATTCCAGGATTCGAACCAGTGACCTTCCGATCAAGCAGTGAACACCCTAACTCAACCTAACTCAACCAACTTCCCTAAACTTTATGGCTGAATTGCTATTATTCCTAAATGCTTCTACTTGCCAAAAGTAACACTTAAAGATAATTGTGGAATTTTCAGCAAGAATTAAATTCTGTCTTATTGCAAAGGTGGTATCCTATCACAGTACCACGTTTTAAGTCAGTGAGCTCTGGAGAATGACCCATTTTGTTTCACAAATATTGTACATCGAAACTGCATAGGTAGGTGCTTGATTTTATACAGCCGTGGCAATGGGCCTGATTGAAACCCTGATTTTAACATTTATAAAGGAATTTTGAAACAGCCATTCCAAGACTAGCTTCAGGGTTTTTTGTAAAATAGAAAATATGTAGTGGATATTACACATTTTACTGAGCAAAGCCTTCTAACATTGGTTCCAAAGCCTCTGCTATTGCAATATCAACAACTGTGTTGTTCACTCAACTTTTTACTCTAGTCAAAAACCTTTATAAGATAGAAAACTTTAATGTAATTTTCTCTATTCTACTCTTTTCTCACCCGGGGATAGCTAGAGGGTGAGTTACCTCAGTAAAGTAATAAGAAAAATATCTGGCCTGGCAGTGGGGGTTCAGCATCAGCAGTGCAGTACATTGAGGGTCTGACTAATGGAGGAATATTGCATTCTTAGCTTTTAAGAACTTTGTCTGCCTGTGAGATTATGCTCAAGACATCAGAGCATACTTACTTAAAAAATACAGTAAGACTGATGTAGGAGACCTACTGTTGGAAGAACACTTTGGTAAGCTGAACAATACAGGGCAAAATCAGCATAGTAACCTGTAACAGTAACCAGCATAGTAACCAGTAAGGCATCTGGTGGAGTAACGGTAGGGTGTTCACCCCATGATCAGAAGGTCGCAGGTTTGAATCCAGGGCTGGTGAAGTTACCACTGAGGTACTCATGAGCAAGGTACTGTCCCCAAGCACTGTTCCCTGGGTTCTTGTTAGCTCATGGATGGGTTAAATGCAGAGGTCACATTTGGTTGTGTTGCACTGTGTGCTGTGCTGTGGTGTGTTCACAATGACAAATAATCACTCAATATATAGTTTATTCATTCATTATCTAAACTACTTAGAGTGTTTTCACACTTGGTCCATTTCAGCCCTTAAAGCGAACTCAGATCGATTAGTCAGCATTTTTAATGTATATGTGAACACGCCAGATGAACTCAGACCCCTCTGAAACGAACCGAACTGAGACCACATCGGGAGGTGGTCTCAGTGCGGTTCGCTTTAA
Source organism: Distichodus sexfasciatus (assembly GCA_032718565.1). Lineage (NCBI taxonomy): Eukaryota > Metazoa > Chordata > Actinopteri > Characiformes > Distichodontidae > Distichodus > Distichodus sexfasciatus. The sequence goes on along the minus strand of JAVGVS010000051.1, from coordinate 2,229,760 downwards.
GTCCACGGCACGGTACGTTTAACTTGCGCCTTATGAACACAAAGCGCTCCCGTTTTGCTTTGTCGGTTTTTGTTTGAAATGAAAACTACCCAGAGTGCAAAGCAGTAAAGGTCTGAGAGCTCCATAAGAATTAAGTATGAACAGAAAAAGGACTGAGGCCCCATCTGAGCTGAAGTGGACCAGAAAGAGAACCGAGTCCCCTTTCAAACGAACTCACAGTGTGAACATCAAAAGAACCGAGTTCCCTTTCTGTTGGTCCACTTTTTGGACCACTTCTAGAGGACTGAGTTCGGTTCCTTTAAAGAGGACTATATGTGAAAACACCCTAAATCTCAACCGGAACCGGAGCCTATCCCGGGAACTTACGGGCTCAAGGTGGAGACCAATCCTGGCAAGCACCAACACACCGCAGGGCACTCACACTCTTCGAGCCAATTTAGAGCCGCTAATTAATCTACAGTCCACACTTTTGGACTGTGGGAGGAAACTGGAGCACTGGGAGGAAACCCACACGAACACGGGGAGAGCATGTAAACTCCACACAGAAAGGCCTTACCTTCTTGCTGGGAGGCAGAAGCGCTAACCACTGCGCTACCGTGCCGCCCGCAAATATATAGTATTTAATCAAATAGAACAGATACTTAAAATGATTATATATATTGTATATCATTATTTCATTATATATAGTAGTGTGTATGTAACACTGACAAACAATAAATTTGAGTGAAATTCTATTTAGAATAAAACTTCAAATGAACGCTGGCTACCTCTGTTGGTCGTTATGGGTATTGCAACAACAAATGAACAAAACCCAACTATAGAGTAGCTCAAGGTATTCAAGTAAACCCAAAGAGCAAAAGAAATAAATAAAATTAAAATAAAAACCTATATAAAACAATATAAAATTAATAATATTTTTGTTTTATGTAGATGTTATCTATTATTCTATTATTAGAGATGGTATGAAGAAACTAAAGTATAGTTTGCATATCAAATAAAAATACATTTTCTTGTAAAATAGAGAATGGCGGATTAATATAAACTGGATCCAGGGAAAGTGTTTTGAAGCTATATTTGATACTATAAGTATGGTATTAGTGATTTTGTACTTATCCAAATTTATAATCAACTATGAGACAAAAATAGTCGTAAATGCCTCAAATGTTTTAATAACTTTCAGTCTTCAGCCATGTGGTTCTGCTCTAGCAACTCAATGTGAACACATTTCAACATGAACATATAGAGACATGTACAGATTCACAACTGAGATTTATAACTTTGTTGGATTACTCAACAAACGAATTAACACCAAAACAAAAAAAACACCACCACACTCACATCACATGTAAACAGCCACACACCCTCTGACGCACACAGACCTTTACATGCTGGTGCAGATATAAAAAGATAAATGATAAACTGCTTTTGTTAACTCAGCAAAAACATTAACAGACTAGCACGTGAAGATTCACTGAGCCTGACACACACACACACACACACAAAGCACATATGCACACTCTTACACGTGCAGCCCCAAACACACACACACACACACACACACTTGCACACAAACGCACAGAGTCCTTCTTGTCAATTATTAAACAAACATGATACTCTGCAGAGAGATCACACGAGCTGTAGCCATTTTGACAGGAGAGTTTTCCACATTCCCATCCGATCGTCTTTTTCTGATGTCCAGCTAACCTCTGGCCTTCAGTAGACCCCGTAATGGACTCAGGTAAAGTAATTGTATAGTATGTACATATCTGATCTTCAGCCTTTCTTTGTATTGTTGAACTACTGTTTACATCTTGAAGCCTTGATAGGAGATATGTCCGTTTGAAAGTTGCAATTTGATCCCGTACAGCTGTGAAGACACTTTTTTTCATGAAAACAGGATAATTTATGTTAACTCCTTGATTGAATTTGTCCCTGTGGATCAGCATGTGATCAGATAGAAAAAATATTATGTAAAAATATTACTAGTAGAACCAAACATGTGTTATGAATCTTATGAACACATCATGTGTGAGTAGTCACTGAACCTTCAGTTACTATGTTGATATGAAATGACAGCCCATCTGAACTATAAAGTTTTATGAAACTTTGTATTACAATTAATGGCATTAAACTTAAAACTTGCATTACGTCATGAATATTTCTTCCCACCTTTACAAAAAGCCTTACCCTTTTAGTTTGGTTGCATTAGTCAAGGTCTTAGTTGATCATGAAAAATCACAGATATACATTTTCATACTCCATGCTGAAAAGTGTAAGCTGTGTCTTTATGCTGCAGATCGTTAGTGTGTGTGTGTGTTGTTCACTTTCAACGCGTCACAGTGGAAGGTAGGAAACTCAATGAGGTGTGTAGGGTGAGGGCGAGCAGCACTGACTTGAAGCCTGAATTAATCAGTCCCTTGCATCTCTTGCAGGATGGAAAGTTGGTCATTCACCTGCTACAGGAGCAATGATACCTGCTTTCACAGTGACCAAGGACAAAGCCACTTTCCCAGACTTGATTAGGCTCTGTGTTCATATTTATGAAGCTTCTGTGCTAAATTTGGTTCACTGTGTTATCCAATCATAAAACATTTTGAACAGAAACTTACATTTACATTTATGGCATTTAGCAGACACTCTTATCCAGAGCAACACTGACCATTTACATGGATTGACTCATAGGCAAAACTTGGGGTTATGGGTCTTCCTTAGGGGCCCATGAATGGTGGCCCAGAAAGAAGGACCGAGCTGTATTTGAACTTACGACCTCTGTAAACAAATATCCTACAACAAGGCTACCACAAGGCTACTACTGCTCATCTGGCATCTTTACAACAACATACTTAACACAATATCCCACTTTTTTGTTCCCAGTGTGTCCACCAAACAACTCTGATGACCCAGACCCACGGCATCCTGCCACACCATCCAGAAGTCAGGAGCCTCAGCAGCCCCATGTGCACAGAAGCACCGCGGTTTGCAACGGCCTACCAGCATATGACTCCTTGAGCATCCAAACCACGGGGCCTTCCAATGATGCAGACACATATGACACAGAGAGCACACAAACAGCACACCTGGCTTATGATACAGACAGCAATCGGACACTAAATCCAGCCTACGACACAGACAGCACCCATGCCCTCCACCCTGCCTATGCCCTGGAGCAGATGGCACCAGAGGCGGCTCCAGGGCCAGCTGGGGGAGATTCCCCCACCACCAGCGAAGTAGTGAATAATCCTGAAGAACCGCCACCCTATAGCCCTCCCGATCCCAAACTGGCCTACCTCATCTATCCTCCTCCCTTGCCCCACTACACCAACCAGCCCGTTTTAGCCTGTCAGCCCAGTGCCAGTTCGCCAGCCTTCTACCAGCCGTCGTTTCTGCCAACTTCCACCTACCCTTCCTATGCTATAGTAAGTCTATGCCAGACTGCAAACATGCAACACAAACTCTTATGGTCGTAAAGGAAAGAATCTTAAAATAATCCACATATATTTCATATATCTGTTTTTCATTATTAATATTTCTGTTTCAGTACATGAACGGCCCCCCACTAGGTGAGGAGCAGCCTGCTTTACCCAAAGACTACATGGTGGAGTCGCTCCTTGTGACCATTTTCTGCTGTCTTATGAGTGGTCTAGTTGCACTCATGTACTCCTATGAAGTGAGTAATTTGGCCTGTTCTCTCTAGTGTTATGCACACCATAACGGACACCATCATCATCTTCTCAATCTGTTCTTGCAGACTCGTGCAGCACTTGCCCGGGGCGATATCCGTGAGGGCGAAAGAGCTTCCCAGAAGGCTCGTTTGCTGGTGATGTTCAGCCTAATGTTTGGTGTCTTTGTGTTTGTTGGTTGGATCATATATGTGGTCATAGCCCTTTGTGCTTAGTCAAAAAAACATGAGAAAGATTTTTTTGTATATAGGTTGTCATTAAGCCCTAATATATATCAGATATCCAAAAATCCAGTGCTTATGTAGTGACTGTAATCACATCTTTGTGCCTCAACGAAGTACTGACTCTTTGTGATTGTTTATAGATCTGTACATACATCTTGAATTTAGTTGTGCATTTGTGGTTTAGAATGTCTATATTGTCAATCACTGAATATTTTATAAGTCTTTAGATAGTACACTGGGTGAAAAACGAAACATGAGAACAAACTTTTTAGCCATAATGTATAAATCAGTAACATTCTGAGTTTAAACTGTGATACCAATACATATTATTGCATATTCAACACATGAAGTATCAATAAAGATTCTGTTTATTACATTCCAGTAAGCTTTTCTTTCCCTCCACATGGCATAGAGAGCAGGCAATAAATACAGTGGAGAGAAAGGCAACAGAGAAAAGAAAATCCAACTGACCAACAGAGGGAGTCACTGAGCAGCAATCCAGACAAGCAGAGATGCCTCTCAGTAACTTAACACTATCTACCTCCTAACCTACTTCCTTTCAAAGCACGTCACACACACACCTAAACACACACATGCTACACCAATGGTGCACAAGCCTGACACAGTTTCAATAATTTCACTCATCAAACACACTTGAGTCTGTAGTCCTGCACTACACAAAGTGACAAGGTAACAGCCGCATTCTTGTACACATTTAAATAAGGAAAAAAGCAAAAAATGTGTAAAGTAATTCAGACATTTGGTCACGAAGCCATAAAAGTAGCAAAACACCAAATAAACCAAAAACCATGGTGACAATGTTCTTAGGAAGTAACATTAAGGTACACTACATATTTAAATTTAGATGTTTTGACAATGTGATTTGACAATATATTACAATATGTAGATTTAATGCCACCAAACAAGAGTTTCCTGTTCCTCAGGGAGATATTAATTTATGACATCAAGAACAATATATATCTACATTATTGTTGGCCAGAAAATGTCCTCTTCTCCCAGCAGAGTGTCTTTAACTTATGGCTGCAGAACCATCTGCCGGACAAAAAACTCTGTTTGGGAGCTTTAAGTAATAAGAAATGTCCTGTACACACAGTCGGCATATATCAAGAGCAAGCTTAATCATAAGACTGTAATGTCCATCTGCTCCAGTCACTGTTGATTTTAAATCAGTGTACACAAGGGCTGTCCAAACCTTCATTCAATTGAGGTATTTGAAAATATAATAAAATTTGGCCCCTTATTAACTTAAAATATATAAAATGCTGTCCCGACATTGGACACTGGGTGGCATTGTTGTGAGCAATGCCGGACATTTCAGGAAAGGTAAAAAACTGAATATGTGAATTGTATTTGTGTCTAATTTTCAAAACAAAATCAGCAGTTATGAAAGAAACAGACATCAAGCCAGATGTACTGAATGTGAACAGAAGAAAAAGCTACTTCCTTTAGCAATGTAGTGCCTCAGTTTTTGAGATGAAATTTCAAGTAACTCGATCTTGGGCCCTGAGTAAAAAAAAGTTTGGATACGTTTTTTACCTAATTTGCTTTAGAATCTGTTTCAGATTTTCAGCAGTGCTGACTGACCACTGATGCAAACCACTAACAAGGTCACAGGAAAATTATCTACAAAAGATCTCCGTCCCGGCCACAGTGACCAAATAAACTGTAAACAGATATCACGTTCCATTAATAAGCTAACAAAAATTAAAACCCAAGGAATGTGGCCATATACATTTCTAAATAATTTGAACTACAATATCAATGTCCTGAATACCAACATATTGGTACGCATGAGTCAATTTTTCATAATTTCTTGACAGTATATACGGACACTAGCATGCTAACACTTAGTGTAACACATTTTGTTTTCTTCAGGCCGGGTCTTTTTAAGCTAAAGGAAAATGCTTGTGTGTATTTGCGTGTTCACTTACAAAGCCAAATCCAGCTGACACCCAGCATAATTTCAGAAAAAAAAACTGTTGACTTCTATACAAAGATTCAAGACAAGAATAGAAAACGTATTAGTTTATAAAGCTTTTCTTGTCTGGATATACCAAGCTAGTTTGCATTACTTGTGTGTTATAGCCAGTGAGGTGTGGTCCTTCATCCAAATTTCCCTTTAGTTTTTAACATGATGCTTAAGCATTTAATGATACAACTTGCTGCCAACATATACACTTTTCCAGTTAATCTATCCACAGCATAAAACATCCTCTAAGCAGCACTGTTGCTCGTAGATCAATGTTGTGGACTGAATATAGTGCAGATCCTTGGTGCTTTCAGAGTCACAAATTATTTGAATAACATACAATATCTTTTATGTATGAAATTCTACAAGTTTGTGCTCACTGCAAACAAATAAGACAGAGAGATATCTGTACATCATAGACTGGGCCAAGCATCTGAACCTCTAGATTATGTTTCAGAAAATATATCTGCCGGGACTGCCAGTATAAATGGTGCTTGCAGTTTGCTACAATCTGAGGAGAACTGTTAAGGCAGTTAAGATTAGAGAGGCTCTCATAGGTGTTATAGTGAGTAGCCAAACAGTGCAAAAAGTCAAGACTCTGATCTACGGAACTAGGATATTCAGTTCTGGTTAGTGTAAAAATGCATAAGCTGCAAGGGAAAAAAGCACAGCTGTAAGGTTAAGTGGTGCACCTTTTTTTCTTTTCCAATGGTTTGTAGTCAGGCACATATGTACATTAATTTACATCTTTCAACATCACTTATTTAGCATAAATCATTTTACCTTAAAGAATATTTGAGACTAAAACTGAAGCTTACGGAATGTCTGCCACAATGTGGAAATCTAAAAAAAAAACCATCTCATAAGGTCATTTTGTTTCATGTGCTGAATGAGTTTGCCAAAATCAGAAAGTCTGCTATGAAACTGGATGAAATGGCCAAACCGATATAGAACTGCTGAGTCAGTGCTGCTGAGGGCAGGTAAACTAAGCTTACACATTAACATTAAAGCTTTGGCATTAAAATAAATAAATCCATACAGTAAAAACAAAAAAAATCTGAATAACAAATTTAAGTACATTTCTGTATATTTACATAACTACGTGTTAATGTAAATAACTGTGTACCCATGTAAGCATACATTTATGCTCTTTAGCTCAACAGCTCCAGGTACGTGACAGGCACCCTCCCTTTTTGGTTTCCTCTTTCTCCAATAAGCCAATCAGAGTCCATTCCTGGCACCGTGTACACTGTAATGAGCTAGACAAACCAAAGCAGAGAACCAAAAAAATCGAATTATAATGTGCAACCTTAATCATGATGTTAAAAAAATAATGTTTTTTATGTTACTGATTGTTCGTCCTTCATTAACTAACACAAAAAAATTACCTCGTCAGCCAAAAGTGAGAGCTCGCTGGTGTCAGCAGCGTCGTAGTCGTACAGGACTTTAGCTTTGCGCGTGCCGCTAGCAGGAGGCTGCACCTCCTCTATCTGAAGGGGTTCCATCTCTGGGCTCAAAGGGTTTATGGGCACAGCAGAGGAGGTGTCAGATGAATGATTTCCAGCGGACCTCGAACCGACCACAAATGAGTTTGGGTACCGTCTGAAAAAAGCAGATAGAGAAGCTATAAGAAATTACACTGCTTTTTAATATGGAATGCTAATGAAATTGGTGAGCCTAGGCCACAACATTGGTCTAGCAAAGTAGACTCATTCTCTAAGCTTTACTTACACATCACCGTTGGCACTGGGAGCACAAGGGAAAGGTAAGAAAGCCATACATTACACATCAAATGTAGCAGACTCAGTAAGAGGCTCCTTGTCCTTTCATCACCAATCTTAAAAAAAAATAAATCTGTAGGATCCCAACCTGCCAAGTTCTTTCTGTAGTTCCTGCATGAAGTGGTGACACTGGTTGTAATATGCAGCCTGAGCTTCCACAAACTCATGGAGGCACCGCAAGTGGTTCACCTGAGAAGATCAACACAAGTAGCATGGGAAATATACAGACAAGTTCTTGTTATAATAAAGAACGTAAACAAGGTTTTTACTCATCTTAAAAAGTTGTGTTAATCTTTCAAACACTGTCAGTAAATTATCTATGAATATTAAAATAGCTGTAAAAAAGTTCAATATATAAAGCTATCTATTGAGTCTCAACAGCTGACCCATTGTGTAACAGCTCAGACAACAGTGGTTACACAGTATACAGTCAATTTTTTTGTATATTAGTAAAGATTCTGGTTCACTGAGCATTTACTGACGAATCTATAAGCTCTACTGTAATGTTTCATAAAGGAACGCTCATCCAAAGTTCCTAGATGTTAATGCGTCACGCAGTAATAGAAATTCAAACACTCCGCCTGTTGACATAAGTTTACAGGTTTTCTGGTTCAGCCTCGTACTAGCCCCCCCGACAACATGCATCTTGAAGCTTACAGTGTTTAAACATGAAACTTGACTCACATGTGTGCTACTGATCCCCTCCAAGAGCAACCTTGTGACCTCGGCCTGCCGGTCAAACTCCGTCTGCGCCACGCGCAACTCTTGCTCCGCCTGGAAATAGAATCAGTACAGGGAATCACAAAATATCAGTAGGAGTATTAATTTTTATTTCATTTCATTCATTCATTCATTTTCCGAACTGCTGAATCCCAATCGGGGTTCCGGAGGGACTGGAGCCTATCCCAGGAACTTACGGGCGCAAGGCACACTGCAATCACACTCACATTCACACCTTACGGGGCCAATTTAGAGTCACCAATTAACCTATAGTGCATGCCTTGGGACTGTGGGAGGAAACCGGAGCACCCGATGGAAACCCACGCAAACATGGGGAGGGCATGCAAACTCCACACAGAAGGGCCCTACGGCCGTCCCCAGGGTTCGAACCCAAAACCTTATTGCTGTGCGGTCCTGGGTTATGCGCCTGGGTGGTGCTAGCCACTGCGCCACCGTGCCGCCCCTATGAAGTTTAATAATGAAGCGATATCTTTAAAATAGTTTAACATCTTTAAAATAGTTTAACATCATACCATCTATTTACTGGTAAAACAAAAGTATAAAAAATGGTGGTCCATGAAGAAATGGACTCTATTCGACTGAAAGTGAACCACTTACTTTTTCCACCTCCTCACTCCAGAGCTGGTTAACAAACATGGCAAACAAAGACAGACAGAGAAAGACTGATTTCAACACAACGCAAAACATACTGACTCTATGTCTTGAGATTTAAGATAATGAACCTGTTCTCAAAATGCACAAATTATGACAATTTCAAATGACAATTATGGATTTACTAGGAATATAATCTCTTTTATCTGTAATAGTTCTTAATAATATTCCTAAACCAGTACTATTATCAAAAAATAAAAGGACTGATTTGCCATTACGTTTTAAAGGAAGCAGCATCCCATGTCTTATGTCAAACAAAATATACACCGCATATCATTTATTCTGTTGGAAATCATATCACTCAAATTAATATGAGCTACGACATTTATTACAACAGACAGCTCAAATGAATAATGAATTCTGTTACATAAAGCATGATCCTTGACACTCAGCACACTGCATATACCTGAAGTCATGTGAATAAATGAATGTGCTGTTTACTCAGCCCTCACTAACAAAAGTACGTCATGGGACCATGAATGAAGAACGGATACACAGACTAAACACTGCACCTGAATGAATCAGCCTTGTGCATCCGGTCAGAGATTTTGTTCATTTCAGATAGCACTTTTATCTTAAAACTATGATTTCTGTCAAACATTTTGTTTTACTTCTTCTTAAAATTAATATAATGACAGAGAAAAGATCAACAAAATAAATCCCTTGTTGGCTTTGCCTAATGCATCCTTGTTATCTAACCCTATCATCACCGGCTGCTTTAGTAAAGTGTAGTTCAGTTTTAATAAACATTTTGTGGCCTTGAGAGAAATTTTTTTTACCACCATATCCTGAAGTAGACATAATAGATCAGTCTACCACTGTAGCCTTTTAAAGCCGAACGCTGTAATAAGTATTATTGCGTAGCGTAAGTGATAGGGTGGTGTCAGAGACATACTCACAGCTGACGCACTGGCGGACAGCACATAATTACGAGCTCTGGTCTCCTGGAAGTCTGGCACTGCCTAGAAAAAGAAAGAAACTGAGCTTTACAAAGTAAAACAGGCAGCCAGCCAAAAAAGCACAAAGAATTTTATATGCTGATCTGAAGGTTGATCAAAAGCAAAGGAAATGACATACAATCTTTCCAATTATGTAGCCATAACCATGCAAGAACTCAAAAACTGTAGTATCTTAGCTATTTATATTTATGAAAAATAAATATTAAGGTATGATGGAAGTACGTTAATAAGTTGAAGATGCATAAAATTCTTCTATATTAGGTGAAAGGTCATGCATCAGTGAATCATGCCTCAGTAAGCTCAAAGACCAGAGTATTATTTAACTGAGTGTCAAATTTCAATACAGTACTTAATTGAAATGTACAATAATACAATGCTCACATCTGATCTTTAATCTTTAGGAACCAATATAAAAAGTAAAAGAATACAAATAAAAAAGGATGAACATATGAACATGCTCACTGCACTGTAGCCTCTAATTATATATATATATATTTAAAAAAAAAAAAAATCCCTGTCTAGTCTAAAATGTATATTGTATATTGTCTGGTTTAAAATGTATATTGTTTAATGTATATTTTAGTATTTTTACTTATTTATTGTTTATTCCATGTGCCTAGTCGTGCCACTGCCTATTTATTCTCTGTTCTACTGTTCTTTGTTTGTTTGCACTGGAAATAACCTGGAGCCACGTTGTCTCGTCTCTCTATGTATCTGTACAGTATATAGCAGAGATGACAATAAAGTTGACGTTGACTTGACTTTGCAAACTTATTAATGCATACATTGCTCTGGAAACAGTCTACATTCTCACTGAATTATGGGTAAATACTAATTGATCATGGCATGGCTGAACCACTGATTTAATTGATGCTCAACTCCTGGCTACTGGAGGCGTCTGGAGGGAATAATTAGATTTGGTTTGCCTTAGCAACCATTCACCTGCACGGCATAAACACTGCAGCAAGAGGTGAATGCCAGTTTTATGACATGATGTGGGTTTCAAATAACATGGAAGGCAGTCTGTTGCAAATTTTTTCCCATTACCATCTACCTTTCAAGTTCTCATCAGAAAAAGCAAGTTGGATGCATGAAAATTCAAAAAAAGAAAAAAGGTAGGAAAATGATGCAGATTTGAAACGAATTTCACACCGATACTCACTTCTCCCTCACACTGCACAGACTGAAACAAAGACAGAAAGTTAGTGCAGCACTGGCTAGATGAGCAGACAAGGGGTGAGAGAAGCAGGGCAAAGAAAAGCAGCAAAGTAAAGGAGACGAGAAGAAACGTACTGCCACCTTGGCCTCTGCAGCCTTGGCTTTCTTTAGCCTGGCTTTACAGGCGTCTAGGTCCAGCCTCCGGTTCTCCAGAAGCCTCCTCTCTTTCTGTTGAGAGGAGAGACAGAGTTTGGGTCACAGTCCACCTTGAAATAATCCTGTCTGGAGTACAATTTGCACGTTTGCATATTTTCTATACATTCTTATCAGACTCTGTTGGCTGTTCTTCTTCTCCATATTCTATATGACGCAGCAACTATTACTAATTAATTACTAACCATAAATTATTAGTAGTACGATACGATAATATGTTTTTGCGGTAGACTTAGGGTTTGAACAGGACATCACACTCACTGTTATGGTCCTCCAATCTCCCTCTAGGAAATTCCGAAGGGGTGTGAGAAAACTAATGGCTGATGTCTGTAGAAACTCACGCTCGGCTCCTCCCAGTCTCCGCTGGCAGTCGCCCACCTGAATCAGGGTGCTTCCTACAAGGCAAGAAGATGGGAAACAAAGATGGCACCAAAAGCTAATTTAAACAGCAAATACCCAGTCTGAAGATTTGAGGAAAGTGTTCTATGATAACTCTGGCCATTAACGGTCCATTTGAAGAAAAAACATTACAAGACAAACACAATTCCCACATATAACACTGGGTTGAACTTATGACTTACTATATGCTAATACCCATTGTGGAAGTAAAATCCTTTATTCGAGTGTGTTGTACTCATGGTGAGTCATGTGATTAAATCTTTGTTAAAGGGTTGTGCATATGGTCAACACTTTACTGTAAACAGCAGGTGAGAGATTAATGTCAACATTTTTTTAAGAAAACCCGGAAGTTCAACAGGCTAATAACTACTAAATGAAGTAGCTGTGCACTTAAACAAAACAAAATGACTCTCTGACAACAATCTCCCAAAAAATCCATTTTGCAGCGAGCAACTTTAAGGATGCCAGACTCTGCAGAGACGTTAGTGAGGCCCTACATCCATTTGCAGACACTAGAGACCAAACGAAAAGCAAGCACTCAACCACGCATCATTAATGTGCCTGAGTACTATTGCTGAGTGCACTTCAGCATGAGAGAACAGACGTATTCAATGAACAACTGCATCTGTTCAATTTGATTTGTCTGTCATCATTAAGGCCATGATCTTGAATGTGCTGATGGCTATGTGTGGTACAGTGGAGTGCTATCAGTATTAATTATTAATTATATCAGCATCTGTTCTTGGTAAAAAAAAAATATGCCTACTATGGCAACATTGACTAAATATTTGAAAGGCAGTGTGGTTCAGTCTTTATATCGCCTACATTTTAATATGCAGACTTTGCCCATTAAAGAATTATAAGTGATCAAGTATACTGATATCAACACACAACATAAAGCAAAAATGCTGATCACGTAGTCTTTCAGTTTAGGCTAAATCCCTGCTGTGATGGCCAGTGCAAAGCTGCAGAATTGAATGCCATTTGACCTCTGAATAAAGCACCATTGATCCAGGCAGCAGAGAGAAAAAACAGGCAAAGAGTGTTGCTGGTCTGGCTGTGCGACAGCCTGGAGGAAGCAACACAGACACAGAAATCAATCCGATCACATTCACAAATTCCCGCATGCCTTACTGCGACATATGTTCAACTATAATGAATATATACTTGTACAGGTTGATATAGTATAAAATATCTTAAATATCTCAAATAGTTAATCTAATAGTTAATCTTTTAGTTAATCTAAATTGCAGTTAGCAACAATCTGCACCTCAGAACATGTGAACCAAGTGCCAGAAGAACCTATATCTCAGTCTGATTTTGGTTCAGTTTGGTTCAACTCTTACCATATGGGGTTCCTGTCCCAAATTCCTTGGCTGCCTCAAGCATATATTGCCCTAGGATTTCTCCATTGGTGGCTCGGTAAGGAACTTTCCGATCAAGTTTTTCATAAAGGAATTCTTCAATCCTGGCACCTGGCAGAGGAACATTATGTTAAAATCAATAAGGGGAATTGAGGGAGTTCTATAAGAGAGGAGAGACAAACACAGGGCGGGACAGAGAGAATGGAAACTAAACTGCAAAACAGACCGATGTATCTGGGAGATCAACTTTGAAATCACTTCAAAAATACATTCTGAGAACACACAGCTGCCTAAAATAGCACAAGTCCTCCGGCGTTACGAATGTGTAAAGAAAATGGAGTATCTCTATAATTTCAAAGCCAAAAAATGTACATTCATTATTATAGTAGCTAATCACCATCACCAGTTTAAGCATGCCATCTTTAGCATGAAAATTCACATGTAAAACAATCACAATCAACAATGAAACTATGAAAATTACTATCACAGTTGACCTGCCAGGCAATCCATGGGAAAATCAAACAATGTCACAAATGAGGATGTTCTGCAGACACATACAGTATAATACACACATACAGGGAATGTTTCAATGAAGCTTTCTCATTGATTAACATCAGCAAATCTGGTCCAAAGCTTGCGTGATGTATCTTGTCAGAGTGAATATAAATGTAAACCAGAAAAACAGTAGTCTGTTTAATTTCTGGAAAGTGGGTAATCACTTTCAACATTCAAAACTTAAACTAACATTAATATGGGTGTATTATATGACCAAATATGTATTACATCAATAGGAATACAGTATAATGTCGGTACAATTTATACTGGTGATTGGCTGGTATCGAAAAAAAATTGTAATAATTCCTGAAGGTCTTTTGCTGTTTTGATACTGCTCAAGCTGTTCAAGGGTTTGAAATCTAATTCAATTTGCCACCAAAACCAGAATGATGTTAAAAACACAAATTACTTTAGGGGCCAGTCTATGGTGAATACCAAGACCAGTTAGGCTGTTTTCTTAAGAAAATCAGTCCATACAGAAAGGTTCTGATGCAGGATTTATTCATCATATAACAGAGAACTGAAAGATCTCAAGTGCTCAGACATGCGTTATTTAGCTCTTTTTGGAAATGCTTAGGCCTTACAATAAAAAGTCCAACTGGATAAAAAGCTTATGTTCATTTAGAGCAGATGAAACAAGTCATCCTTTAAAGAGTATGAATGGAGGGACTGCCCACGGTGTAATTGGGGCACTTTTAAAAAGGTGGAAACACTTACCGGTGTGATCAACTGTAGCATGGGGGAGAGGGTCAGAAAGTAACAAGTTAGAGCTCACTGCCCCTCTCACACATGCTAGTATAGACATAATATACTCAAGTCACTTCATACTGATTCTTAATATTAATGTGAAACATGTGACAACGCATATAGAGTAGCATGTGACTGTGAAAATGTGCAGCTGTTCTCCAATAAAACAGGGCTCAAACTTCTCAAGCAAAGGTGAGGAAGGCCATAAAAATGACCTGTGGTCATGTACCCTTGAAAACAATGGAAAACCAGGAAGCTGTGAAGCTTAATCAACAATTCTGTTTAGGCATAAAGCTAAACGTAGCTACGTACTTGGGTTTGGCTGCAGCAGAACTTCTGTCTGTCTGTAGATTTTTTCTGTCCAGTTTTTGGTGCAGTCGGCTCTGGCAAGCAGGCTCTCAAAATGAGAATCCAACTCTGTCTTCTCTGCCTGGCCCAGTTTCTCTTCTGTATACTATAATGAAGACGCATGAAGTAAGTTAATGGTCACATCATTGGCATATAAAAAAGTAACCGTTAAGGTAAATACATCTATTAGAGATCTGAGATTCTGAACCTGATATAATCAAGAATTGAAAATCCATGTTCAAAAATTATAATAAGGTTTGTTTCAACTATTGCACTTCAACTCTTATACATAGACATGCTCTGATTTTATCTGAATAAGTGAACAAGAACTTTGCCACTACCCATCTAGCCCATGTAGTACAAAGACGTTAGCATATGGATATGAATTTTTAGACCCATTTCATGCAATGAGACACCAATTAATCAGATTAAACTGTATCTCTTACATTCATACAATTTTGCTTTAAATGTATTTTCACTTTTTTCATTTTTTTCTCTAAAACATATTGATTAACCTGCATGAAGAGGCGCTATATCAATAAACTTGCCTGTATGTTACCAACAGTAAATTTAACCCAATATGAGTGACTGAAAATCTTTGTGGAATTTAATAACATTCTATGACATTCTATGACCAAGGTGCATGACATTCACTGGTATACTTTATTAAGGAAACAAAACCCAAAAAACTTGACAGGAATATTAGTTTAATTTTTTATTTCGGGACGCTTAGCTTTTATCCCTGGACGTCACTGCAACAAAATGGTGGGATCAGTTGAAGCACCATTACAAAGTTATAATAACCTTCGGCACACTTGGTGCAGTAACGGAACGCAGTATGAGCTGTAAATTAAAACGTGAAAAACGTTGAAGGGAGAAAACATGACGTCACAGTCTGTTTTTGTTGTTTTTCTCCTAACGTTTTCCTAACTGTTCCATTACAACTTCAGTACAACTTGCAGGCGCATCATGACGATTGCAGGCAAGCAGATCCATATAATTCTATATTTTCCTGTCAGGTACAAAGGCAAATAATACTGCTGGGCACAATCAACACAGTCGACATATCGAAATCGAAAGAAAGTGATGAGGTGTTGCGCTCGGTGCATTCAGTGCATTCAAGCTAACGGGCTAGTAAATTTACAGAAGCATTTTCAAAAGCTCTTATACCTACCTGTACGGCGCGAGAAAAGAATACTCCAGCGTCGGAGGCCAGTTTCTTTACGCTGAAATCCATTGCGCCAGTGAACAAACCTAGGACACAAATGCAGAAATCCCCGCAGCATCTGCAGCTCCGCAGAGGCCGGTGAAAGCGATGTAAACTCAGCCGCACGAAGCTGCCCGTGTCAGTGTGTGTGTGTGACGGAGTCTGAACTGTGCCATCAGCGCTGTCACGAATCGGAAATCACGAATCGGCAATCGACTAGTCGGCCTCGTTTAAAGGGGAACTGCGCGAGTTCCACGGCATTAACCTTGCGGAGTGGAACGAAGTGACTCGCTTAAGCGAACGGTAGTAACACATTTGAACGTAAATTTTCTGTTATATTCATTCATTCATTCATTCATTCATTTATTATCCGAACAGCTTAATCCCAACCGGGGTCGCCGGGGGCATCGGAGCCCAGACACCTGTCACTACGGTGGGGCCCAACCCTGTGCAGGCGTCAACACATCGCAGGGCACACGCACTTAGTTTAGAGTCGCCAATTAACCTATATGATTTGACTTAATAAGCTCAACTAATTTTACTACAAATACAAGAAACCACAAGTCTTAACATACTGTTAATATGTTGTTGTTGTTGTTGTTGTGGTACAGCACGCTGTAATAAAGCGCACCTTACTTTTAGTTCTTGTTTTAGCATACTTTATATTACAGACATATATGTTGCATTTGCAACAACTGACATGTTTTAGTTTTGGATGTCCAGTGGACTTGTTTGCTTGTCCTGAACACATGCTTTGGAATTGCAGTATAGACATTTTGCCTTATTTGTTTGATTTTGTGGACATGATGGTATAAATTGTTACAAAGAGTATTCTAATTCCAGGCCTTACCCTTTGGCCATAGTGAACTGTCTGGTAATATTGACATTTCTGTGTCTGTGTCAAAGTTCTGTACCAAAAGTGACATGCTTTCTCAGTGGTTTGAGCTTTGTCTCACTTTGCGTTGTCAGACATTGTTGAGCAACTATTACAGCCGCAGATACCACAAGTATTTGTAATAATGCAGACAAATAAGCAAAGAGTTGAACACTGTCTGTTATTCACACTGTTTTTGTGGGAATACCACCCCTTATTTTGTACTACCCCTCGTTGTGCTCCACTCTACATGTAAAGACATTACACCACTTGTGTATTTAGTTGGATAACCATGGTCCCCTCACCATACAATGAGATAAAGATGATCTGTGTCCTTTCTCCTTGTCAATGCAAGGACATGACTGCAATTACTCATTGCTGCATTTAGCCCCATATGCTTTCTCGCCCTCCTCTTCCAGTTCAATGAGTAAGGGCCCAACTTTTTCTGATTGTTTTTTTAATGCCACCTGTCAAAAATATCCTACAGTGACCTGTGGGACTTCATCATCATGTTGTTGGAGAGTTCATGTGCCAGCAGGCTGCTGTCACAATCCTTTTTTTCTCTGGAAAGACTGGCCATGGAGTGGCCAATTTGTTGAGGCCGTGTGGCTACTGGGACACAAAGACCCTTTCACCCACTGGGACCAATTTACTGACTGGCTCTAATATCTTTTAACGTGTACTTCAAGTGTTTGCCAAAAGGGGGCAGGGGTTAGTCAGTCCACCAAGGCCCCTGTTGGTTTCAAAGAATCATTTTTAAGCTTTTTATTAAGAAAGTAAAAAATATGCGAATGGTGAAAACCAAATAACGTCACTACAGTATAATCTGTTTTAGCATTATTACACTGCTTCAGCACCTTCTTCAATCTGCCTTAAAAGTTGGTTATAAGATTGCATGCTAGCAAGTATTAAATATATGTATAATTTTAGAAATGTGCACATACATAGTTATATCAGTAATATTAACTAACAAATAGAATTTTATAATATAAGTATGTATTACTTTTATATATTAATAATGTTCAAACCTAAGCATAGGTGTTATTATTTTTGTCTTTGAGCAGAAGAGGCCATAGGAATGTGACATGCAGACTTCCCAGAAATTCTCCACAATGGCATGCAGTTCTCACTGGTCTGTAAATTAAATTCTATCTTATAAGTAGCAGGCATACATCAGCCAGTTGCATTTGAGCATGGGACACCCAACGGCTCTGCTTATTTTTGTGTCTTTAGGATCAATAGTGGTGTTGGCTCAGACACCTCCCCTTGTTCCGTTATTGTCTATGAATAGAAAGAGTGGCTGTATTAAAGTGAGCGACTGCAAATGTATCATGCATGATGGACGTGGGGTTATAGATCTGGGAGTGCTGGCGGATGCTGAAGGTTTTCTGGACCGGTACAAACGTGTGACGTTTGAGGATGTGGCAGGTGATGTGGAGGTTTTGGTCTCCATCAGTCCATGTCTACCTTTCTCTGAGCCAGAAGGCTTTGCTCCTGATTGTGCAGCAGTAGCTGCCTGCTTGATCGTAAGGTGTGTTTTAACAAATATAATATTTTGCATTTCAGATAAAAATGAATATAAATACTTCATATACTTCATGTATACATGTGGTTTATTACAATGTAACGATAAACTAAAACCTACAGTATTCATTTGAATATTTTCTCAAAGGGAGAAGATATATTGATATAAACAAATGTGTTAATCCACAGAAAGAACAAATACGTTAATGAATATATGAACTACGGTAGACACAAAGGAAACCGATTTCACTACAATGATACTCTGAAGACTCTCTCTGTCTCTTATTCAGGTAGTTTAACCCTTTCATGCATCTAACTATTTGGGTTGACATCTAGTCATATCAAAGTATCTTCTATTTGAGTGTATGCATATACAATATATACTATGGTCTTATGTATTTTTATATTTTATTGCATTGAAGCTGAGAGCTACCAAACAAAATTTTATGTGTAAGCAAAATCACAGTAAAGATTTCTTATCTTATCTCTGTTTTCATCAAATTAAATATGCATGTTTGACAAATTAATGATTTTGGCCCCTCTGCCTCTTGCAGCAGACACTTATACTGAGGTTCAGACTATGGTGCATTACCAGTGCAATCCAAACCGTTCCATTTCCTACAGCCAGAGCCTCTATAGGAAAGGACCACTGGAGATTTGGGTGCAAAGTCCCTGTGCGTGCCCCAACGCCTGTGCCCAGGTGGATGTGGGACATGGCACTGTCTTCCTCGTCATTCTTTGCCTTAGTGTGACTGCTTACTTTATCTTAGGTATGTGAGGTCTCTTTAATGGGCAAAAAAAGTCTGTTCAAGTTTTATATGATAAATGTAAAAGGTGGTCAAAGATAAGGTGCTTCCTGTTTCTAACAGGCTCTTGTGCCCTGAGGCCCTTCAGGACCGGCAGCAGTGTCCAGATTGCTCCTGAAGATAGCGTGTGGTGTATGCCCTGCTATAAGTTCACAGACCGACCAAGGACCAGGCGTAAGAGACACTACTCTCTGAGGGAGGACACATTGTGAAACAGACGTATCATGTACTGCCAAAGTGCAACGGTCGACATTGCATATTTGGAAAGATTCAAACGGCAGATGACAAACTAAGCAGGCTTCCAATCTTGATGTATTTGTTTAAACAAACTGTATAATATTATTGGTCAATGATAGCACAATAATTAATATACCATTAATAAAACACAAAATATGTTAAGAATACTTGTTTATTTAGTTAAAAACATTTAATAGATTCACAAAAATAGCTACATGGAAATATAAGTGAATTCCATTGAAATGATTTAAAAAAATTTGCTTTAAATTACACATGTACTGTTAACACAGACTGAGAAAATGTTAGCTTATGTAGCTCAAAACTCCATGCAGAGGAGAGCTGAAATGAAGAATTCATTACATGGTGCTGATTATACAAATGTCATTTTGCCAAAGGAGTTCAAGAAACAATCGAAGAGGATTCATGCATTCCAGACACATACAAAACCTGGTAATGAACTGACATGAAAAATAGATATATACCAACTTTGCCAGCATTAAACCAGGCTTCATCATTCATGCACTTAAAATGAATGTCATCCAAGAGAAATATATAGTAATCTGTACTAAAGTGCTAACTGACAATGTCTAAAAAGAGAGACTTTGTATAAAGAAAACAAGAGAACTCCAAATGCAGTCAATTCATAACATCAGTACCATGGCCTAATAAAAGAAGAAACATAATTTTTGCTGTACTATTGTAAAAAAAAAAATTAAAGCATGTAATGAAAGGGGAAAATGACCAGCCAGCTGGTTAGAAATGTAAAGGAGAACATTTAAGTTTAAAACCATATCTTAGACAATGCAAAATGATTGAAAAAGATGCTCAATGTCACATAAAACATCAAGTATTTTTGACAAAAGTGCTGCATCGAGTATCAAACTGTCCTTAATAGACAAGATAACCAGAGAATCAGTGCTACTTTAACAGCAGTCAGACTGAACCAGCCACTGACTACATTTAAAGTAACTTCACATATTATATTCCAAAAGGTTTCCCTATTGGACTGTTCTCTGTTTTATGGCTCTTACAGAAAATGTGTTGGTGTAAAGTGCAGTTTAAAGAGGAATATCATTGTTGATTGGCAAAATCCTGAAGAGACAAAATCTACATCTCACATGGCAGTTGCAGAAAAAAATGTTACATTTGGCAATATAAACAAACGGTAATAACAATTATGGGTGAAATAGTATGGGTGAAGTGTCAAAGATTCAATAGAAATACTCAAAAAAGAACTTGACTAAGACACCAATGTATGAGAACACACAATGATCTGGGGTCAGACAAAATGGGAACTTCAGTTCTAATGAAATATGGGAACAATACTGAGACCAGCTAGTACTCCAGGAATACTGCACAAATGTTCATACCAAAGAACACTCTTCTTCCTAGAAGCCTGTGTTTGTGGGTTCATGATGGGGCAGGTAAGTGAACAAAAGGCAAGTAACTTGCCGCAATTTTCCTTGCAGAAACACAATGGAATATAACATTTCGACACTGAAGAACTGAACAACAATTATAGTCCCTACAAATACAATACAGACAGTACAAAGGTTTGGGTTTTCAAACACATATACAAAAGGTAAATGTGTGGGATCAGAAAGTAAAAGTCCTGGTAGGGTTTCCTTCGAATTGTTCACATATACTAGTAGATTGTGTTTAGTAGCAAACCTCTACTGAAACTTTCCACTTTCTCAACCCTGCACACACACAGAGAGACACACAGGCACGAAAACCAACAGAGCCACAGGTAACGAACCTCATCAGTGACAGTGGGTTAGTTTTTAAAGCACAATTCGATTTCTTATCACAGTTACAGGGTCAAATTCCATCCGATACACCAGCGTTTCTCAATCCCTGTCCTCACGGACCACCGCTCTGCACAGATTCGACATTCCCGACCCACAGCACAGCTGATGCTACTGATTAGCTAATTAGCAACGTAGGGCCAGCGTGCGACAGTGCAGGAAATACCGAATATGTGCAGAGCGGTGGGCCGTGAGGACTGGGATTGAGAAACGCTGCGATACACAATATCCCTTTGCACATCAAGGCAAAAAAAAAGAAACCGTAACCAGGTATGTGGTACACCCCACTAAAGTAGTGTTCTAGATTTAATGGCACCTTGTAGAGACCTTCCATGTCTATACACCCTCTAGTGTTAGAGACAACCAAATCCTGCCATACATCAAGGCGAGTTAAAAGGAATTTGCTATTTAGTATGGTGGGGACGTGGTTTGTGATGTGCTCCCTTTCTTCTTTAACGTACACACAGTGCTGCGAACATGGCCATGGTCATGGCTTCTAATGACTTTCAATCACCACAGGTTCATACACGCCAGCTGTAACCCTAAAAAAAACCCCCACACACATCAAGCATGTGGTCAAAAGTACTGATGGATTCAAATATGACTTGGATCATTTTCAGCATGAATGCTCAATTATTCGGAAACGGAAAACCTCTAGTATATCTTTTGCTTGCAATATTAAACATCAATGCGTTTGTATTACTGGCTTACCTGTTTACCAGTTGAATCCCACTTAATGCAGTAGTCCCATCTTTACTGACAAACAGTCTCAGATTACTGTCTAAAAGACGAAGTTAAAAAAGAAGGCATGACCAAGAGAAGAAGAGAAGATAAGGTACAGAGGAAAAATGTACAATTAAGTATTAAGAAGGAGCAAATAAGGTTATCTACCTTCATTGTTACTGATGTCAGCAAAGTTCTGACTCTGAACTATCTTCTCCACAATGTCATCAGCGTCGATGCGTGTGTCGTCGACCCAGGTGGGCTGATTCTCCACAGAGTCCTGCTTTCTCCTAGACATAAGTGAGAGGAGATTGAGGTATACTGTATTTGGTATGGGAGCGGGCCGGTGAGAGCGTGTTAGGAGGACAGTCGTACCTGAGCGGCCTGTTGGAGGGCGGTGCTGGTCGAGGCGGACGCTGGGGTCTCTCAGGGCGATTGTCGCTCTCTGAGGGGGCATCAGCACTCACACTGCTGCCTGTTGAGGTGTTTCTGCGATGAGTGAGGTCTGAAAGGCTGGATGAGCAGGAGTGTTCCGTGCTATAGCCTGTTAACACACAACCACACACAAATGCCTTTATATGTATACGTGAAACAAATACACAGTCTATATCCCTACCGAGACAATAAATAGCGGTTGAATAACTCCATTCCCTGTTTAATTTCTGTTAGCTTTCTACTGAATATTCATATGGACCAGTCATTTATTGCATGTTTTTTATTTATTAATATTTTAAAAATTTCTAGATATTTTTAGCACCACGCCACTATGCCTACTTTTTGACACTTAGCAAAATTTACTTGTTGAAGGCTTACCTATAAGTTGCACTGAACATGCAAAAAGGCATTAGCATTGGGATTGTATTAAATTTCACGATTGCACTTTTAGTCTGAGCAAGTGAATTAAACCAGCAATTATTGTAATAATTGGAATGATTGTCCTTAATGTTCTTATTGTAAACAGGAAATGTTGTAGCTTTTTTGTAGTTTTATTTTATTTCAAAATCATACAAATTTAAAAGCGTAAAAACATGTACTTTCCGTTAACACACTGACAACCAACAAAGTGTCAGTGAAGTATGTCAAACAAACTGTCCCACATTCACACAGAATAACAGCCCCTCAGAGCGAGGAGAAGACACTAAAGGAAAAACAAAGCAGAGGAAGCCAGAATGACGCTTCCTGAATCCATGACCAGGGCAACCACTAATGGGCACATAGGGAATACAACTCCTACTGCCTTCCCTATGCAAGGGCACGAGACACAAACAGACACAGCACTGGGATGTTTGTGCAACATAATAGGGGCACACACATACACACACCTGACAGTTTGCTTTGTTGACTAGCGTAGCTGGAGTTGCGGGAGTGACCGGTGTGGAAAGATTCATCTGGGCTGGAGCGACTCTGATCCCCGTCCTCCGGTATACCTGAACAACGCAAAAACAGAAAAAGTGGTCAAAAAATGGACAAGGTTAAAGACCCAGTAAGGTCAAAATAACAGCTGTCATTAATCACCTTGTCAATGTGAATATGAACATTGCTACATAGGTAAAATTCCGTTTCAGTGGTGAAAATACAGGCGGTACTTTCTATGCACAGATGCTGAATGGGTGTCGGCTCAAAGTGCTGAAGCACCACCCAATGCTACAGGATAGTAAGCACAGTCTGGGCTAATATGGAATCCAACACGAGATAGCGAGGCTATGCTAAACATAACCTCTACGTGTAGGCAGGCTGCATTTTAGTTCCACCCTAATTAAACCTACCATGAAAAGCCGTGAAAAGCTCCATAACTCCTCGACATTGTAAAACTGACTTCAGGCGTTTTCAGACAAACACAATTCACATGTTACCAAAGCAAGGACGGTATTCATCTTATTGGGTCTTTAACAAATGAGCTACACAAGAAAATAAGTGCTACACAACAAAAAAACTTATAAACTAATATATACTCAACTCAGTATTCCCAATATTTCAAACAATAAAGATAAATTGATCATTTCTAGGGCACAATCCCAATGTTTTTTATTGAACTATATTCAGTGGTGGCAAGTTATTTAAAACAGTTATTATGTTTTTGGGCAGACACTGCGCATCACTTTGGGGACACACCTGTGCCGAGAATTGATGGTCTGGGTTTGGCAAGTCCGCCTCCTGCCGCCGTAGCTGTGCCCTCTCCTTTACAGTCCAGCTGCAGAGACGGCTCACGGCCAGGTACTGAGATGGTCTTGACAGCACTAGAAGGACTAAAGTTAAAAGAAAAGAAATGTGTAACTGTGAATGACACACTAACTAACAATGTAAGGCACGATAACAAAAAACGGGCTCGTGAACAATTAGAGAAAGGTTATTGAATATAAGGTCTCAATTAGAACTGTTCACCAGAAGAGGGCGGCACACCCCAGCTCATTGTGGTGGGAGGAGGAAACACTCACGTTTTAAAACATGGGTCTGCAGATAACAGAGTCATCCCGATGGTCACCTTCAGAAGAAAACAAGAATATTAAATTCAATTAAAATTAACAGCACAGACATGAATGTTTAAAAAACTCCCTTTTATGTCAACAGACACCAACTTTGAGCTTTGTTCTCGGACCTTTAAAATGGAGTTGTCCTGTCGCGTGTTCTTGGTGTTGTAACCTTCAAGCAGACAGCAGCGTGCGGTGGAGCCTGAGCCAGCAAACTCCGCCATGTTCAGATCGGCAAAGCCCAGCTGAGAAAAGCACCAAACTTCAAAATTGAGTTTAATATAGATACATTCATCTATCTAACAACAAGGCACTCCAGTCCATATCCATATGGACCTTGATACAACTGCCTGTCACATGAATGTGACATGAATATTACTTGGAATATCACTGCTGGTCTCTTTGAGGGAAAGGGCTTTTTAATATAATCTAGGAAAAAGGATTGTTGTCATTATGGTTTATTCATTATAAGGCCACAAAAACAAAAGCCAAGAAACTTTGAAGGGGACTTGGGATTTGACTTTTCTCTAGTGCTCTCTCTTTTTCTGTGTCCATCTGTTCATCTCTCCCTGGCTGATACCAAACAGTCAGTCCAGCAACAGACACAGATACGGAGTATTGACTTAGAGGAGATTTATGGAGTCCCCTGCCCTGCATGGGAATGCTGGCCCAGCTTGTTGAGGGCTGTGCTGACTAAACGGAACCCATTCTTCTTCCCGGATAACTATGACTGATTACTGGGTCTCTAAAAACTACATCCGCTCATTTTCACTACCAGGATGTTCGCGCTGTCAGTTTCCTGTTCTTATGGACATTATGGACATGGGTGTGTAGAGCATGCTTTGTGAATCTTTAGTTGAAAAACATGAGATATTCTTCTTGTTTTCCATAATGTAGGACCGTGACTAGAAATAATATATTTTGTCTTTATTAATCTGTAGGCGTCTGTAGGGCTTAAACTCGCATAATTGCTTTTATCTGTAAAAATAATGTAAATAATTGGATGGTTTTACATCATTTAAAAAAGGCTTAAAAATATTAAAAGACATCAAAATGCATTGTCCTTACCCTATGAAATGAATAAATGATTCTAACTTTTAGACAAAATTTGCTAAAATTCTACGGTTCAGAAGAGTTCACTTAAGCAGCATTTAATACCCAACAAAAAATATATATATTTTGCAGTTTTGCCATGGATCAAATCTAGTCTGCTGTCATATACAGAAAATACATAAAAGTTAAATGATCACTGTATTATCCATTGACCACTGGTACTCCTGGTACACAAATGTTATTATCTCACATCTCTATGAAGTGTTTATGAATTTATGAAGTAAGATATAAAGAGGATAAGGAGTGTGCAGCTGTGATACTAGGTGAAGAAGCTGTTGAGAAACGTAATGTCTTCCAGACGCTCCTCCACAGCCAAAGCTCCTTGGCAGTCGTCACAAGGCAAGAGGCCTCTTTCAAAAATCCTCCAAACTCCTCTCTTTTCTCATTTCTCCCAAGCATAATTATCCAGAGATCTACTGTAATCCACTTTTATATCATAACTAAGTGGAAACTGATAAATTTAAGTAGAGCAGGACTGGAATAGTGTAGCAGACAGATTTCTTTCCCTTGTTTTGTTTTGTTTTTTAAACGTGTTTAACTGTTCAGGTCATTAGAGTTAAATGGGTGTGTCTTTTGGTATAACACTGGGCCATATATCCTGTTGCCTTATTGTAAGGCATTTCATAAAGCTTAACCCCACCTCATATTTTGGGCAGGCTATCTTCTGAGAAGCTGCGGTATATTTAGCACAGGGAAATCCAAACTTAGCCTGGAGGTGGTGGGAGTGGGGGGTGGAGGTGGCAAAAGGAAGACCTCCATTCACTGATTCTTCAAGACTTTCCCAGTCTTTGTGTGCTACACTGAATTGAAGAATTGTGGCTCACATGAAGTCTAGACCCAGTCCAAGTCCTACTTTTCCTCGAAAACAAATGATCAATAAAAGTCCAAATCGGACCATTAAGAATATGATCAGCTGATCAGATGGCACTGAAATACGTGGATGTGGATCTTGTGACACACACATGACCAATACACAAACATGTTTACAAGGATTTTTACACCTACAGGTAATGATCACACAAGCTTAGCAGCACAGTGTCAGCTGGCCAGAGGTCAAGGACAACACTGTATGTAACAAAGAAGCATTTGGTCAAACTGATGTAAATATGCAATGTGAACTTAGCAAATACTTTGAAATTGGACCCTATGGACGTCTACTGACTTAGCAGCACAATACTGAACTAATTTCAGCTTAATGTTGTTCTGCCCAGCAACAATGCGGGATTCGAAATATCCCTTGGACTATTTTTGTATCTTTGCTTCTTTAAATAACTAACAACTCATCTTGATCTATTGCTTGTTGTACATTAAATGTTCGTGCGCCCGGTCGCACAGAGGAGGATGGGGTCCCCCTCCGAGTCTTGGTTCCTCTCAAGGTTTCTTCCTACTAGAGGGAGTTTTTCCTTGCCACTGTCGCCTCAGGCTTGCTTGTTGGGAGGTTTAGGCCGGTTATATGTAAAGTGCTTTGTGACAATGACTGTTGTTAAGAGCGCTATATAAATAAATTTGAATTGAATTGAATTGAAATGAAATATAAATGGTTGATAAAGTATGGGCCATACATCATAGAGTATATCTTAATATTGGAAATGCAGTTATACTTTTTTTTCCCCAAGTATTCCTATATGCCACTTGATATTCATTCCATATGGAAAATGCTATTGTGCTATGTGTAGGAGGGTGTGTAAGTGGAAGTTTCTTCATACCTTTGAATATGTTTTTCCTCCTTTGAGTTCCTGTAATCAAAACAGGATAAGTTGAGAACCCTGTGCCTTGAAGTGCAGGAATGTTTACATCAATGCCCTTAGAGGGAACATCACCTCAAAATGGCTGTCATAATAAGTTTATTTGAGTTTGACACTCTTTATTTGAGTTTGACACATCTTCAAAGAACTAAAATACTATCTTACAGTAGCACTGCGCCTAAACAATTTACTTAAAATCATGCATTACAGCAAACATCCTATTGCTCATTCAATGTGTAAAAACATCAGTATTTTATAATTCAATTATAACGTTAATCTTCTACTCTGGCTATAAAATTTAAGTGTTTGTCTTTCAAATTTCATACAAGCTAAACTTGTTCAAAGCTTAACTGAATATGAAAGGTATTTTGGACAGTACCTTCCTTACAGATACCCTGCAGATGCAGGGGTCTAGAACACCAGTGTTAGGGTTAGCACTCATCTTGCACACGAAGGAAAATCTCTTCTTCCAGCGGACCGCGTTCTCCTGGACCTCCTCTCTAATGGCAGAATGCACAAAAGTTTTGGGGGTTATGTCATTGAGTTTCAAAGTAAAATGGTCACAATGAGATCAGAGCAGTTTGCTGATTTTGGATATTCACTTCTAACGTCTCAAGCTGTGTTGCCATCTAACACGTTAGAAGCTAATGCCCTTTTTTAAACATTCAAATGTGCAAAGCAGAGTTTTGAAGTTCAAAGTATGAAGGGAACTGTGGACAAGCAGTTTCTGAAACCTAACCTTTTTGGTACCTGACATTGCCTGTTCATCTCACTTGTGATCGGTATTAAGTTCTGCCGTTTTCAAACTGGTCGTAGCGACAAGCAGCTTGACAAACTGGCACAAGTAGTGCTGAAAACCTTGATATGAACCCAGTTTGAATAAAGGGTAGGCCTGAGTCTGCATTATGTTTGAAAGCTGTTTTTTGGAGGCAGCGCTAACAACTCACTCAAACTTGCAAGGTTGCAAGTATTCGCTAATTCTGGCACACACAAAAACACACACACACGCACACATAACACAGCAACCACAAAATATAAAGGGAACTATGGGGGGAACATTGAATAAAGAAGCCAAATACTGAATATGCATGAGGCTCTGACCATCTGCTATGCAAATAAACAGCTATTAATATGACAGAACAGACTCTATGGTGTGTAGCTCTGCTCCTGCAGGAAAACCCATACACACAACATTTTAACCATAGACATACAGCAGCAAGAACGAGCTATTAGCACTTCAAGTAACATTTTACACATGGCTTCGCGTGGCTCCCACTGAATGCCTGCAATAAAACATTCTCAATGATTACAAGCACAAGGCTCATGTGAGAAATGATGCCAGTGCATTTAAAATCACATTAACCCATAGCATACCACTGAGAATACTCAGACCCAGCTTAAGAGAACGGTGCGCCAGGTGTTCATTATAAAAACCACATTGTTGTGCCCCATAAAAAGGCTTCAATGCATGAACTGTGTGACAGGGTTAAACACATCAGGGCTCTATAATAGTCCTGCTAGGCAAGACCCCGATGGCAGGCATACATCATACAGGGTTGGTCTATGAAGGGTTTATAATACTTAAAAATGGCTGAGTGCCAAAGAGGGCATCTGTTCTTAATTCCTTTCCACATTTGGAAAATAGTGGCACAAGACCACGGCAAAAGACCGCCAAGGGCCATGGAGATAAGAATTCCTGAGCAAAAATGGGATGAAAAGGCATTACATTTTCAATACTGTAAACCCTTACATTGGCAGTATTGCTGATTCTTATCCATGGAACTAAAGCGAGGCAGGTGTATGTCTTTCTTTCTCTATGGATGGTTAGTGCCTGGCATAACTTGCTGGACTACTTAAAAAAAATAAAAAATCAGAGCCAGTGAGGTCTAATGGTTCAGCCTCCTTCAGTTCATCACCCCTCCATACACAGACTCTCTTACACACACACACACACACACATTCTTCACTCACATTCCTGGGAGCAAACACGCTTTGTTGTATCGTCCTAGTAACTACAATCACGCTGTGTCCATGACAACTCTCACAGCACTGACCGGGGGAGTAACAGGAGTGGGTGGGTGGGTGGGTGTATGTGTGTGAGAGAGAGAGAGTGCAAGAGAGAAGGAAAGGGAAAAGGGCATATAGGCCTAATCTTTGTGCCAGGCAACAATAACATCTTCAAAAAAGTTCAAATGTTTCATCAGACTTCACAGCGATTAGCACAAGACTTTGGCCTTGCAGCTTTGAAAAAAGGCTATTATGTTCACTTTTCAAGCCCTTAAGGGCTGACAAACTAACTAGTATATTTTTTTATAAAGAGGATGTAAATAAAGTAATAAAGGACATGAACCAAAAGTAATACAAATAACAATACCATGTACTGTCTCCTCTTAAATTCAGTCATTTACACTGACTTACCAACTATTTGAGTCAGATCATAAGGTAGTCTGAAAATGTAATCACCAAAACAAATTTCATGCAGGAAAAATAGTAACATTTATGTTTTTTAACATTCCAAATTCTCCTATAAACACTGTGTCTGTCCTGTGTTTGGAGCACAGAGCCTTTGTTAATCCTTCAGCTTGCTCTCCCACTGTGGCCAAAAGCGAAACCGATCATGCGTCCTTCAATGGGCCAATTGTCAGGAGACTCAAGACAAATTTGCTGTGTACAAAAGAGCAAACAGCAAGGCATCTCAACATGAATTTGTGGCAAATTATGTTGCCTAGAGGGAAAAGAGACTTTAAAGTAAATCTAGGATTTTTTTTGGAATCAATTTTTTTGGAACTGAGGTGCAAACCTAGGAATATGTGATGCATCATCACCTGTAAAAGATTTAAATGTGAGTGTATGTTTGTATGTGTGAAATGGTCAATCACACACAAACTCACTTGGAATTACTTACTGGTTCCATACAGAGTGATATTGGAACTGTGTGATTTGTTGGAAAAATAAAAAGGTTTTAAATGTTAAAAAAACAGAATAAAATGGTTTTATAAATCACGGAACGGAAATTACACAAAAAGGATGAGTCAGTCCCTTACCACACAACAACCTAGCCTCTTAATTTCTGTCAGCACAAGAGCTTGGTGCCCACAAAAGCCCATCATACCACTAACAAGACAGTGAACTGTACGACTCACTACTATAATAAAGCCACAAGAAGTCTGGGCCTGCAGGTCATTAAACCCAAAAAGATCATCTGTGGTTTTGAGGCCATACCACACAACACACTGGTCTTTTTTTCATTCAGCAATACTTTTGCCTAACTTTTCTAACATGTATCAGTCGAACAAAAGCAAGCAACAACTTAAATGGCCCTTCAGAAATGACACAGCTCTGTGTGCCTGGCTGGGTTGTGTAAGCTCTAAGATCTCAACCAGACTGCAACGAGCCAAACTGAAACTAGAAACTCACAAGCCTGGATGCTCCAGCAGGACCGTGTCACACTCTGACAGTGGGTAGATAAACATCCCCAAAGCAGTGGCCTCCAAAACAGGCCATATGACGTCAGCCCGGACCTTCCTCTGCTGGCTCTTCCCGGACACAGGGGTGCATAACTTTCCACTGGTGAAGTACAGTAAACTAGCTCAGATAGTGTGGTTTATGAGAGGCTTTGTTCATGGAATTAATTTGTTAGTCAGTTTACCGTTTAAATAAAAAAAAATCTTAAAGTAACACTGCGATCAAACTCCTGCAATTGTTACATATTTTGAGCAGACTAACAATTAATAGATATACCCCAAATGTCTTTACATTATATGGTAAATTTTCAAGAAAGACAATCTAAACTATTTACTGAGCTTATCAATAGGCAAGCATAGCTGGGGCCAGACACGATCTCTCTCTCTCTCTCTCCTCCATTTCCTGCCAGCTTGAACCCATCTGCCTCCAAGAAGCATTGGGAACGCGGCCCGGGTACACATGGTCAGGCAAAACGC
The DNA here is from genome assembly GCA_032718565.1 of Distichodus sexfasciatus. Lineage (NCBI taxonomy): Eukaryota > Metazoa > Chordata > Actinopteri > Characiformes > Distichodontidae > Distichodus > Distichodus sexfasciatus. Next base: position 2,198,504 of record JAVGVS010000051.1, on the reverse strand, counting down.
CGGAACATTCTGCACCATGCCCGAGTCATAGGCCCCTGATCCTGCAGCAGCATGGGGACCAAATCTGATCCTGCGCAGGAAGTGGCCTAATCGGGGCCTATGGTCTACATCAAATATACAAACACACAGTGTGCCAAATCATACAGATTAATAGTTTAGCCGTTAAACAAACAAACGGTCACTGAGTGTATAAGCCTGAAGCTTATACACATGCAGTCAACCCCAAACTGCACATTGTAACTGCTGACCCAAGAACATACGGTTATGCAGGAACGAATCAAATCATCAAGTGGAAGGAGCATATCAGCTACAATGACAAGTCAATACACAGAGAGGAAGTAAAGGAGCTAGCCTTCTGGTGCAGTGACAATAATTTCTGTCTAAACGCAGTGGGGAAAAAGTATCAATATCACTCAGCATCAACAGTTCCAAAGTAGAGACATTTACATTTATGGCATTTAGCAGATGCTCTTAATCGAGAGCCACTTCCATTTCCCAATTCCATTTTGCTAGATATTTCCAAGAGCAACATAATGGCCGTGCTCTGGGGTACAATGGTGGTTCCTGGAATTCAAACTCCCAATCTTACGATCACCAACAGAGGATTTCAAGCACTTAGGCCACTGTGTCAATGCTGTCTGACTAAGAGAGACTTTTAAGAACAACAGGTTCCAGGATGTGCACATCCCAGACAACCTAACCTAGAGCACCAGTACGTCCTCGCTCACCAAAAAGGCACAGCAATGCCTTCACTTCCTTGCTGTGTTTTACAGGCACACCATAAAGAACATCCCCACCAACAGCATCTCCATCTGATGTAGCTGTGCCAGCTTGATCGAAGCAGTGCCAGATCAAAAGAGCCTGCAGTAGGTAATCAAAACAGCTGGCAACATCATCTGAGTCATCTGAGTGTCTCTTCCCTCTCTCCAAGATGACTTCCATAAATATGGCATCGGAAAGGCCTCAGGCAATGTATATGACCCCCACTCCCCACCCCTCACATGGGATCTTCACACTACTCCCATCTTCCCACAGTCCATCAGACTTCTCAACACACACTTGCACTTGTGCACTTAACACATGGCTCCTGAATGCTGAATGATCTGTTAAACATATTGGGCTGGTTTCTTGCTCGTGGATTAAGTCTAGTCTTGGACTAAGTTGTAAAACCAAAGGAGACTGACCATTCAAACTCAACGTTAGTCTAGGACTAGGCTTAATCCTTGACTGGGAAATTGGCCCATTGTCCATTATTGTAATCTGTCGGCCCACTGCTCCTCTTAACAGGTGGATAAAATGTAAACAGAATCCGATAACGACTCAAATAGCTGTATCGGATCTCGACGGCATTCTGTCCAATTGTAGGTTTTTCGTATCGTATGTGCATGCACAGTTCATTATAAATCTGAAGTGGCACCTCGGTAAAACTGGTTTATTGTTTGACATTTGCGCTAATTTGTAAATATTAATATGACAATGAGCAGAACAAGCAACACAACACACTACAGCCCCAAAAGCAAATCACACGATTATACTCTTTAATTTCCCTAACAACAACAGCTCTTGCTTGCAATCCCTGTGTTCCTGATGGTTTTAACGCCACAGGATTAGGGACTGTCACAAAATTACAGAACTGTGTTTTAACAAATAATTTTTGAAGTGTTATATGCATATATATATGGGTGTGTAATTATTATTCCATTGTTTTAGTTAGGAAAACAGTATTTAAGTCAAGTATTTCCTTAAGCATAACAGAATAATCTCAGTCTCCTCCTCACAGAGAAATACACAATGTATTCATTAAAAACCGGTATCAGATCAATACTTGGAGTCGTCCGATACCCAAAGGCACTTAGATATTATCCTATAATTTCCGGTTAAGTAACTTGCAAATCAATCAATCAATCATTCATTCATTCATTCGCTGAACTGCTTAATCCCAACTGGGGTTGCGGGAGGACCGGAGCAACCGCAAGGCGGGGAACAACCCAGGGGAGGGACGAACATACCGCAGGGCACACACACTCACACAAGCACACTCACATTCACACCTTACCGGGCCAATTTAGAGTTGCCAATTAACCTATAGTGCATGCCTTTGGACCGTGGGAGGGAACTGGAGTACCTGGAGAATACCCACGCGAACACGGAGAGAGCATGCAAACTCCACACAGAAAGGCCCTACGGCCATCCCTGGGGTTAGAACCCAGGACCTTCTTGCTGTGAGGCGGCAGTGCTAATCACTGTGCCACCGTGCCGCCCACTTGCAAAATATGATCCTCAAAATAAGAAATGACCCTGAGGCCACATTCCAACTGGACATTCCCATTTCTCCTCTATCCTTAGTGTCAGCAACCTGAATTCTCATACACTGACACTGAGGAGAAGTGACGTCCAGAGAGCAAGTGATTATTCCTTATGGGGTGGAGCCCTGTTGGTTACACAACAAGACCTCAAAGCTCTGCAAAAGTGCAAATGGAGTCCTGGAGGACAAATCAGGGGAAAGGGCAATGGCTGACCCTTTGAACTGTGCAAACTCTTACGCCATAAGAGATGGTATCTCTTTGATTATACAGCAAGCAAAGCACAAGTTTCAAAAAGATAAACCTATCATGACCAGTTGTCTAGCCTAGATGCTGGCCATAAGACCCTTTCATGCTGGACCACCGGAACAACTTGGGAAGTCACAAACAAATGTGATTGCAGCAAGACCAAACCCAGAAGCTTTACTAAGGGACCAAACCCTCTTCCTCCCAAGTTGCTTCTGAGCCATGCTGTGATCTTGCTGACCAACAACATTAGTAATCACAAGGGAGACTGTGAAGAGGGAATGCGGTGTGGACAAAGTCCAACTTATGATGGTCACAAGGATGCGTTGTGTGAACTTTAACTGTAATCAGGAAAATTCGTTTGAAAGAGAAGGATGAGACCTTCACAAAAATACATGAAAATACAAAGTTCAACTAAAGAGCAATTTCACACTACTGACCCCAAGTGGGCAAAAGATTGAAAATGACAAGAACAAGTCAACATTACTACTACTAACAGACTACTATCAAAAACTTTAATTAATTTAACGTCTGTCACTGTTTTAGAGAAGAAATGATGATTATGATCCCAATAGATGGGTAGTTCTTGAAAAAAAGCCCATGGTCCATGTCTGTTTGATCTGCTTAACCAAATATTTCTAGTTCAATCATAATAACTTCTCATTACAGATTCTAAGGGGGAGTGTGGTTTCTCCTGGTCCCATTATACAGTCTATACTCAACTTAAATGACAGGAAAAATACTGCTGCATTATTTCGCTTCACATTCATTCCATTACCCGAAAACCAGAATGCAAGCAGACAAAACATCGTCTTTTTAAATCTTTCATCGTTCAAACATGCCATAATCAAAAGCATGCTGAGCTCCAAGCAGAGAAAACATGACTTGGCTCGGGCCTCAGATGCGAGTTTTGTAAAGCAGTTACAAATTAAACTGCACTATTTCTGGCCTGACATTAAAGACCCCAAACCTGCTCTTACCAGAACATACTAGTTTGAAAAACACAGGCTTCAAATTATGCGGCCAAAAATTGTACTGGAGAAGAGGGCGTTTACTTTATTAGCATGCACAAGTTGAACCCTGTCATATAAGAGAGTTTTGTAGGTTTCTGTAGGTTACTTGAACACACATATACACAATACTGCTTGCATTCTTCTACAATAGGAAATCATTCGATTATTTTGGTAATGATGAAACTTTGTGATTGCGGCGCAGGAATCATTTGGAAAGCAACAGTTCCCGTCTGTTAATCACTCAAATCTAACAATCATGAGTCAACTCACAATTCATCAGTATCAATCCGTTCCGAGCAATAGCTTCAGAGCAGCCTATGTCTAAAAATAACTGAGACATTCTCAGGATCTTCTTCCGCTGTTCTCGAAAACCCAAGCATAATTGCCAGCTTCTAAATGATCAACAGGACAGAGGGAGTAAGCAAGCAAGGCGTAATTGTGGTGATCAAAATGGTGGTGATGAAACTATGCTGAACACAAACTAAGAGCCACATTCTTGAATGACTGGGCGTATCAGTTATATATATATATATATATACATACACACTTATAGGTCACTTCTGGCACCACTACAGGCAGTAAATACTTAGGGTCAACCCCTACAAGTCCACACCCTCTTACCACACATGAGCGAGAATGTGGGCTTGTGAGCCGTTTGTGAGGCTTCTATTTCTACTCTGGATACCAAACTATTGGTTAAAGGAACTAACATTTACATAGTCTATGGGAACTCATTTAACAGCACTACATATCCCTAAAACATGAACTCAAGTTGATGAATAAGATGGACAAAATAAGGCAAATATAAACATCTGGCTCTCTCCACTGTCTGATATTCTTTCATATGCGCTGTCAAAAGGTTCAAAATCAAAAGAGTTTTGACAGCTGATATGAAAGAATACCAGTAAGCTTTAGGCTTGTAAACCTGCCACTCTCATTTAGGATATTTTGGTATAAAACAGCCATAGATTAAAGAAGGTAAACAGAATGTAACAGCACTTTAGATATACAGTACATTAACTTTTAACTATTATAACTTATTTTACCCGCCTTGTTTTTCCATGTTGTAGCAGTGACGACACCAACAGTGAGAAAATATGTTTTTGTAAGGCCCTTTTTGATTTTCTTTAAGTGAATCAAAATCAGTGGGTTTGCAGTGTTTTTTTAATTAAATTATAAGGAATTAGTTCTGCCTTAAACAAGCAATGAAAACAGAAATAATTACAAATCTCAAGTTTTGATTTTAGCAAAAGTGTATTGGCACATTGCACAATGTATAGAAATTGGTTATAATATATTTGTAATATTTTGGGGGGGGGGATATATTTGTTCTAACTATTTTATAATAATCATTTTGAGTTATTTACAAGTCATATCAATCCATCCAGTTCATATTTCATTTTATCTTGAACTTCTCTAATGAAGGACAAATAAAGAATACTAAATGTAATGCTTTCTCCTTTCTCTCTGTTTCCTTATACATTGTTTCAGTCTAAAGTTGACACAAAGTTTATACTCCAGGAGTCTGTATGTGTATGTATTTGTTAGCATGGGTGTCAGAAAGGAGGGGTAAAAACAGGGGACCATGTGGTGTGTGACATGAATGGGAATGTTAAATAGAAAAAAGGAAAACAAGACCCATAACAATTGAGGACTCTGTTCTACACTCTCTTCTTTAACTGGACCCAGTTTTCACAGTGACTTAAGATGAATTCACAAGCTGCGGCCTTATGGAGTTCCTCGTAAGGGACTCTGGGACTTGCTAACACATTTGGCATGGTCCTTTTGTTTTTATTCAGCTGTGAATGAGTACCCACAGTGCCGATGATTTGTGCCCACTAGTTTTGGATGAGACCATGTTGATGTATTGGGGACAAAAGGCATAATTAGCATAGAATCATTTTTATGTGCGCTACTCTACTTCCTTACTGCATCTAAGTGCTACTTTGACAACCCTGTTTTGACCTGTCACTCTCAATGACAATTTAAGACAAATGAACTTTTATTTGTTGTATTTTGTGTGCAGTGACAAAAAATGCTAATTTTCCTTTGAAAACTGATACTGAAGGTGTGAAACTGCCACCTGTTGGCTTTTATGGATGTAACCTTGCATTCGTACAACAAACAAAGCATTTTCCATTATCTTGATGCCAATGTGAGTGTTTTTTTTCACCCATTAAAGGAATCAGATAATTGTCATCATATTTGAAAACAAGCTAATGAAGCACATAACTTTGTGTGGAGTATTTTTCTGCAATGATTAAAATAATTTTGTACTTCTACTGAAGTAGTGTTCAAATAAGTGAACTACCTAATGAGAGTAATGAAAGTAAAAGTACTCTCATTCTCTCCATTTGTTTTGTCTTGCAACAAATACTTCGTGTATGAATGATCATGCTCTTCTGTCCGTCTTATGATAGTCACTTCTGGCAAGTGTAACTTCATTCATGTTAAAAGAGTATCAAAACCTCTAAAACATTACTTTAGGCATTAGAATGACAACATTAGAATGAAATTGTGCCACAAGTTCAGAAAGCAAGTAAAATTAATATTTGATTCGTAATTGTTGACTTTTTAGTAGACAGATGGTAATAAAGTCGTGTATTATAAAAATTTAAGTCTATTTCTCAGACGAGATTTAAAAACTCAGTAACTTTTATTAGATTATGTAGGTTGTTTTTTTTTTTACCTAGAGGATGATGTGGCAAAGTCTCCCCCATCTAGCAGTCTGATCTTGCAGAAGAGGACTCCGTTCACAAAAGGCACAGCTGTCAGTTCCTCCAGCGTAAAATGTGTCTGAAATTTAAATTTCTTTTTCTTGACTAAAAACGCCATCGACCGAAGAGCTTAATCAGAACCGGGTCACTGTATTCTTTCAAGTGAGTCTGTCAAAACCTGCTTCTTAACTAAAATGGACTTATCTTAAATCCATTGTCGTTGTATTTTGGTTTAACTCCTATTTTAAAAGTTCTTCTTGCAGATTCCGTTTTCGTTAAGCAGTTGCCTAGCGAAGTTCAAATATTAAAACCTGTGAAGAAAGAAATAACGGGGCAATGTAAACAATTATACTCCACAAAGTTTCAACTAAATAAATCAGCAACGATGAGCGTAAGAGCACCGTAATTATTTAAGCTGGATTATTAAGATCATTCACTACGTACCTTTGGTTTGTCGACTTCGGGATTTGTCCGTCTAAAAATGGACAGTTTGAATTGTTACGCTTTTTTTTTTTTTTTTGCAGGACTAAACCGCGCAAATGCTGCGACCAAACCGCTTTAGTCCGACAGCCAACAACTCACTGGATATACCGATGGGCTTCTGCCTAAATCCTTTACTTACTACATAATTTCCTACGTGAGATGCGATACTGTAAAACACGCACGGAGTGCTCGGGATTTGCCCACTTTCTCCACTTCTCACTTTCCCGAATGATTAAACTAAAGGCCGCCCTGAAGGAGGAGTCACAACGCTGAACAAATGTAGGATTTTCCCACATCCAGTATCACGATTGCTTTCATGTGGCTTCCTTCGAGTATGACAACATCCAAATAAATAATTAATTAAATATTCGGGCTCCAGCACGACAGGAACTAATTGCAGAGATGTGGCTATCGGTGTTTACACCGGGAGACAAATGGCAATTACAAAAATTATGGAAAGACGGAAAATGGCTTCTTTAACCGCGAGTGTTGTAGTTTGCGCAGTTTGTCCACCAGATGGCAACGCAGTACTACTGAATGCAACATACAGCATCTCTTAGTGAAAATTGCTTTATGACAATATGACTACCCCGCGATCTCGACTGGGAGTAAGAGCTTTGAAAAATAATAAATAAAACGACAACTTGACTACTTTGTTTGTAAATATTATGTGATATCTATGGGCTCAAATCATTACACGTTAACGGATGGTGGATGTTTCTGGGGGGGGGGGAAAGAATACTTGCCGAGATATCATCATTATTCGGGTGTAGTAGTAGTAGTAGCGGTTAGTGTTAGTTGCCTCTGTGATCGAAGGATCACCTGTTCAATTTTCGGATCGGTACCAGGTACCTGTGAGCAAGGTGTTCCGCGGGCGCTGTCTACATCAGCTACCCACCGATCAAACACGGATGGGTGAAATGCACTGGTCGTTGTGGTGCACTGCGTGCTGTGCTAAAGTTCACAGTGACACATAACCACTCATTTTCACTTAAAACGAACAAATAAACAGTCAGTTGACATTTAACCAGGTTAAGAAACTGTTCATGATCAGCTGTTAGAAGTTGGTCTGCTTTAAGTGGGTGAACAAGCTGAAAAGACAAAAATACAATAACCGCCACCCCTCCCAACATCTATAAACCTGACGAAAATAGATTGCGAGATTTTGTCGCCCCCTAGTGGCGTCAAGTTTCGCTGAACATACACATTGTTCTAACAATTGCGGCTTTTATTGGTCACATTTGCCAACTGGTGAAAGAAAAACGGCTCGTGCAATATTTGCGTATTCGTTTCGTTTCCAACATTAATGTCAGATCTTTTTCTGAAAGATAAAAACTTTCACTCCAGCAGAACTCAAGTTTCTGCATTTGTGATCATTCTAAAATGTCAAAATCCAACAGTCCTACCACCAGCTCTAATGTCTTTGTGCTTAATGTCTTAATGGTTTCTGCTCTTCTGTTCTTGTTCACAAACTATGCAATATAATATTGAAAATGAACTAAGCAGGACCACATTTAACTTAGTTCACACCATTAAGACTTGAAAAGAATGTGAAAATAAATAAATAAAAACAATGTGCCACAAAAATGAAACTGCAAAAAACCTAGAGAAATTTAACTCTGTTGAAATAATATGGGGTACTGATGTAAAAGGATTTTTTTTAAAAACAAAAAAAAAATCACATTTCTTTAAATTCAAGACAGTTTATCACTCAAATGGACACAGAGGTACAGCAACACAACCAGCTTTAGGCACCATGTACTTCTGTAACACTCTCTAAACCACCTTCAGTTATGTCCATCAAATACACACACAATCCACTCATTCTTCTCAGAGAGTAAGTCTTTTATTCCAGTCTACTGGTCTTCTGTCTGCTGTGGTGCATTTGCCACCCCTTCACCTGTGTCAATGCCAGCTCCTGTATTTGTACTATTTGCATTTTGGAGGAACTTCCTCAAGTCCTTTAGTGCGGGCCTAAACATTTGGATTAGGGCAAGAAGGGCTGCCTGTGTGCCCTCCAGGGCTTGGGCTTGTCTCTCTTGGGCACAGGCTTGAGCTTCCTGTGAACGGCGTATCATCTGGAGAAGGTCATTCTGATTCTCCAGGTGCTGGGCGATCTCCCGTACATGCAGATTGGTGACACGCTGCTCCTGTAACAGTTTGGCCGAGTTCAGGGCGATGCGGCTCTTCAGCTCTTGGGGCTTGACCGAGCACTCGGCCTGTGCCGCTAACATCTCCACAGGAGCTTCCGTTGTGACTGTGACGGGCGTCTCGGTGGTGCAGTATTCCACCATGCCTTCCTCTAGTGTGTGGTAGGTGGTCTCAGCTGCTGTAGAATATATAAAGACACTAAAATATAACACTATAAACTGAGTTTTTGGATACAGTACAGTTACATGCTATTATGTTCTGATGTAATTTAATCTAACTGAAATGGGTCTGAAAACATACTCACCTTCTAGTGTTTTTATCTCACAAGTTGTACCTGGTGCTGGCTGAATACCTGCTGGCCAGATAATGTTCATTAATGTTCATACATTTAGAAGATCTTCATTTCTGACACTGACCAATGCTGCAATCATTAGGTCCAATTTAATATTGCTCAATATAATTTTCCAAAAAAATGGGAGGATAGCATACTATAAATGGTATCAAAATATGTGAAAACCTAGTTTCCATAAGTCTGTAATTAGATTTCCATTGTCCTCTAAAATTAAGCAATTTTTGTTCCGAACTATAACTTGACATAGCTTGAACCTGTATGTCTCATCCCACAGCTTTTTTCTTAGAGAGGAAGTCTTTTTCCCCCCCTGAAGAAAGCCAAGCCCACTACTACGAGGTAAGTAATGAGATCTTAATATTGAATTATTTGCAGTGTATTGGCACTTTTATTCCTGAAATAGGAAAAGGAGAATATTAGAATACACGTTATTAGAATTATGCATTATATTAGGGTATATTATGTTCTCATTTAAAATCGACAGCCGATAAGGGCTAATCATTTGTTTACCTAGTTAACTTAACAAACAGAATGAAACCCTGAAATCTGGCCATTTGAAAATCCGGCCATTTCTTGACACGCATAAAAGTTTTTTTTTTCTAAAATGCACGTACACAAGTACATAAAATGGCTTTTACATTTACATTACATTTAATTTAATTTACATTAAATTCTTATTTTTACAATACTGATAGCAATTTTACAGTACATTTGTAGCACTGTTATATTTAATATTCATATATTTAAATCTACTTTGATTTAAAGGTTATTGTTGCTGTAGTTTATTAAAATGACCATGAATCACCTCAGCGAACACACACAGTCGGCTCGTAAAGGGTTAAGTACATGCGCATTGTTTCTCGCGCTAAATCGCGCTCCGGTAACGCCAGTCACTTACTTTGCGTTAGAGCCACTGTGGTTGCTGAGCTAATGGGCACCGGGACGCTGATCTCTGCGCTAGTTTCGCCAGCCTCCGCAGCAGGCACGCTGATGATGGTGGCTTCTCCCAGCAGGTTACAGATCCGCTGTTGCATGGGAGTGAGAATAACTGGGACTGTGGTGCAGTCTCCGGTCCCTTCCATTGCCGCCCGGGCTTGGGCCACTTTGCGCCGCACCTCGGTTTTTAAATCGGACCACTTCTTTTTCACCTCGGCCAGTTCGCGCTGGCAGTTGGTGACGGCGTTGACGCGCTTCAGTATCTCCATCCAGGCGTTATTTTTAGCGATGTGAGTAACGCCAGCGTTGAAGTGGTTCACCAAAATGTGTTTTTGCTTTTCCATCTCCTCCACGATTATTTCCACCTCTCTTTCCGAGAAGTTCATTTTTCTCTTCTTTGCCTGCGATGCCATAGTGTTTTAAAGAATGATTGTGAGAAAGTATAAAAGTGCGTAGAATACGTAAAAATAGTAAGTTTTTCTGACCGAGGCTGCGCAACGTAATGGCTTCTTGAATCGACTTCTTCTTCCAACAACAACGCTTGCGTCCGTAATGGCTGAAGACCCACCTATTATGGCGATGGACATTTTTATTGGCTGCAGCATTTGGCCAAGTGTCTCTCCTGCATATTATTGGCTGAGCAAGCGATCGCTCAAACTAGACATTGGCGGTTAAGGTGTACATTTTGGAGTCGTTGCCACTTTCGCGCTGTGTCACATGGAGGCGCACTTGAACAATATATTTCGGCTCTGACGCAGAGCATTCGTTGATGCACAGCTGGTGAATACCAAAAATATATAAATATATATTTAGGTAGAATTGTCCGATGTTTGACATCATTTTTTTCATCACCTTGATTAGTTTAATTTTGTCCGTACATTTGAGAATACACGTTTGTATTAAAAGTAGCCTAGTTTCCTCCACTGACTATGAAGGTTCTCAGTCGTCCAGGACATGGTAATCTTGAGAACTTAATCGAAGGAAACTGGACTTCTTTTCAAGCTTCTTGAAGGGGTTTGAGCTTGAAAAGAAGTCCGGTTGCCATTAATTTAAGCTCTCGAAGACTCCATGAAGTCATATTTACAATAATCATTTTTACAGTATATTTTAAAGCAAATTAAGGCATACATCTTATTGGTGCACACATCTTAATTAACAGCCATCTTCTGCCTCATTCATTACTGCTCAGTTTCTTGTCAAGTGATAATTCATTATTTTGTTGGACACTTTGTATCCTGATCACTGTCAGAGTAACTCACAGCAGCTTGATTTCATTTTTTAGACTTAAAATAGTTAGATTTTTTGGCATATTAAAGTAGTGTTATCAAATATTGGCCACTGATGAAGTGGTAAAAGATGACTAGTTCAGTTAAAGCATAGCATAAAAATGTGAGCATCTATAAGTCTACTCCTACAACATGATTCAGTTAATCATGTCAATCATTTACTGACATCATAAAGGTCAGTATTTTGTTATTCATTTTAGATTTTTTTATTTTAGTGAATCAAATAAAATAGGATATACTGCAGGTTTCCTCATGTTTGCTGAAAACTACAGTTTGTATGTATTTTCAATAATAAAAAATAATTTGTAATAAAGAAAAAATACAGGAACGTCTGGAGCTGTTTGAGAACAATATATTATAAAATCACAATCACACTATTTGGTGTACATTTTTAATCTTTGGGTCTTTTTTCCCATCAAAACTAGTAGTTGTAATGAGTGTTGCTGCAAAACAAAACTGAGCAAAGTTCCATTTTCTTGGAACAAACAAAAGTGGTAATTGCAAAGTATGCAGAAGAGCAACAATGTTCTTGGAAGGCTGGTTTATTATGGTCCAGAGTTTCTGGTTAAACAAATTCACTATGTAATAAACAGCAATATTAGATGTGTTAGAGCAGGAGAGTCACCTAACAGTTTCACATCCATTTTAAAATGTCATCATGGCAGAACATTCTGGATCCTAACTGGAATACTTTTAATCTTTGATCCTTTCATTATTGTTATTGTTACTGCAATAACACTATTTTGTCCATGCTTTTTCCCGCGAATTTATATGATGAAAGGAACATTATCAAGATTCTTGTACAATTATTTTGTATCTTGTAGCTAGAATGATAACAAAAATTGTGTTGAGTTTGGCTATCTATAATTAGGATATTTTTTTAGCTAGGTAGAACTAAGGAGAATTTTTCACTCCATAATTTTAACTGTGAACTGTGCACAACATCTGATGTAACAAAAAATCATTACAAAAGAGCAGATCAGTGAAAATATGTTATGTGGCTTTTCAAACATTTCTAAGTTCAGAGATTTAGCAAAGCATATTAAAATAAATGAATGTATCTATAATATTAAAAAGTATACAGTACATATATATATACAGTACAGTTTAATTTGATTTCTAGCCTAGTTTCTAAGGAGTGATTTGTAAACTCGGTTTGTAAATATGTCTGTGTTTGTTTAAAGGACACCTAGAGATATTTGCTAGTGTTCTATTAAAAGTCCTATTAATGACGATAACACGTTGGTAGGCAATTCACTGTAAAATGAAGGCTGGAGTAGATAGTACACATTCTGTTTTTCACTGCCAAAGTGACCCCCAGTAAAGGTTATCTAATACCCTAGAGAGCAATAGCTGTCATATAATTCACTATAGTTCAAAACAAACTCTACTAGTCAGTGATGCACATGGTTCTGGAACATGACCTTTCAGTGGAAGTGGTGTTAAATCCACATAGCTCACATGCAGTGACTTAGTATGTTTTTTTTTAAGGTTAACCATGAGAAGAACATGTTGTGAATGAACTATTAACATGGGCGTAGCTTTGGGTAGAACATTGGGGGGGGGAATCAGAGAATAGAAAAATATAATAAATTAATATTTTAAATCTTAAATGCTATAGTATTGTATGAGAATTATCGTTGGGCATGAAGACAGCACTATTGCACAAAAGAATGACATGTACCCAACATTTTAATCATTTGCCAAGCTGATTTTAAATGTGACTATGTATGCAAAAACTTCAACCATATAGAGAGAAGGAGCTTTAAAAAGATTGAGGGGTTGGAACTGTCAGAGGAAAAAAAAACAATTTAGAAAAACAATACTCATGTGAACAGCTTTGCTCATGAGATACCACTGTACCTGAACCACTGATGTAATATGAGCAAGCAACCTCTCAGGCTTCTTGCTACAGCTCATTACAGTCATGTGGCCAGTTAATCTAACTCAGTTACCTGGCTATACTTAGCTTCAGCAGATCTCTGACTCAAGTTTCAGTCATATGCCTATTGAATACATATTTGAAATCTGGCTGCACAATTTCTATTATGGTAATGTATCTACTAACAATACTGTTTTCAGTTACATGCCAGTTATTGTTGTGTTAATGGAACATTAGATATGCATTTTTATAGTAATGCATGATACAATGTCAATAAATTGCCATCTCACATTGTATGTGCCATATTATTAATTGCAAAAAGAGGTTATAATATTGAATGCATTTATAAACAGTATGAGCATTAAAATATAGCACTAGATTTTAGTAGTCCTGGATAGCAATATGCTTTTTATGTCACTTCACATTATATACATACATTGTGCATTTCGCAGCTTTTGTGTTTGACACATACAACCATTACTGACACAAAGTATGGTTTCTTAGCAGTATACAGGCATAATCGGTGTACATGGCTTGAGGTTTATCATGTAGCTTACGTGACATGTAATTGACATGACATTCAAGAGAAACTGGTGAAGAATAATCGTTTTAGATGGAAACTTGTGATATCATGTATAGACTTTATGCAATCTTGTTCAGGAGGCCGCCGAGAAGGGCTTTATTCTGATCCAGAGTAACAAGGCGGACTGATATCGGATTTTACGCGCGATCCCATGACCAGTGAACTTCCAGTGGACCGTCACCTGGAGGCCGCAGACACCGCCGCTGACGCACGGAGACCAGCAGCCAATCAAATCGAGGCATTTCGAAACGCATTCGTGGGGCGGGGCCTGAGGCTTTTTTAGCCTTGTACAACTTCCTTACCGGCGTTTTGTGCCACTGTTCGGCCGCGAGGCAAAAGGCAGTCTCGGGTTATTTATTTATTTATTGTAAAGTTTTATTTTTTCAAGTAAAAATGTTGTCCCTGTGCCTTTATGTACCCGTCGCTAACTCGGATCCAATCGAGGTCGAGTATTTCGAGTCAGATGGATTACCGTCCGAATTGAAAGCTCTCTTCAAACTGAGTGTCCTTCTGCCGTCACAGGAATTTTCAACCTACCAAAAATGGAGGACGGTAAGAATTCGATAAGTTAGAATTCTTTTTGAACTAGTTTTTTTTAAATCGCCGTTAAAAGGATTTGTAAAATGTCTTTTTTTTTTTTTTTTTTTAAATTTATTTTTGCATTTTTACGCGTCTTTTCGTCATGAGTCACTGAATATGAGTTTCCTGTAAATGGTGCTCCACTTCCTGCGCGGTTTTTCTGCGATGACCATATTAGGATGTGCACGTATATGACGTTATTGCCAAGCAGATGTAGTTGTCGCTTTCTAGGTGGACTGTTCTTTTAAAATGTACTTCTTGAGTTTAAAGATGTTTTTGTTTTAAAAGTTAATGTTAAGGGAAAACAGAGACACTGATGCATGTTACTTCATGACGAAAATGCCAAAAGTCTGAAATTTGCTGAAAAATTAAATATGCTAAGTTTTAACATGACGTAAGTTTGGAACAAAAGCTATGTTTAACTGACATCGGTGTTCCAAAGCTACCAGTCACACACTAAATCTCACGTTGAACTTCTATCCAGTCTCCTTGTGCAATAATGTCAGTTTTAACATTTTGGTTGTTAGGTTCTCATGTATTGGTGTAACCCTTCTTTTAACAGAAAATTGCAAAAAGGACAGAAAAGGATCTAAATGGACAGCTGGACTTTGAGGAGTTTGTTCACTACTTGCAGGACTATGAGAAAGACCTGAAACTTGTTTTCAAAAGTCTGGATAAGAAGAATGCCGGTATGTTATTCTGGTATTTAAAGGACAAACACTTTTCTTGAGCTGAATCAATATTATTTGATGATCTGTATAATCTAATGCAATACAAAGATTTGTTAACAGGACACATATTTATGTAAGCTAGTATATGTAGCCATATTGATTTTTTTTCAGCCCATTCACTTTCTGCTTTTTTTATGGCCTTGTGTAGGGAAAATCAGTGCAGAAGAGCTTGTGGAGTCATTGCATGAGCTTGGAGTGCATATTACCCTGCAGCAAGCTGAAATTGTTCTTACAAGGTGAGTGATCAAGGTTTTTCATGACCAGAGGCTAAACAAATGTTAGATTAGCATCCATGCAGTATTCCAGGAATTTGTAGGCAGGATTTTCGTCTAAGACATGGCCTAATTAATACAAGAGTGACCTTTGTTTAATAAGCCCTGTAATCTTGGCCGTTCCAAAAGTAATTCTGTCTGGGTCATGTCATTTAGTCTAGTCATTTATTTCCTGCTGCTTTTTAAGCCATCATTGATTGCCACTCATTGTCACTTGTCCCACCTTCTCTAAGAAAATGGTATGATTTTAATGGAAAACAGACTAGCTGTCAGTGCAAATCTTGTGAGTGAGAAATACATTGACAAATCAAGATGGGACTGTTAGACCCAACTATGTAATACTACCTTATCAGTTAGGTTTTTTAATGACCTGTGTAAGACAAAGAGGGCATGATCTGTCTCTTCACTGTAGCATGGACAAGAATGGGACGATGACCATCAACTGGAATGAGTGGAAGAACTATTCCTCTCAGCAGCCTGCAGAGAACATTCCAGAGATCATCCTCTATTGGAAGCACTCAACAGTAAGAGAAAATCCCTTAAATTCTTCAACTCTTGTGCAGATAAAAACATTGCATCCTGATGAAGGCTATTCTCAATTCTTAAATGGGTTTCTGTGCACTTTCATTGGTGTGCACTCCACTTACATAACTAGATAACCCTCACCAGTCCAAGATGGGTGTGCCTTCAGTTCTTTCTGTTTACACAGATGAGCGTTGAATTCTGATTTATAGCAGATAAAGGGTTCAGTATTTAAAAATAACTTGATCTTGCCTTTGGGACATCCTGATCTAGGACAGGCCCTGGGTAATAGGTGTAGAATAACAACAAGTAAATCTCTGCCTGTCTGTCCTTTGCCAAGCTGGGTCTTCCTGCTATTTATACATTAAATACAGTCTAATTTCTGGCCTGCCAAGCTCCTGTGCTAAAGCAACTGTCAGTGGACCATGTTCTGGGTGTCTCCTCTTTCATTTGAGGCCCCCCAGACATGTAACCTTTTTATGCAAGCTGTCTGCTGCCTTCTGGTACCCTTTCCATTTATGTTTATGTTGCAGGCTGGCCTATGTGTGCTAGTTAAGTGCGTTTTTAATTGCACATTAAATCTGTGCAGTACCATTAAGCATTTTAAATCCTAGATGAGTGAAAAGGTCTTTAAATGTGATAATTTGCTTAAATTCGATGATACAGTTGACCTACATAAGCAATTTTGAGACTTTGAACTGTACCCTCTACTCTGTCTAGATAAGTCTATATGAGACGAGCACCCCAAAGTTTTGGCTGGTGTAGTGTTTGTAGAGGTCACAGAGGTTCAGGTTTTAGTAGCTACCTCCCTTCTGGTGAATTCAGCTGGAGTTAATAGTCTTTTTATGTCTATTAGACTATGAGTTTGGTGTGAACTTTGAACACGGTTCCAGCTCGACCAATTTCTTTGTAATTTTTTATCATAGATCTTTGATGTGGGTGAAAACCTAATGGTGCCAGACGAATTCACAGCCGAGGAGCATATGACGGGGATGTGGTGGAGGCACCTGGTTGCAGGTGGAGGTGCTGGCGCTGTGTCTCGAACCTGCACTGCCCCACTGGACCGCCTCAAAGTGCTTATGCAGGTGAGAGCCTGTAAAGTCAGGCCAGATTCTAACCATCTTTTCGTCTAGCTGTAAAACAATCTGTAATTAAGGGATTCTGAGTTTGACTGCCATTTGTCACTCAAACTCTGTGGCACCAACAAACTGCACTAACACACTTTTGTCTGAGAGTAAAGATCTGTAGTTAATGGTGAAGGTGAATCCAACATTTTTAGTTGGGGAAGTTAAGTAGATTGTTTGCATAACCCAAGCTCAGGGAATTGTGATGAATGCCTCACCTGTCACAAGGTTCAGTGTTACTCAAGAGCCATAAACTGTTTAATCTGTATGTGAATGAGTGTGTGCGAGTAAAGGGCTTGTCCGTAAGAGCTGTTTTACAATCTCCAGAAGCCCAGCCAATCACAGCAGACAGCTGCCAGCACACCCTCTCCTCTATGATCTGAATGAATAGCCTACTTTTTTTTTACTTGTCCTTCTAAAGCCAGCTCTAATTGACCAATAGATAGATGAAGCGGCTGATAAAAATCTGTGTCAATAGATGAATCTGCATCAGATCTGTAGTTTGGCCTGGACATTGTAGTCTCTCAGTGAGATGGACTTTAAATTTTCACCCACTTATCTCTTTAGCCAGTTAGAAAACAGTTGACTTTGTTCCCACTTGCCAAATATTCACGTGTTGTCATCAGATGATCTATTTAAACTGACTCCTGGAATAGGTTTAATGTAAAAAAAAAAAAAAAAAATTAAATGAACGGTACATTCAGTCCTAAGTACACAAAGTTGTTGCAATTTGGCAAAAACATCATGGCTTTTGTTCCTGAACAGGTACACGGTTCTCAAAGCAACAACATGTGCATCATGAGTGGCCTCACACAGATGATCAAAGAGGGAGGCATGAGGTCATTGTGGAGGGGGAACGGCATCAATGTCATCAAGATTGCCCCTGAGTCTGCGCTCAAGTTCATGGCTTATGAGCAGGTACTTTAAATCAAATATAGTTTTTTACCAATATGGCTACATTCATATAATGATTCATATGAAGTAACATGTTTCCTTTCAATAGATAAAGCGCCTAATGGGAAGTAATAACGAGACATTAGGGATTATGGAGCGTTTTCTGGCTGGCTCTCTGGCAGGAGTCATTGCCCAGAGTGCCATCTACCCCATGGAGGTGAGCTACTGTTGCCAGATGTTGTTTTTATTAATGGCAAATGTCTGCTTATAACAAAGCAATGGTTCTCATCTCATTTCATCAATTTCTAGGTCCTCAAAACCCGGCTTGCGCTGAGAAAGAGTGGACAGTATTCAGGCATCTCGGATTGTGCAAAACAGATTCTGAGGAAAGAGGGCTTTTCTGCTTTTTACAAAGGGTATGTGCCCAACATGTTGGGCATTGTACCTTATGCTGGCATTGATCTTGCAGTGTATGAGGTGAGTGGGAAGGTTGCAAAGCACTTTTTAATGTCAATGTTTTTCATCTCCAATCCCACCCTCGTCCTCTAACTAGCCCACTACTTTTCTATTCTGTTGCAGACTCTGAAGAACACCTGGTTGCAGCGATACGGCACAGACAGTGCCGATCCCGGTGTTTTTGTCCTCCTGGCATGCGGTGCTGTCTCCAGCACGTGTGGCCAGCTGGCCAGCTACCCTCTAGCTCTTGTACGAACCCGCATGCAGGCACAAGGTGAATCCCTAGCTTTAGGTTGCTTTAACATCTTTAGTGTCGTTTTGTGATTATGCAAATGTCCACTTGCGAAATGCCTTGAATTAACCTTTACTATGGTTAATTCTTTTCTTTACAGCTACAGTGGAAGGCGCACCCCAGGTCACAATGTCTGGACTGTTTAAACAGATTGTGAAGACTGAAGGTCCCTCGGGTCTCTATCGAGGCCTGACTCCAAACTTCATGAAGGTCGTCCCTGCTGTCAGCATCAGCTACGTGGTGTACGAACACATTAAATCAACCCTGGGTGTGCAGTCAAGATAGGCCCGAAGACCTTGCTTGGGTAGAGGTAGAAAACACTGAGCTGGAGGACACTTGGTGGGCAGAAATCTCCGGCCTGAAAACCTGAGGTGTACAGAGAAGCCATCTCATTCTGTGAATGTAAAAACGGATATAAGCTGTGTTTGTAAAAGGAGACACCCAAGGTGGATAAAAGATGCTTAAAGTGTTGTTTTATTTAGGTTACCTTGCAATTAAATACTTAATTTATGATTTTCGGGACCAAATATGGACTTGCAGACGAGGGGGTTAAATACAAAGCAGCACTCTCTAACATAGTAACTGTCCATCTTTTTGAGTTCAGTGCAGAAACAGCTACTGTCAGTTTTGTTCATAAGTTCAGTATTCCATCTTTAGACATTGTATTTCACAGAAAAATCCAAGAAGTAGTAACACTACAAATAGACACTTCTCATGCTGGGGATTCTTCTAACTTATTAAAAGCAGGTTCAGCCAGAGCTGCCGTTATAACTAACAATGCTGCTAAATAATGACTTATTTATATTTGTACAGGAGCCAGATATTTATTTGTAGTGTTGTCAGACTGGATTATTTTCAGATCACATATTCAAATGAAGCTGAGCATGCATAAAATGTGTGTGTGGCTAGTTTAAGCCTATGTTCATGCATTTGTACTTGTTTCTTTACTTCAAGCATTTTAAGTCATAATGAAATGTGTTGAGAAATAATTTGGCACTAATTTCTGGCTTGGTTTATGTGCCCTGAATTTAGTGAATGTCTGGTTGTTTGGTGAATTAATGCACTTTAATTGCTTTAACTACTTATGGATGTTTGTACATTATCTTTTTAAAGTAAGGAAATTAGCTCATTGTTTAGTTCTTTTATATGTGCTGGGACCATTTTTGTTGAAGTATGTTTGTCAATTACAGTTGATCAGTATTACAGGTGCACGCCACTCAGAGACACTAATGAACAAACAGTGAACAGAATCTAAAATGGCCTTATTCTTTAATTTAGAAAACAATTCTGCAAATCTATCCAGGTATTTGTGGTGATCTTGTTTTTCAAATTGTAAAATGATTTCATTTATATCTCACTCCTTGACTGGAAAGAATTTTGCTCTCAGGGAATGGAACGATGCATTGCTGAGGTATTCATGAATACTCTCATGTAGCAGGTTTGTTTGGTTATTGTGAAAAGTTTCTTTGTATGAAAGTTGGTTCTCAGTAAGTGTATGAATTCTTCAGAAAGATTTGCTGGGCTGTAAGGTCTGAAATTCAGTAATCACAAATGTTATCTTGTTTTGTTTTGGGGTTTTTTGTTTTTGGTCATTGTTGATGCACATACACACGTTTTCTTGCCTTTCATGTCGTCAGTTGTACACAGTATTATTTCAGGCCTTTATTTCCAGAAAGAATGTGATGGACAAATTTGGCAATTCAGTGTATTGTGAGGGAGTAAAAGGCAGTGAGACTACCTGTGAATACTTGAACATCTAATAAAGTATTTTTTTATTTGTAAAATAAATAGCGTGTCTTGCTTTTTGTGTGTTCTTTAATGTCTTAAAAGATTCCGATGCTTTTGACAAGTGTTTGCCACCTACTGTTCAGCTGTGGTAGTAATTGCAAGTAATTTGATAATCCGCCGTTGTGTGATTTAAGGTTCTTTTCAATCAAAAACAGTGTATAACGCTAACAAAGTAAAATATGGTGGGAAATACTAACTATAAAACGAAAACTAATAATAATGTGTGTTTAACCTTTGCATGATGAACTCTTATTTTGAAATAAGCGGAACAAAAAGACACGTGTCCAGGAAGTGCGAACGATTAGCTGGTCCGTGTAAACAGCTTTAATGTGAAAGAAAGAGACTTGGGTTGTGAATGCGTAATAGTGATTTCTTTTCAAGTTTAAATTGGAAATTGTATGGCTGGGTTTGATAAAGATGAATTTGTAGTATGAATTTATAATAGTTTACTTCCTGTCTGAATATAAAGAATAACACGAGCATTACCGCGATCTGAAGTTTCTGTCGTTCCCTGTCAAATGCCCCGACCGACCGGCTGCTCCTGCAATGAGCATGTTCCGATCTGGCTGTTTAATGCGAACCAGCCACGTTATTCTCACCTGGCTGACAACACTGGTTCTTTTTTTACACAATACAGGTAAACGAACTGCCCGATCTTACAACATGAATTGTGAAACCAGTCAGACTTTGTGTCTTAAGTAAAGAGCTCTGCTTCCATAAATGCTTTGATCACGCTGGTCGATGACGACGTGTTTTATCAGACGGTTGTGGTGCAAAATCAACATTTACAAACTTGTGTAAGTTATCGTTCCAGCTTGGCCAGAAAAATAATCAATTACCCAGTTCAAAATCAGTGCTCATCTGTGCCATTTTCAACATGGAGCATTGGCACAAAGTGTAAATTTCGTACTGACGATAAATGAATTATGTATGAAACTCGCAACTTATAAAAGCATGAATCTGTCATACCCTGTTCTAATAGACTTGCGTAAGTGTGAGGAAAAAGGTGAACTTCTACAGCCAGT
The DNA here is from genome assembly GCA_032718565.1 of Distichodus sexfasciatus. Taxonomy (NCBI): domain Eukaryota; kingdom Metazoa; phylum Chordata; class Actinopteri; order Characiformes; family Distichodontidae; genus Distichodus; species Distichodus sexfasciatus. The sequence goes on along the minus strand of JAVGVS010000051.1, from coordinate 2,176,872 downwards.
CCTGTTTGGTTCTGTCGTCCTTCTCTCAGTGATGATGTATTTCACTGTGTCACTAATGGATCCTGGTTTTGTTCTTTCTGACAGTGGGGCCAAGGTAATTAATAATCACAATAAAAATAGTTTTGTGTTTTTAAAATTTATCTTCTAATGAAGTGTGATTTCTTCTCTTGAAGCCTGGTGAAGTGGGAGGTGGTCATGAAGAACTAGATAGAATGATACCAGAGAGACAGAGTGTCCAATGCCAACGACGCTGTGGATATTGTTTTCTACTGGTACTAAGCTAAACAAAAGTATTAAATGTTTTGTTGTCTGGCGTATATGCAATAAATATGTATAGGTATTTTCTTTACCCCATATACATTTCCTTATCACCTATTAATTTTGGAATAATGATGTGCTGGCCCTTCTGTTTTTAATTAGATTTTCATTAGTAGCCATGATAATATTTAATAATTCATCTGTGTATACTGTCTTGTAAAATGGACAATGAGATTTGGCCCTATTTAAGCATTTTGAATAATGTGACTGCAAATATAATGAGGCATTAAGAACTGTGGCTTTTTTTCTCAAACAGCAACCAATGAGGGCAAGGCACTGCAAGGAGTGTAAAAAGTGTGTTAGACGCTTTGATCATCACTGTCCATGGATCGACAACTGTGTTGGGGAGAGAAATCACAGATGGTTTTTGCTGTACCTGGGTATACAGTTAGTGGCTGTATTTTGGGGGCTGCAGAATGCCTGGTGAGTGTGACCATGATTTGTATGTGTGTTTTCTAGGGATTTTGGTCTTAAGTATATATACTGTTTATCAGCATGCTATTTTATCAGTGCTTTTGAGGGACCAGTGTATTAAATTTAGCCAACTTTTAAGATTAGACTTTAAATTAGGTGTTTTAAAAGATTGAATATTCAGTTGGATGCTTGTGAGTCAAACAGCTGTGTTTTTAGTCCATGACAATAACTTAAAACAAATATAAGATTATAAAGGATATGTCAGCAATGAATTATATGTAATAGTAATCATATGCATTTTACATATACTAGCAGGATAAATATCAAACCAACTCTGAATTTTTGTATATAACAGGTAAATTTGATTTGACTAATAAAATTCAGATTGAAATTATATTGTGTGCTTTCTGATTCAATTAGCCTTCTGTATAAGGTATTCTTGAATAATAGCTTCTGTCAACCACAAGGGGCAATATAAAATTGGCCTTGAAGAGTTATTGTTAAGCTTTTCAGGGAGGCTATTATGGCTCCATCTAGAGGTGCTTTTCTTGTATGACACCGAATATCTGCATTATCCCATTGGTTTTAATGTGTTTAAGACCTCCTTTTGTATTCAACAGCATATCAAATGTTTATCCTATTTTGTAACCTTGTTAAGACATCGGTATATTTGTGTGTTCAATCAGGTCTGGCTTCACCTTTGCACCCACCTGGAAAGAATGGCTCATTCAGAACATCTTCCTGCTTGGAGCCCTTGTTGTGACTGGAATATTTTCTCTTGTGGTTTTACTGCTGTTGTTCATACATTTATACCTAGCGGCCACTAATACTACTACCTGGGAATTCATGTCACGCCACCGCATCTCCTACCTCAAAAGGTGTGACTCTGAAGAGAACCCCTTTGACAAGGGAGTGATATGCAACTTGTGGGACTTTTTCTGCGTCTGTCGCACTGTAGCATGGGAAAGGGTGCACTCCAGGAGAAGTAATGGTGCTGTGTGAACACAGATTCAAAACTCGATGAGCTGCAACATGGTTTGCCCTGTGTATCCCCAATAATTTAAAAGCTGGATTTTAAATAGTTGTGGTTGAAGCAGCCATGTTATGGATGTTTGCTGCCTGATTTCTGTGGTAAAAGTTTTTGATTATTTGTAGCCATTTGTAATCTTTGCTTTGCTACGGGTTTAAGTGTCTTGGCATACCTAATTGTAATAATTATGCACACCGACAACTGAAATGTGAGATGCCAGTTTCCTTTTTCTGGCAAGGTCACTCGGGAGCCTAGAATTACATTATGCTTTTCGATAGTCACACTTTCTGATGAACCTCAATAAAACGTTTTGTACTTTTACAAAAAAGTCTGATGTTGATTTTTTTTTTGTTCTTTATTAAAAGCAGTTGTTAATCTCCCAGGAAAAAATGATAGATTTTAATAACTGACATGTGATTGCGTTAGCATATTTCTATCAATTTTATTTATTGTTCTTCGTTTTAAATTATTAGTGCTTATGGACCCCTCTTGTAATCCTTCTTCTTCTTCTTCTTCTTCTTCTTCTCCTCCTCCTCCTCCTCCTCCACTAAAGCTCATTGTGCAGCTTGAACCGTAAGTCGTAGAAGGCTGAATTCCAGAAAACCCGCGGACGTTTTGAACATAATAAATATGCACTGATATCTGAAAAACACTTAGTGTAAGAAGGTAAATATTGCCTACACATTTATGTTTGTTCATTTGAACTATACAATCGATATCATGCGTGTGACAAATGGTATAAATGTAGTATAGGTATAAACGTTTCACGAATCGCCATCCATTTTATTTGTAAACTGTATATCTGTATTTTAGCAAAATACAGTATCTTATAACATGTACTGTGTCGTATGACACGTTTTATCAGTTACAGTCATTTTCACCCGTTTCAAAAAGGAAAACGTTTCCCTTCGCTCTTTTCAATGGAGCGCGCTCTCGCGACAGGGGAAGCAACTTTCGGCAGGCACGCATTTTTCGGCTCTACACCGGCCCTGCCCACGAGAGCGTGCAAACTCCTCACAGAAAGGCCCTACGGCCAACCCGGGGATCGAACCTAGGACCTTCTTACTGTGAGGTGGCAGCATTTATCACTGCGTAACTGTGAGGAAATGGCGTCGACTTCATTAAAAAAATTCTGGGGAGCACCCCCAGGCCCCACTTGGGATGAAACGCTGACGTAACGAAGCGAGGCTTCGTTTGTTATCGGTCACGTGGTTTTCTGCTTAAACGACACACGCCTCGAAGCGCGGCTTCGTCTGCCACGCCCCCTCATACTTGATACGCGCTTCGGAGCTTCATGTGCCCATCACTACATCCAGTATCTATTGACACTTAAAACTGCAAACTAATTTATGGCTGTCATGTGGCAGAAATTGCCGTTCGCTACATTTTCATTGTAAATGCATATACATTTAGTTAGTGCAGATGTAATGTAATCTAAAAGCAATCCAAATATGTTTGTGCTACAAATTATAATACTACTATCACAATACTACGATTACAATAGACTAAAACAAATTTTGTTTTACTTTATTTGCTAAAATTACTTTTATGTAGCTCGTTTAATTGTAACATTTTCTTGTACCCATTATTGTGTAAACCAAATCATGTTGTAATGACTAACGTAGGGGAAAGGCGTTTTATACCTGTTGCCGTGCCGACAAAATATTTACCAAATATATAAAATATATACCAAGTTGTAATGACTGCCATATACCACTAGGGGCTGTAACGTGCCACTGTCATGCAGAGTAAACCAAGTTGTAATGACTGTCATATACCACTAGGGGCTGTAACGTGCCACTGTCATGCAGAGTAAACCAAGTTGTAATGACTGTCATGTACCACTAGGGGCTGTAACGTGCCACTGTCATGCAGAGTAAACCAAGTTGTAATGACTGTCATATACCACTAGGGGCTTTTTTTTACGTGCGTGACAGTGTCACATAATAACGTAACAGTACAGGACACTAAATGCTGTAACCCCCTCAAGGGATGCGAGTGTGCTTCTTCTCTAAAGAAGACCGTCAGGCTTGTTCTAAGCTATGCCCAAAAGTGGACGAAACTCAGAGGAACTCGACAATCAAAGAGTATACCCGGATTAAACAACTTTTTAAAGGTGCCTTAGTTCTCAATGGTAATGATGGTAGACTATTTTAGAGTGAGAGTTTCGAAGGTTATGGCTACTCACACCTGCGCATCGCCACGTTAAGGTTATTATCAGTTAAATGTTATCCTTAATTTCTTTAAATTCTAGGGGGTTGAAAAATAATATTAAACGTAAATGGAGCGAAAGGCTAATTGTGTTTTTTACAAGAGACTCACTTGGTAGAGGAGGTCGTTAAATTCTGGAAATTACAATGGGTGATGTGATTTTTTTAGTCATGGAACGTCACATTCACCTGGTGTAATGATATTGTTTAACCAGTGGTGGAATGTAACAAAGTATTTGTACTTCGTTACAGTACTTAAGTAAAATTTTACGTATCTGTACTTTACTTAAGTAAAAATAATAATGCATACTTTTTATTTTACTCCATTACATTTTGCGGCAATTATCTGTAATTTCTACTCCACTACATTTCTACAATTTATGCCGTTAATCGTTACACTTTATGAACACAATTTCCTCAAAATTTTGCATGAAAAAATAGTTAGCCTACTGATTGCGTTCTGGCGTTGTTTGCCATTGCCAACCAATCTGGTGACTCTATTAGCTCCAGTGATGGCAGAGCGCGCGTCTAGTAGCAGCACGAGCAGGTAGAGTGGCTTGATTTCAAGAAGACGAGACATTCAACACAGTAAGGACACCAAACTTTCCAATACACACACACGAGCAATGACATCGGTAGAGGCATAAGTCAGTATATCTACATTCTTTTACAAAATGGCACAGCCCAGACGTTGAGACAACCCATTGTGTGAGTACTTTTACTTAAAAAAATACTTTAAAGTAAATTTAAAAGTAAGTACTTAGTACTTTCACTTAAGTAAGATTGTTGATGTAGCACTTCTACTTTTACTTGAGTATATATTTTGCAGGATATTTGTACTTTTACTTAACTACTGAACTTCAGTACTTCCTCCACCACTGTATTTAACAGATTTCCTGGCAATGTAATTGATTATAAAAGTGATGCTAATGGCCATTGGTTAATGGTTGTAGCAGAAAATAAAAACATTTTGTTATGTGTTTATGGATACACAATTTTTTCCATCCATGAGTAAACTATTGAAGGAATGGAAAGTGTTTTATGTTGCTGACAAAATCATAATGGAAGTAGATTTTAATTTGGTCTTTGATCCTTGATCCCTTAAATGATTCCAAACAGGTGTATACTCATTTCTACACAATAATAGGGATAATATTATTGCACAATGATCAGTTAAAGGTGATGCCAAATCCTTGAGCACTGACTGTTATTTTATGTATTAACCGGGTACACTGTGTTGTAGTAGGATTTTCCATTCTCCAATAGTCAATTAAGCTTAATTTTGTAGCCAACTCAAGTATGGTTTTTATCATAGTTATGATATTGTCTACTGTATATGATATTGAAGACAGTCTAGTGCTCAAGGATTTAGCATCACATTTAACTGGTCATTGTGCAACAATATTATCCCTGTTATTGTGCAGAAATGAGTATACACCTGTTTGGAAATAATTTACTGATATTTTTGTCAAGAAGTTAAGCAATTGGATAAAGAGATAGCTGAGATGGATATGTCCTTTCGGAATAAATGGGAGTAGTTCAAATTTAAAGTAAAACACTGCAATTAGGACGCTAAGCACGCTTATTTCACAGCCAAAAAAAGCAGAAGCAGCGAGACATTGTTAGGGATATTAACGAATTATGTCGCAAAATTTATATATCAGTGGAAGAATATATTCAATTGAATAACTTCAATCCCATCTTGACAACATTTATTTAGAAAAAGCTAAAGGAGCAAGGATCAAGAGTTCGCTTATATATTATTTATTTAATATTCTAATTCTATAATCTTGTATTAGTAGATAAAATAAACTGCAACTGCACACGTGTATATTAGTATCAATGTTGTTTCCTCCACGAGTTATTGTATTTTTATCAGTTTACATGTTAATAAGAAGACAAACAAACCGTTCCAGTTTAAACCGACCCGGAACGTCCGTCCGTGTCGAAATGTTGTGGTTCTAGTCAAAAGCCCGCCCTTTTTGTGGGCGTTTCCGTTAGTTTCCCACTCTCCACCTGGGCCAATCAGATCGCACAGCGGAGCGCTAGCGTTGATTTCCGTAGGTTGTTCTCGAAGGGGCGGAGCTCATTTTCAGCTTGTGCGTGGGGCGCGTTCTCTCCGAAAGAGCGCGTGAGTGTAGTCGGTTAGTGTGTGTGGTGCTACAATTGTGTGTGTTTGTGTATTTGCGTTTCCTCGCTGTAAGTTTGTGTGGAGGAGCGCAGCGCAGTTTTTTGCCGTGCTTACTTTCACATCGTGTCCAAGGAGGGTTTTCTACCTCAGGAAGTTCGGGAGAAATAATCGATAGTTTTTTTCGCCGAAAGTACTTTCCGTGGCCGGTGAAATCATGTCTGCCTCAGCGGCTAAAGTGAGTAAAAAGGAGGTGAACTCGAACCACGACGGAGCGGACGAGACCTCTGGTAAGCAGCGAGGGCCCATGCGAGTATCGCCATTTTCACTTTCTCTTTTTCCACTTTTAAGCAGCGTTTCGCGCAGTTGCTCGCAAACATGCGGCGACGGGCTGTGCGCGATTTTTCCCAGCCGTCGCCGCATGTTGCATGAGGTTATGATTGGCTGCACCCGCCGCCTGGTTGGATGTTGTGAGTGCTCATGATCGGAGGACGGCACCGGCGGCGGAGGCCATGTTGGCTAGCCGCTACGAGCTAACGGCGCTGCTAATAGTGCTGATTCGTGTCCCATGCGTGACTCGCTAAATTGGAAAATTGCACACGGTTTACGCGTTCGCGAGCCCCACGCTGGTTGCATTTCGAGGCCAACGTTTGCTCGCCGAGTGTCCAACTCGGCTGAAATTTGCACAATTGCCAAGTGCGCTGAATGAATCGTCGAGTCGCCGTGCTACTTTATTGTTGTTCTAGGCTAGCTCCGTCTCCGCCATGATGTACACAGCTAAAGTTAGCTAGCATACGATGTTAGCTGTAGATGGAGACGATTATCGTTCCTCGCCTGCACCACCGCCACCTTTTAAAAGGTGGTAAAAAAAAAATGGGGACAAATAAACGAGAGGTGCGTGAGGGCGCTTTTTAAAAATTAATTATGTTTGAGGCCGCTACTCTCAAAGGCAGTTCTAGGGCGAAGCGGGACAGATAAGTTGGAGTGAGTGTGTCTTCTCACATTTAAACCGCGCGGCCCGAGCGGCAGGAAGCGGCGTCTTTGCGCCCACAACTCAGTTGTTCTCACACACACGGGCAGTGGAGGAGCTATAGTTGAGCTCTCCAGGGAACGAATGATTTTCAGGTTAGACAAAACGGTCTCTAAATCACATCATGCATTTTTTGAAAGCGGCAAATAAAAGTTGGAGCAACAAATTGGGCAACCGATGCATTTAATACACCCTTTACAATAACGTGGTGCATATACTGTATATAATACATATGACGGGGTTCCGGCGAAATTCCTCGGTGCAAATTAACTCCAAGTTTGGCATTAGAAACGAAAAAAAAACAGTTCTTGATTGCTATTCTTTGTTCACGAGTATTCTTTGTTTTAGTTATTTTCTTTTATTTTTGCTGTATTAGAAAAAGAGCAACAGGAGGCCATTGAGCACATTGATGAAGTACAGAATGAAATTGACAGGTGAGTTCATTTTGTCTGCTATAAATCAGATTGAGGTTGATCAGACTGAACTTGCAGTGCAAACGATCTGAACTAAATATTTTTGTTATTGAAGACTGAATGAACAGGCCAGTGAGGAGATCCTCAAAGTTGAGCAGAAATACAACAAGCTTCGCCAGCCGTTCTTTCAGAAGAGGTCAGAACTCATTGCAAAAATTCCCAACTTTTGGGTTACTACGTTTGTGAACCACCCACAAGGTAAGCCAGCCATCAGAAATCTATTTTTTTTTTTTGTGTGTGTATCTATATCAATTGTGTGCATGTAATTAACCTACCTGCTTTTGTTACTTCAGTCTCCGCTCTTCTTGGAGAGGAAGATGAAGAAGCACTTCACTATCTGACCAGAGTGGAAGTAACAGAATTTGAAGATATCAAATCAGGTTACAGAATAGATTTTGTGAGTGTAATACTCTCTGGTGCTCTTGCTTTATCTGAAGATCAATTTAGTTCTGGGTCCAAATGTCAAGTGTCTTAACATGTTGCCTGGTTTTTCAGTACTTTGATGAGAACATGTACTTTGAAAACAAAGTCCTATCCAAAGAAATTCACCTGAATGAAAGTGGAGACCCAACCCCAAAGTCAACAGAGATCAAATGGAAACCAGGAAAGGTGTGAATTTCTTGACAAAGCAAATATTTATTAATTTTTGTATCACTTATAAGTGATTTATTTGACTGATGTATATTGGTTTAAAAAGAAAAAAACATTGTTTCTCAAAAAGGACCTCACAAAACGCCAGAGCCAAACTCAGAGTAAAGCTGGAAAGAAGAGGCAACATGAAGAACCTGAAAGCTTTTTCACCTGGTTCACTGACCACTCTGATTCAGGAGCAGATGAGCTGGGTGAGGTGATAAAGGATGACATCTGGCCCAATCCTCTGCAATACTACCTTGTGAGTTTTTCTCTCACACTCAAAACATTCCCATATACTCACATTTTGAATACTGCAGTGAATCTGCTTCACAACACTAGACATTAAAATCGCATTCTGTTTAACAGGTTCCAGACATGGAAGATGAGGAAGGAGAGGGAGAAGATGAGGATGAAGATGAGGAGGGTCTGGAGGACATAGATGAAGAGGGGGAAGAAGACGGAGAGGATGATGAGGATGATGGAGAGGTAAAATCACAGTTACCCAAACGGCACTGTTTAAAGTGTTCGCAGTGAAATATAGCGATTAATAACATGTTGCCAGTCACAACAGTTTCATTAATATGGTTTATGAAAAAAGGTGATGGTAATTAAGTTTGTCTATCCATTGCTTTCAGGATGATGGAGAAGATGACTGAAGAGGAAAACAATGAGCATAATTCATTTTTACCTGGTCCTGTCCTCCACAACCCATCTGCTTTTTTGGCCATTTTTGGGAGCAAAATTTTCATTTTTTGGGTTTCTCCCTCATTTCCTCACTCGTCTTGGTTATTTGTTTTGTTGTTGTTTTTTCATGCTCCATCTTCTGTCCTTTGTCCCGACAGTGCCATTTTGAATCCCCAACCCAAGAAGAGACTCTCACAATAAACTGACTGCAAAGTACTGCCAATGTGGCATTTAACATCTCAATTCCCAAGTACATTTTGAAGGAAAAAAGCATAACACTGTAGTATCAGCAGCACGCTGTCTGGTGTAGACTTGCAAATAGCTTTTTTCTTTTTATATAAATATATATATAAATGTATATGCATAACACTTCATAACTATTCTTCCTGTTTGTGTGGTTAAATGAACAAAAGCCATGGTGCGTAGTGATGTTCTAGTTCTAGCATCCTCCTTCAAGGCTTTAATTTGTTACAATTCCTTAATGATAAATCATCCCGTTACTTTTTCCTGCAGCTTGTGGTTTGCAACATAAGAATCACAAGTTTAATCCTGTAACTTGTAACCTGTCAGTTAAGGAGGGCTGAAGTCTCAGTGAGGGCTGAAGGAGGAAAAGAGGGTATCTGGACAGCATTTGGTGTTTTGATTTTTATCTTTGTCTTGTTTTACAGACATTCACCAGATTTGAAATGACATTTTGATAAAGAAAAAAAATAAAATTGAAAAAAGGATGAAAAAAATAACCATGCTTGTAAATTTTGGCCCGTTACCTTGGTTAGATTTTTTGTGCAGTGTATGTTCTACTAACCTTATATTTCTCACAGGAGAAACCTAGCTGTTGAGTTTGCTTTGTTAAAATAAAATTTAATGTGAACACCATGTTTGACATTTCTCCAGCTGTAAGAAATGACGGGGGGTGGGGTGAAGAAGTGTTATACCACTGGAAGCTTTTTTTTTTTAATTTCAACTTTTAAAACTCTTTGGCGTCATTAAGAGCGTCGAGGCAAACTTCTCCTGCAACAATCTGTTAACGATCAGGGCCACAAAGGTTGCGTCCGAGTCCTCGAACTCTCTTCTCGTCACAGTATTCGGCCAGTCAGTTGGTTGAAAAGCCCAGCCTGCAGAAAGAGCCACATATGGTACTAGAGAGTAAGTGTAAATGTACTCCGATTTACTTTGTTAGTATTGTTTCTCTTCTTTAAAACACTAGACATTACTTAAAGCAGACCCACCTAGGTGTGTTTTGCATCGCGGGCAGGTGGCTACAGTCCACGAATAACCGGGAAACCAAGTGAAATGTTCATCCGCAGGCCAGTGTTTCAACACGTCGGCTTTTTTTAAAGTAATGACTTCAAACTGGAATCCTTGTGGATTTTCGAGAAGTTGAACGGGAACTCTCCGCTCCCCGATGATCGTATTATTCCGGTGGGACAGGGCCAGTCGACTCGGCACGTAATGTACATCTTTTTCGTAAGCCACCTCATGACCACACGACCTGCACAGGAGCAAATCCTCCGCTTCTGCACACGCTTGGCTCAGGCTCGCTCTCTGAAGCAACAACGCCACTAGTTTGACGATCCCGAACGCTGTGTGTAACTTTATTAAATTATATGCCAGTTTCCCTTTCACTGGAAACATTTTGGACAGTCGCCGAAGCAAGTCGACCCTGATCTTGTTCTGCACGATGTGCTCGCGTTTTGGTCAACAGCAAACTAGGGGAGATACGTATTGCAGATCGATTCGAGCAAATCACCAGGCGAATTGTTTCGCCGAGGCCATGTGAAAACTACTGTGCAGTGTGTGAGAATTAAAACGATCATTCGCAGCGAAAAAGAGAAAAGATCGTGATGGTGATTGTGTAGCGCCACCCTCAAACTGAGCGCACAAATAGTGAAGACCACGTGCTAAAAAAATAAAAGGAAACGAAACATCGCCGCCTACTCGTGGGAGGGTATATGACACCAATGTCTTTATTTCCCAGCATAATTTGACGTGCACGTCACTGTAAACTGGTAAACTGTATTTGTGCTTTTTATAATATTCCAATTTACAGAATGCAACCATTAAAAAGTCTTAATGTACAAATTTAATCACAAAATACAGATATTCATTCACAAAGTAATGAACTAATTAGAACACGGCTGTCGACTTCTCAGAGATGAACACTGAAGCTGTAATACAGGGTGTCTGTTTTAGCAGAACAACATCAAATCTAAAATTTAATTAAAAGTCTTCCTAATTCTGGATTAAAAAGGGTCTCATGAAAAGACACAGAAAACTATTTGCCAAATAATTCTTTGCAGTTCAGCAGTTCATGTATCAGGACCTCCAAAATGCTGAACTCAGTTCTCCGTTGGGTGGGTCAATGTGTTTTTTCCTCAAAGACGTCTAGGAGTAAAAGGAGAGAAGGGCAATAACATTAAATGAAATGTTTCAGAAAAGAATACATGTGATGAGCAGATTAGTAACATATAGTTAGAAGAAATATAATCATAATTTAAGTATAATGTAGTAACTATGTAATTTTTTTTTCATGCGTTCAATCTCAGTTAAAAAAGCAACTTGTTGGATCTTCCAGCTCACCTCCAGGAACTGCTTGAGTCGAGTTGCAGAGCCCATCTGACCAGCACTGGTAACGGCTTCAATCCTGATTTTAAAACATAAGGAAGAGTAAGGTGTGTGGAGTATGTGTGTGCGTGTTGAAGTTCATATCTCATGGACAGCTACTGTCTCTTTAAAATATTTTTTCTTTCAAATATAACATCTGATAATTACTATATGGAAATGAAACACCATAAGGATATAAGGCAGGTCACTGTGATGCACTGCAGTAAAATATAGTGCAAAAACATTAATCAAGCCTTTTATATTTCAAATAAACCGCCAAATAAGATATCTCAGTGTGCAAGACCACGCCATAGGTATGACAATTTGATTCTGTATGTTGGCATATTCCCTATTACATAAGAAATGTGGGTAAAGTGCATTAATGGTTTTAACATTTCACTTAAATAACTTTAAACAAACAGAAGAGACAAACGTGTATTACAAAAATATAATTCTGGACAGCACTTGGACAGTAATTGTTTCTTGCATGTAGTTCATAGAAACAAGCTGAAATGGTCTGTATGAAAGATTTCAAACTGTTAGGACATTTCTTAATTTAAATGTGATGCAGGATGTACCAAGCATTTCAACAAATATAATGGATGTAATGGATGTACTGGTTTTCTTAAAGTTTCAACTAGCCAGTAATCACACTGTCAGCCATGTTGAGCGCTTCTTCTGTACTGTCTACTCCTTAAAAGGAAATTTAATTTTATATATTGCTATTGTGCTGAAAATATGTACTGTGTATAACAAAAACATACCTGGGAAAGTATTCCTCTTTGATCAGCAACATCAGCTTCCAGAACTGGCCTTGATATTGTTTTAGAAGGGCATTTCCACAAACCTGTATATTACAAGAGCAAGGAAATAAAATTACATGACACTGTAAGAACTCAAGAGGTAGCTTTTAAAAAGGGATAGAGGAGCTGATCTTTACCGCCAGAAAGTCAAACAGTAGAGTAGCTGTGACATCAGCAAGAGGCTCCATGTTCAGCATTTGAGCTAACCAGCGCCAGCCATGATTCAGGCCATGAGGATGAGAAGACTATAATGGGAGACAAAAGAGACAGTCAAATAGTCAAAGTTCTAGTCAAATCCATAAGACTGTCCACCAATTTTTTTTTTTTTAATATGCCATAAAATATAAACACATTCAACAAGGCATTTACTCATTGGTTGTTGCAATTCGAGCCATAATAGGCTTGTGCCTGATTAATGATCATGATAATTACAAATTATGTTAATTTTTACAACTGCACATGTGCTATACTGTTAAATTTCTTGCACCCAACATCAGAGACTTAGAAACTACACTTTGTCGTTACACGTTTGACATTAACTCAGTATTCCGGTAAGAAATTGTACATGCAATGTCATTATGCCAATTTTCTTTTTGATTAAAGACCTATACCTATTTTATAATTCTTTTACATCTTTAGTTGTGTTTGCTCTAAAAAAACATTAATATTCTGCCAAATATCAATATATATATCCTAATACTTTGTATGACCTTTCCTACAATATGTCTTCTTTTAAGTAAACTTACCCCTTGTCTGTTGCTATGAGGCCATCTTAGCTGTATGATGGCGGCATAGAGTCGGATCATCCCAGACATCCTCTTCAAGAAGCTGTCTTGACCCTCTATCCCAGCATCTTCATCTACACGATATCCCAGAATCCTTAAGAAGAACATGTACATTAATAGTGTATTAGTATAGTGTAATTCGCCCTGCACACTCCCTCTTGGTTGCAGAGGGAAGAGTTCTAAGCATCAAGAATGAATTTTCTGGAAATTTACTAATGCACTTCATTAAAAAGCTGACATATAGACATCTATACATGAATGCTTCAATCTTTGTTTTCTGGTCAAAAGATCTTGTAGCGTGTGAATATTTCGGACATTTTGTTTACTTGTCATTAATGTGCACAGAGAACCTTTTGATGTTTCCAAGGGAATGGGTTCAAATTACTGGAGACCAATCAGTCCACAAAATTTCTTTGCATGTATTCACACCATCGTATTACTGAATATAAAATATTGAATATTGTTTTCAATTTTTATATCTGAAAGTAAATAAATCCAAAAATTAACCAAGGGAAAAATCTATAGGGTGAATCGAACACGCTGTAACAATTGAATTTAATTAAGTTTTTTCATCCCTGAGAGGCAAAATTTCTGGACACATTTAATTCTGGTTTCAGCTGTAGTTAGGGTTGGGTACCTTTCACATCTGGACCGATATCGCTACCGGTCCCTGATGTTCGGTACCGATACCCAACGGTTCTTCATTTTGATACCTTGCTCTGAATCTGTAATACCTGGTTTACATCATGATAAATAATACAATAATTATAAATAAGTCCCAAACTAATTTCAAACATTTCTTATGTTACAACTACAATATCAATTTATTACAGTTTTTGTAAAAATATCCCACAACAATATCCCAGCGCTTGTTGTTGCTGTTACGAAAAGTGTCATCAGGCACTTTCTCCACACAGGCGCTTTCTTCCCCTGGCAACTGTTGTCATGGTAAATAACACTAACACTATAGCTTAAATAGCAAAAATGGAAATTTAACTGCAGTAAATATCTACAGTTAGAAATATCTATTTCTATCCTATTACTGCTGTAAATGTAAACGGCATTGAAATGCTGAGATAACTGTTGATTAATTTAAACCTTTTATCCTGCTCAGCTTGTGCTCGCCACTGCTGACAAACGCGTGAATGTACCGAAATTTGGCACCGTTTGACTAGACGTGAACCGATACCTGGTAGTACTCCTAGCTTTCCATAACTAGTTACCAATAGATTTTAGAATAGATGTTTTTAAATGGACAGATTCTTACCTTTGATACTCTTCCATGCTAGTGCCGGCCTTCATGGGCGGGTAGTGGGGAACAGCATAAGGGCACTTCTTGTGGAGGTGGGCCAGGATGAGCTCTCCCACTTTAGGGTGCAGCTCCCACACTCCCGAGGCCACGACGGCGATGGGGAACGCCGCCTCGTGGTGAGACGCCACTTCCTCTTCTCCTTGTTTCTACAACATTAATGATTATAATATTGTAATGTACACATTATAATCTTCTAGCTGAAGCAATTCCAAGCAGCAACTATTGTTTTAAAATGTTTTAAAGCCATCAACTTACCACAAACTTTTCTGCCAATTTGTAACTGACAAACTCCAATCCGTGAGGATGTTGGCTCGTGGACACCGTCTTTCCGCCTGCCACAACTGGCTTTCCCGATAATAATCGGTCAATCTTGTCAAAGATCTCCTTCAGCTGAGAACCTGGATATCACACACATTTCAAGATGTAAAGGTCTACACAAACACTAAGAAATGATTTTCAGTGACATTTCCACCAAACTATGTGAAGAAGCAGCATTGGTGGATTATGCCATGGTTACTGTCCATGTGTTTTAGAATTGAAAAAATAAAACTAACCTGAAATACTAGAGATCTGGCTCACAGGAATGGTTGCAACCTTCTGAAGTTCCATTCTTAATTTCTTTGTCTGCACAAATTCACAAGATAAAATTAAAGGGTTACACATTCCATTTCTTGTCTATGGAATACAAAAAGAGTTGTCTTTTGAATATCACATTAAGACTATTAGGGAAGATCTAACCTGCATGTCCTTTGCGTTGTTCAGATCTTCAAAGGACTCATAGCACTGGCCGGCCAAATCTTGTAATTTTTTGTACCACTTTGAAGTGCTCTCTTCAGCATTTGTCTGAAGGCCTGGATGTAAATAATTTTACATTCATTTTTTTGGTAGTTAGCAGACAATCCATTTCCTAATTACAGAGAAAGGGTCTTGCTCAGGGACTCTGTGATGTTAGTGCTAGAGGTAGGAATTAAACCCATGACCTCTTGGTCCACAGGCAAGTATCCTACTACTAGACACAATTTTAAAATCTCATTTGAAACCATGTTAAATTTTCACTTAAAGACAGTGGTCTGGCTCTACCTGTTTTAGTTTGTACCTTGTTTTTTAGCTTCCTCTTTAGCGGTTAATGCTGCTTTCTTTTTTTGTTCTTCTTGCAGGGCTTTCAGCTCTGCCTGTTTTTGCCTCTCCTCTTCATCCTCCTGTTCTTTTCTCTTCCTCTCTTTCGCTTGAGCAGTATCCTCCTGCATTGCTCTGAGCAGTGCTCTCATGTCCTGTAGTGCTCGCTCTGCCACAGCCATGTCCTCCACACTTGGAAATTTGCCCTGTGTATAGAAATAAAAAAATGGAAGGTTGCAAACAGGTTTCTACGGCAGTGTTTCTCAATCCCAGTCCTCACGGACCATTGCTCTGCACAGATTCCACATTCCCGACCTACAGCACAGCTGATGCTACTGATTAGCTAATTAGCAACGTAGGACCAGCGTGCGACAGTGCAGGAAATACAGAATACGTGCAGAGCTGTGGGCCGCGAGGACTGGGATTGAGAAATGCTGATCTACGGTAACAAGTCATTTAAGGCATGTATGATGTCTAATTAGTGCTACAAAACTAAAGGGAATTAAAGAACAATGGAAACACGACTGTAAAATTTGTACCAAGTAAACACTTAAATTCTGTCATAAGCCCTGTTACCGCAAAATTACTTTGGAAATCCTCTTTACAAATGAGAATTTCTGGACACCAAACAAATATCAGCTGATCTGAAGTAGGGGAAAGGCCTGTGTAAGTTCAGTTCTGTTATCATCCAGAGTAGAGGATGATATTTAGCATTTTTTACGATATCGGCATTTAGTACACCAATATTCAGGCATCTCATTTGTAACTTGAAAACGTTGTTTTGTTTACAAATTATTAGTCAAGTTCAAATGTTATATATTTATTTATTGTTTAGACATTTACAGTTTTATTTATGTTATTTATGTTTATATTTATGTTTAGTCAGTGTTAAATAAATGTTAAGTTGAGAAATTTCGTGTATCCTTTGTTATTGTTAGTGTGATATTTTACTACACAAACAGAGGGGAAATGTCTAATTATTGGCCAAAAAAATATCGGCAGCAGATATCGGCCATCGGCTGACCCTGACTTCTAAATATCGGCATCGGTATCGGTCGACCTCTAATCCAGAGTCTAAACATATAGAACGTTGTCCACTTAAATGCACTCAAGTAACTGAGGGTAAAAGATTCTTCCAGTTTCTAGTCATCAACATTATCAGCATCAGTCTGTAATTAAATAGACTAAGCAAGAGGACTGCTTACCTCAGCAGAGATGCGGACCACCTCAGAGACCTGGGAACAAAGCTGATTTCCTCGGGTGATGTAGAAGGTGTTGTCAATAATGGCACCCATTTGTGGGGCAGGTTCCAGGAGCTGATTGATCTGGAGCACCTCTGCTTGAATGCCGTTGAGAGCTCGCAGCCTCTCGTTGCCCTCCACCTGTCTTTGCTTTTCAAGTTCTGCCTCCCGTAGTCGCTGCTCTTCTGCCTCGCGCAGGCGCAGATTTAGGATCTGAAAACAATTGCAGCTTGGTCTCAGTAAAATGTTTTATGAATCTTAAGTCACATATTTTTGTCTAAGCTTAAAGGTCCCATAATTTACATTTTTTCAACAGGTTAAAATTGAGCTCCACTAAACACGTCTCTGAAGTAGTTTGCTGAAAATACCTCTCAGATTAGAGATTTTTGCCTTCAGTTTTTTTTTCAGAACAGGCTATTTCTCATTAGTATTCCTAAATACAATTGAACTGCTGCTGCACACGTCCCACTCTGGAACTGGGGCGTAGGCAGCACGGCAAGTGTTTACCTCATGTGAAAATCAACATAGCTGCTGCTAACTGACCATCCATACAGCCATACATGTTCAACACAACACTCCGCCGGTAGACTTTTTCACTGAGAGTTCTACAATAGCGCTTGCAAGAAAACATGGCCGATCAGGAAGCGCTAGCAGTTCTACCTGGTGGCTAGAGGTTCTCAGATAGGAGGGTGAAGTTATTCAATGTCCCCTACTGTGATGTAGAAGTAGGGGAGAAATCTAAACTGCTCGTTTAAGCACATGATTTCTGACATTTGTAAATTAATACTAACACAATTGACCTACATTTTTCTTAACAATGTGGTAAGAAGAATAATAGGAGCTGCTGATTTATTTAGATAAATCACAAGAAACAATGTCAATTCAAAGTTCAGGAATGTGGTTCTTGGTTCCAAAGCCCTAGACTCATTTAAAGAATCACACATGCACACTTTTCAGACTTACTTTCATTCTATGTCTGTGCTCTGCCTTCAACTTCTCCTGACGTCCAAGACTTTCTTTAGTCCTTTTAAAAGGAAGGGAGAAAAGGCAATTAGTTTTCACACTCCAACAATAATAACTGAGTCCTCTAAAAGCGAAGCATCGGCAACTTTAAAGTTACATCTGTATAACAAATAAATTAAGGCAGCACAATATATTGCTTCAGCATCAGCATTGCAGTATGCAGATGTGCAGTCACATCACAAGATGAGCAATGTCAAGTCAAGCAAATTAAATTTCATTTAATTTAATACCTCATGCTGACTTTTACAACTTTTGATACATGTTGCAAAAAATGGTGGTTCTAAGTTGGTGCAAAAATTTGGATTCTAATTATCCATGACTAAATTGAATTATTCCTGTCATTTTGTGAAAATTCCTGATTTCATATAATTATATATGAAGGCAGGAAGTCCTTTTCAATATCATGCAGCCCTATTATAATCCATCAATCCATGTAATTCTGCAAATGATCCATACTCTTTGTCCTCCGTGTCCTTCATGCTCTGGTACTCCTGCCTTTGCTTGAGTTCCATCAACTCCTCAAAACGTTTAAATTGCTCCAACTCCCGCCTAGCTATGCTGTTTATCAGTCGCTCGTGCTGCTCTTGTCTCTGCCTGATATCCTCCTGTGAGAACATTAAAGGACATTATTCAAATTTTTTCTCAAGCAAGATAAAGGTAAAAAGAAAAATTAATCAAATATCCCCTCAAAAATAATATCAATTCATATTCGCCCCTAATGCCTTTTAAGTATTTTTGATCACCCACAGTGTATTAAAATACTGCATTACCGTGCAGTGCCCCTTTGCTCCTTAAAAAGCATACTAAATAATTCTTGCTTATATTTATTCAGTTTGTTCAGTCTCAGGGTATTCAACGTTACTTGCACTAATATTTATTTATTCCTCATTCTATGATAAAACCTTCAGAAAAGGGTGCAGAGAAAGCATGAAACTTTTATAAAGATATAACGATAAGCCTTTTAATGTGCAAGTGCATGAAAGACATACTACATGATACTACAGAACATGTAATAACAATGCTGAATAACCACTGATGGACAAAATACTGCACCTTGGCCACTGCCCGATATTTTTCCTCATACATGCGTATGCATCCAGCCATTTGTGTGGCTCTGGGAGAGAGAAGAGAGATAACCGGTGGTGGAGTGTTGCTGACGCCAATGCAGGGTGCCACGGTGGGGTTGGAGGGCAAGTCCATTAAGTGATATTCACTTCCCTAATAGAGAATTACAAAGACAAAGTACAGTCTAAAGCCAAACTAATCATCATACACAAAAGATCAGTACAAGATCAGCAAGTACACTAGCTAGAGTGAGCAACAAGAGATATAATACCACACTTTGAGAACACTTCAAAGGCAATCTGAAAAAGTACAGATTCTTACTTTTCCCTCATTCTCAGTAGTGACTGCCAGTGAAGAGACGGATGGTGAAAGCGGAGGAGAAGGTGTAGTGTAAGGACTGGGAGGAACAGAACTGGAGATGGTGACATCTTCAGAAACGTATGGGCTCGTATCACTCAAGGGAGAACCCAAAGAGCAGCTCTTCATCAACCGTTGCGGGCTCAGGCCCTTTAGAATACAGCCTGCCAGAGGTGAGAGACTGGCAATTTCTGTACACCCGGACAAAATATCCTGAAAAAGAAATTCACTGTTTCAGTACTGTTTATATTCACCAAAAAGTCATCAAGGCAATGCAATGACATATATGCACACTTACATTTAACAACATATATATATGTCCGTTAGGAGTCAATTAACTTGACCTAACATTATGTTAACAAACAAGACGGCATATTTAGTTTCATTTTGCCAGGTAGAACTTTATAAAATAGTGTTAACGCTAAGTTTCTTAAATTTTACCTCTCCCTTTTCGAGCCAGTCGGTGTGGTATCTGAGTTTTCCCTTTGGTGAGTTTTTCAGAGCATCTAGAGTTTCCCATCGTAAACTTTCAGACATCATCTTAACGTACGTTGAAACAACACGCAGCACGTCACAATGGGGGGACTTGAACCTCCAAGGAACACCGCGGAGCACTTCCGTTTCCGGCAAGTTACAAATTAAAAGTCGCCTGCTTATTAAAGATTTCAGACGAATAAAGTTCCTGGCATACACCACTTATTGGTGTCGATGACAGTGTCTTCATATACATTTATGAATTCAATCAAATAAAATCTAACGTAGTAGCCGAAGAAGCCAATTTGTGCTCCGAAAGGGAAGGCGCTCTCTAAAAATAGTGCAACATACTTAGACAGTACATTCACGCCTTATACAGTATGATAAGCAAATAGTGCCCGTGTTAATTTGCAGTGACTTTTGCAATGACTTTTTATTAATTACACATCGGCTGAAAAATGACTATTCAGACTAAAGGCAGTGCACTAAATATGAAGAGACGCGTCCTTTGGTTGGTGGATGCGCACGCGCAGTTCATCACGTTATTGAACCCGTAATGGCAGCTCCAGAGCAACCATGGAGGGTATGTACTAGATCATACATTTTGCCTTAAGTGTGGCCAGTGATCGTAACTTATTTGAGTATATAAGGGGCAGATTGATAAAATTACATGCCAATGCAGTTAATATTCACTGAATCAGTTTTCTCCCATTAGGTGGTTTCAAGATAGCGTCAAGAGTAAACTGTACTGTACATATCTAACCTAAACTCAAATGAATAAAAAATAAATTAGCAATTGTATAACAGTCTAGGCAAAAGTACTTGCATTGGCATATTTCTGCATCTCTTATCTGTTTTGTTGTCATTGTACAAGTTGACATAATTTGCAGTTACTGTCCCAGGGATTAATAGTGTAATCGAAAGTTTTAAGATAATCCTAGTTTCTATTTTTGACCTCATCAATTATTAAGTCTATTGGTATATATTAATCTTGACCTTTTAATAAATGTCTACATTTCCACCTGTTCTGTATGTAAATTTCTGTATCTTTTTGACCTCAGCCACCACGATTGTGTGATGTCTACTGGAGTGAATTTAAACACTGTAAAAGTTTATGGAGCCGCTTCCATCACTACTACACCTATGGAACAGTGCCTTTGTGTAATCAGTGGAAAGAAGACTATGACACATGCAGAGAATGGGAGAGTACACACAGTGCACAGGCCAAGGTCAGTCTTCATTGTGTGAAGAAATCATGTTCTCTGTAGCAGTTCTGGCCCTCCTGTTATTTGGGGACATTCTTATTCATTATAGACCTTCCCTTCCATCTTTGTCTCATTAAAAGATATGTTTATATCGTTTATCAAATGTTCTCCTCCAGGGCCCCTAATCTCTGGAGCAATTTGCAATTAAGGGCCTTGCTTAAGGGCTTAAATGTGGTAGTGGTTGAGGTGGGGTACAGCCATACAGTTCATAGATGAGTATCTTACCACTAAGCCACCAAGTACACAACCTCCAGTGTGTCTGTCTTTTCAAATTATTTATTTCCTGCCTTCTCAGGAGCGTCTTCAGTACAGTGAGAGGAATCGTGTTTCTGAACAGAGGAAATTCACTCCAGTTTGGGAGATGCGAGAGAACCCACCACCCGACTGGCACCTGCCCCTTAATCAGGAGAAACCAGAAGACACTTGAAGGCCCCTGGACACACAGCTATATCTTGTTTTCTCATTTGGAAATTGCATTAGTTTCATCTTGTGAAGGCTGCAGTTTTACCATCCCAAACTGACTCTTTGCTCTCTGTCAAACTACAACTCAGGAAGCATTGTAGACTACTAAGTTTCTGATAGCTTACTTATAGTTCAGCAGTCTTGTTATGGGGGCCTTCTCTTGACTGAAGCCACCCAGATGCTTAAAGAGGATGAGTGATTGGTTAAACATTTTGGGGGAACAGAAATGTGGAAGAGACGCAACAAACTTTAGAAACTGTTTGTATAATTTTATACTAACATTTTTCATTGTGTGAACCTCTGTAGCCATGTCTTTATATTCATCCTTCTTGACTTTATGTAAAAAACTTTATGAAAATAAATATACACATGAATGTCATTAATTTTGAATCATTGACAGAAAGCAGTTTCCTCTTTTTTCTTTTATTATACAAAATCTGAAATGTTAACTTCATTTTATCATTCAGTTTTGGTAGACTTTCAACATTTTCTGGCTATTTCCTCTAAGACTTTTTACAGCACTAAATCTGTAGTTCATTATGTATTTTAACAACCATGGCCTTTGAGCTTTATAAATACTATAACATTCTTATTTGTTCTGTGATGTATAAAAACTGTCATACATCAGAGATAAGCATCAGAATCCATACTCAATAGTAGCCATTATACAAGGTCAATATCAAGACAAGAAAATGCACTTTTAAATTGATGAACAGTTTAACCACACATAAAGAGGAACAGTTACTGTCACTGAGTGTACACGCGGGTAATGTCATTGTATTTTCCCACAGGGGCCTCATGGTTTGCAATAGGTGGCGAGTAGCAGGGACCCTGGTGTTGGAATGGGAAGAGGTCAGAATCTGGGCAGATCGCTGCTTTGTAGAGTTCTTCAGATTCTAGCTTAAGCTCTTCCAATGCTTGTCTCTGGGCCTCCAGGGCCTCCTCAACTGCTGCCATTTCGACCTGGTGCTGGGAATGTTGGTATCTGGACCACTCCTTAAGCAGCAGAGCCCTGTGCTCGCCCTCTTCAAAGGACAGGTTTTCAGGACTACGGACCCTGGAAATACATTCCTTACATTAGTTAAAGCTGACCAGCAAAGGTTTCCTTCAGCTTACTGCATTACACTAAGAGATCCCTTATAGGACAAGAAAAATATTGTTGGGAGTAGACAGTCAAAACTACTCTAAACTAGGCTCTAAACCAACATGTCTATGTGGTTTCTTATTTAAGACATCACTTAATGATACCTCATTTCATCGAAGCACTTGGAGGGAGTTATAAAATCTTCAATCGGGATCAGCTCAGGTGGTATTTTCTCAAGTTTCTTCAACTTCTTTTTCAGACGCTCTTTTGCTACAAGCTCCCGGCGAGGATCAACTTTTTTCTTTTTCTTTGGCTCGGCTCTGTGGCACAATACATGGAAATACTGTGAATACAAAATCAAAAGAGACACATTAAATATAAAAAGCAACAGTAATCACGAGATCTTACTTACCTTAGCGGCACCGAAGTCCTTTGTGACAGTGCTGATGCAAACCAGTGGCTGTATCTGACAGAGCTGCACACAACAGAGCTGCTAAAACAAATCGACATATTTGAGAAACAATCAAGGTAAATGTCTCGCGATCTTATCGGACGTCATTACAATCCAAATGTGTAACGTTAGCGCTATAATCTAGTGGTGCTTAAAATAACTTGATCACTAGGTACGTTTTTTTTTTTTTTTTTTAAATACCTCGACGTTATGGCCGGTCTTGCTATAAGCTGTAACACGCTACTATATACAGTCCAAAACATATTTTTAATTTGCTGAACTAATGTTTAGCAGAATGCTACAGCTAACTACGCTGCACGCGCGGTGCCTCCTTGACCGTCGACGTGCGACGAACAAGGGCACTTTCTTGCCGACAGAACAGTTTCGACACTTCTGTAATAAACCACGTCTGATATAAACAGTTCTGGTTGCTCGTGTATTGTTAATAGTTGATATATAAAATTTAATAAAAGGCCCCTTTAGATTGTATTTTGAGTAATTTCTCACGAAATAAATTGTGTCGAATGTCACGTCCTAAGCTAAATGCATATTTGTAGGCGAAAGCTTGCTCTGTAGTTTCTGTTACAGAATTTGATGTAAAACTGAATTACACTGTCGCATTTAAAAGAAAATTGACACGTTTGTAAATTAATTAATTAATTAATTAACATACCCAGACGTTTGATTCAGTTCACTTTAATTAAAATTAGACTTTGCCTTAATTTATTTTTTATTTCAGTTTTTCTTAAGGGTATTGAAACTAAATAGATACTGACACTAGCAGAAACTGAAACCATGTTCATTTCATTTAACATTCTATTAGTAAATAATCGCAGTGCACAAAGTCCATCCTGGTCAAAAACATTTAAAATGTTTTTAGGATTTTGGGAGTATAGTTTCCACGATGATCATATTATAACAGCAGATTTAGCCTTTGGCACCCTCTTGTAGTCAAACATTGTAGATCCCTTTCCAAAACCCAGTGTAGAAAAGCGAGTTGTCCATTTAAAACGAAGGAACTTATCTGATGAACACGTTTTCTGTCATTTTACTATTTCCACTAAGCATTTTTATAGTTTATTATATTGTCAAAAGTAATAGCACATCTAATGATTTTAACCACAGACATTAACATTTTATGCACATACATTAGAGAACGAAAGGTATGGGAAAGGTGATTGATTATTTGCCTACCAATACCAATATCTAAATATTTAGGAAGACATTGGCCAAAACCAATGCCAAATATCTGGTGGTTCTGCTAAGTGCAGAGTGTGCTTTTTCCCTAAGTCAAACTTTACAGTATACAAAGAAGGTGCTCAGAAAATACATATATACTTAAGACTGTAAAATATGAACTCTAAACTAGAGGTAGAAAAAGAAAATGTGTAATTTAGTCATATGTGGTGTTCCACAATATGTGCAAGTATTGCAGCAGCAGTCAAGTGGAGAAAAAAACTACAATTTAATGTCAAGTCAAAGTAAACGTTATTGTCATCTTTACTATACACATGTACACAGGGCCGGATTAACGTAGTGTGGGGGCCCTGGGCAGTTACCTCAAGCCACCCCTCCTACCATCGTGTGGCTGTGGACGAGCTCATTCCAATTGAGGGAGGGGTATGCAATTGTGATTTTAAAAAATGTGTCTTTGTGTGTTCGCTCTTATTATTTTTTATTTTTTTTACACGATGAGTGTGTAGGACGGCGTTTTAGTGCCACCCTAAAAAAAAAATCTACGTGCCACCTTTAAAAAAAAATCTACGTGCCACCTTAAAAAAAAAAGTCGAAATGTTACGAGAATAAAGTCGAAACTACGAGAATAAAGTCGAAATGTTACGAGAATAAAGTCGAAACTACGAGAATAAAGTCGAAATGTTACGAGAATAAAGTCGAAAGGTGCTACACAGAAATTGGCCAGATGTTTTGTATCACTTAATACTGTAGTGGAATGTCCCACTAGCAAAAAGGCAAGTGCAATACAGACAGATTGCACTGTGGTAAAGCCTTGGCTTCTTTTTTGGTAACAAAAAGCGAGTGGATTTATTCTCACATTAGAATACATCACAGCACAGTTACTAATATTGAAAAAGCAATTACTAAATGTGAAAAATTGTGGACTCTGCATTTAACCCATCTGTGAAGGAGCAGTAAGAAGCTAATGTTACTATGAAAGCAGTGCTTGGGGATCTGTACCTAGCCTATGAGTACCTCAGTGGCACCTTTACCGGCCCTGGATCTGAATCTATGCACTTCCTGATCACCCTACCGAACACCCTACACCACCAGCTGCCCCAAGGTTCATGTATCCCTCTCCATATTATTGTTCATTTGTTATTTCTGATTACAGTTTTTGCATTTCATGTTTAACCTTAATATCATTAATATTAATATTAATAATAATAATAATAATAATTATTATTATTATTATTATTATTATTATTATTATAAGCAGAAGGTAAGGTATAGCTGTGCAATATATGGTACACTTGACATGTGCTGACATGCTCATAACCCTTTTATTCTAAAATACTTATGGGGAACTGCTGTCGTTCAGCTTAAATTGATTTGGCAGGTTTTTTATTACTACTACTTACAATAATATGTTTTTACTTATACTTAAATATTTTTTATGTAAAGCACTGACATTTCAGAAATATTACTCATAAAAGTATTAGTTAAATACGTTCACACACTGACATAGGGCACTGCTTTTGGAGAGACTTCACATATCAGTTCAAACCACCAGGTGGAGACATAAGCCCACAATTAGCAGCTGGAACTGCTGAGTGCAAGTTTTTTTTGTTTGTTTGTTTGTTTTTTTGCTTTTTTTTTTTTTTACATCCATTTCATAGTACATTTCATATAATAGAGTGAATTTTTATTTTTGGGTCATGTATGTTTCTGAATTGTTGCTCCTGAGCAACAATGGTCTTTTAAGGAAACCTGTTACAACGAAGATGATGGATCACTATAATTACTTGAGTTATTGGTTTATTATTGTAAAGTTATTATTATTGTATGTGTGTGTTTATGTGTGTGTGCACATCTGTGTTTTTATGTTACTTGATTGAAGCAGGCAACCCCAGTCAACACCTTATTTAGCAGTATAATACTTTTGAGGTTGTTCATGCATGATTAGGAAGATGGACTTAAAGATACAGGCATATATATACACAGACATATATATACAGGGCCGGCCCAAGCCTTCAGGGGGCCCTAAGCAGAATTTTATTTGGGGGCCCCTCTGTGCCACCAATATGACTAATTATTGTCAATCCTTTTTTATTCGCACACTATAAATCTAACACACCCAATATAAATTTTATTTTTTATTTAAAAACAGTCTATTAAGTAAAACCGTATAGTTAACAGTGATCTAGTATGTGCAAATATTGTAACAGGAGTGAAGCGGAGAACTACAATCTACACACAATACAAGAAACTACAATCAGTAATATGTACAAACGATGTTCAGTAGTGCAAATATTGTAGCAGCAGTCAGGACAATTTCCATCATCTGCGATTAAATGTATGCTAGATCAGCAACAGTTTTGAGTGGCAATAGTGTACGGTCTGTAAAAACAAACAGTATTCATGAGACAGTTTCAATGCAATATGAATGAGATTGTCAATATTGCAGCTTGTGCATCACAAAGACAGTGATAAGTAAAGTGCAGAGGTACAATAGGTCAGTTCACAGTCTGGGTGAATGGGGGCGGGAAATGGGAGGGCAGGCAGTGTGTTCAAGAGTCTGATGTCTTGTGGGAAAAAGTGAGTTCAATAAGTACTCGGATGTTGGGTAGTTTCTCCACACTGACTTCCGCTTTGCTGCTGGGCAGTTTCAGGGTGCTGAGGGTGGATCAGATGTTAATTCTCAGCCTCCTAGACCAAGGACTCCTAGTGTTTAGCATAGAAAGGTCTAGGGGACACCCAGGGTTTAGACCTGAGGTCAAGAAGTCTCCTAGTGTTTCATATGGCATAGGGATTGGGTCCTGGAGTCTCCTACTCTATTCGTAGGGCATAGGGCTGAGTTCCTGGGGTCTCCTCGTGTTTCATAGGGCAAAGGGCTAAGGTTCAGAAGTCTCCTAGTGTTTCATAGGGCATAGGGCTGAGGTCCAGGTGTCTCCTGGTGTTTAATAGGGGATAGGGATAAGGTCTAGGGGACAGCCAGGGTTTAGGACTGAGGACAGGAGTCTCCTAGTGTTTGATAAAGCATAGGGCTGAGGGCCAGGAGTCTCCTAGTGTTTCATAGGGCATAGGGCTGATGTCCAGGAATGTTCTGGTCTTTCATAGGGCATAGGGCTAAGCTACAGGAGTCCTAGTGTTTCTTAGGGCATAGGGCTGACGTCCAGAAGTCACCTAGTGTTTTATAGGGCATAGCACTAAGGTCTAGGGGACACCCAGGGTTTAAGGCTGAGGTCCAGGAGGCTCCAATTGTTTCTTTGGGGATAGGGCTAAGGTCTAGGGGACACCCAGGGTTTAACCCTGAGGTCCAGGAGTCTCCTAGTGTTTCATAGGGCAAAGGTCCAGGAGTATCCTAGTGTTTCACAGGGCAAAGCACTAAGCCCTAGGGGTCACCCAGGGTGTAAGGCTGAGGTCTAGGTGTCTTTTAGTGTTTCAATGTCTATGGCTGAGGTTGCTGGGGAGGATTCTTCAGATTAGACGACTAAAAACTCAAACAACAGGAAATTATAGTGCGCAACAAACTTTATTACAACCCAATCCAACAATGCCCTTGCCAGCTGACAGATCCATGCAGACTGGTTTCAGGACTCCAACTTAATACACAAGTCTTTACCTTAAACACGCCCATTTTCTTTCTTTTCTCCACCTCTTGGCTCATGCCACTGTTAAACATAGTATAGATTTGCATACATCTCACCAATAAGGTATAGATCTCTTGTGCTATTCTGTGCCACCAATAGGTCTTAACCAAATAAGCTGGGAAAAAACAAAAATAGAGATGCACTTAAAATAAGGATGCTTCTCTGCTGTTTCCTTAAACAAAAATGGACAGCTGCTCAGGACTGTTTAGGGCTGTGGTCCAGGTGTCTTCTAGTGCTTTATAGGGCATATGACTAAGGTCTAGGCGAAACTCTGGGTTTAGGGCTGTGGTCCAGCTGTCTTCTAGTGCTTTATAGGGCAAGTCACGAAGGTCTAGGGGATGCTCTGGGTTTAGGGCTTAGGTCCTGGAGTCTCATAGTATTTCACTGGACATAGAGCTAAGGTTCAGGAGTCTCCGAGTGTTTCATAGTGCGGGCAAATAAAGTCTAGGAGACACCCAGGTTTTAGGACTGAGGTCCAGGAGTTTCCTTGCGTTTTATAGTTTATAGCACTTAGGTCTAGGGGACACCCAGTGTCTAGCACAAAGGGTCCAGGAGTGTCCTAGTGCTGCATCGGGCAAATCACTAAAGTCTAGGTCTGTGGTCCAGGAGTCTCCTAGTGTTTCATAGGACATAGGACTAAGGCCCAAAAGTATCCTAGTGTTTCATAGGTCATTGGGTTTGGGTCCAGGACTCTCCTAGTGCTTCACAGTGCAAGCAAATAAAGTCTAGGAGACAGCCAGGATTTAGGGCTGGTCTCTCCTGGTGTTTTCTCCTAGGACATTTATTCAGTTATTTGGGTGGCATATTTCAAAGTCAAAGTAAACTTTGTCATCTCTGCTGTTAGAGCCATTTTGTGTTGCATGAATGTATGAATATTTGGATGTAATATTTCATAACTATTTGCAATAGAAAGTAGAGATATAATGTTAATTTAAATGTTTCTGGAACTTTCCATAACTTTCCATGTACAGTGTTACGTAATAGAATTATATTACGTATACACGTTAAATGTACTAGTATGTAACAATAGAAGTAATACGTGCCTTACGTGTCGTAATCTGATTGGATCCTGAAATATATGCTGACCTCCCAACAAAATTGTATGGCACTGTTTCAATAGTACGTAATGGCAAGTATGTAAATTCGGTCACAGTCAGGATATAATGTGATGATTTATTGCAGGTCTGAGCAATGCAGTTTGGATTGAGTGTTCTCTTATTTCAAATCATTTTTGTGATTTTTATTAATCCGATCAGATAATAAGGCCGTGCCAATTTGACATTTAGATTAAACTGACATTTTTGAAACAATCAAGTAATTATAAATAAATGCATATGTCATAATTAGTCTGACACAGAATGAAAGTTTAGGCTGTCTATACATACAGAACACAATTAAAACGGACCACAACACAGATTTTTAGTCTTTATTTCACAAGTGTTTTCATGTTTAGTTAGCCTAAGCTCTTTTGGCATGAGGGCCGGAACTGGTCAGACTTCACAGGACAAACTAATCCACCTCAGACTTAGTTCTTTGCCACATGAATGAAAAAGACAGCAAGCTGAAGTGACATACTTACACAAGGGACACCCAAGTGGCTCTTTGTAAACAGTCAGTGGAATTTTTAGATATTTCAGAACTCCTCTGGGGCAGTGATTTAAAAAAAAAAAAAGGTTGCCAACACAGCAGACATCAAAACCACATGGATACAGTTGCAGTTAAAATGAAGCGAGATATAGTTAATCATGTGTCAGTTTGTTTTCTGCTAGATTTTCTATTTGGTGACTGTTTGCATTATATGAAGAATAGTTATCATATACAACACTTATTTTGCTGAGACAGTAGCATGTTCAAAGCCATTGCATAAAATATTGGTAGTATAATTCCTTTAAAAAAGTACATATTAATTACACATGATCTAAATGCATATTCACATTAACCCTTTTTTCATCCACTTCCAATTTGTTTGCAGACACAATCTGCTCAGTGCATGATAACTGAATGTTCACAACAATAGAGCAAGATAACATTTCATGCTCTCCACGCCACTATTTTACTTCGACTACATGCTTATGTAATCAGTGCTACCTAGGTGGACGCTAAGCTTCAAAAAGGAATTGAACAGTGTTTAGATAATTTGCACTCACTTTCATTCCAATCTCATTTGAAATTGATTTTTGACTACTGTAACTTATCAAATATAATAAGGCTTGTAATTAATCAAATTATTATTCTACCAATCACAAAATTTGTCCTATACAAACACAACAATCGGACATTAAAATGGTCCAGAAGGTTTGAATGAATCACAGCCTTGCAGTCTGCGTCCAGAGTAAACATGACACAGACAAAAAGTGTGACTGCGCTACTCACCCACATTTAAGCCACATCAAATGAAATATTTCAGTGAAATGTGCAGGGATGTGTGTATCACACGTGAAGTCACTTTGATCATATGCACTGTATCACAATATAACCACTAAAGAATCGCGTAGTGCCCGAATCAATCACGCAAAAGCACGGCGGTCTATCACACACTCTTTTAGGTCTGAGGCAGCCTCTGTTTGTGAGCTCTTTAAAACTCTTTGTGGAGGAAAAACAACAAAGAAGCGGAAATTCCACAGTTTAAACAATCATTCTGGTTACACAATCACACTCACTCATGATATTAAGAAACAGCTATGAATATAGAGAGGCTAAGAGATTTCACAGCACCTGATGCAGGTAGTCCGAGAAATACAACAGACAAATAAAGCAGCTGCTCCCTCACACAAGTGCAAACACCTCAAACACAGCCTGTATGTCATTTGCGTGCGTAGGGTCGGAGCACTGTTGATTTCTCTTGCCTCGATGCCAAAAAAAAGGACTGTGCACATCACTACCGACCCTTATTCTTCTTGGAGTTACCCTAGAATGCAGAAGGGAAGGATTATTCAGTGAAACTGAGAGAATCTGCAATCTCATTCTCAAAGAATTATTCTCATGAGATCAATGTACATACATAATTTTAAGTCAATTGTTCTAATGGAAGCAGAGCTTTATAAACAAAACAAAACAAAGACAGGATAGCTGACCTTGCTGCCTAGTTTGAGGGCGTCAATCTCTTCCCGCTGTTTACTTAGAGTTTCATTCATGCTGCAGAGATGATCACTCATCATACTCAGCTGGTCTTCGTAGCTCCTCTTGGTTGTGCTCAGTTCATCCTGCATGATAAAGATTTCGCACAACTGTTACATTTAGCATTTTATCTTGACATAAAAGAATGGTACAATACCACAAAACAACAATGATGTGATGTTTGATCCCCATTTCATTTAAACAGGGATCCATTCTGTCCCCTTCTAGACTCCAGCTGGATAAAAAAATCTAATTAGAGTGATTTATCTGACTGCGGGGAAGATTCAGATAGATGTGCATGAGTTGAGTGACCTTACCTGAAGGCGTGTTATGTTCTGATTGGCTTGCTTCGTCTCATCGTTTAGAGTCTCTCGAGATTTCTCAGCAATTGCCAGCCGTTTGGCCAGAGCCCGACACTACAAGGAGAAGCATATCAGAAGTTAGAATGGGTCGGGGTTTTTTTCAATACAGCAACTGACTGGACAAGCTAACAAGTAACAGAAGTTGGATCAGCACACATCAAGAAATAATTCCACATACTGCAAGGCCGAACGACAGAACTTGCGACTTAGTGCGCGTATCAAAAACGTGTATACAAGCAATCCACACCGCAATAAGCTGCACGGTTTAGAGTTGGAATAGTTGGAAATCAGATAATTATCCAATGTCCACTACTAAGTTCCACTACTGTTTGAAGGTGACAAAGTGCAATTTTTAAATTTGCCATAATGGAAATTAACATTAGGTAGAGAACATTGGTGTAAGTGGCTTTGCGACGTGTGTTTAATATGTTCTGTTTTGTGCTTCAGCAGCAGAAGAGGATAAAAAGGAAACTATAAACTACAGCCTTTACTCATGCCTACTGAGGCCAACTTCAATAAAATACTTGTGCAAAATAAGTGGAAAAGGGCAGACGGTGTCCACCTCTGCATGGAAATGCACTGCTTTGCTGTCAGACATCTGGAGTTGGGTGGTCAGCTCGGCCACACGCGCCATGTAGTGCGTCTTGATCAGGTGTTCCCGAGACTCCTCATCACCAACCTGCAGAAGACAATATGGGTCAGACCATATTACTCCTATTATTTGCAAAGTCCTATCATTAGGAGTGGTAGATTTTTTTCCCAATCACTCATAGAAGAGCACAAGACTTCCAATAGTCATATGCGTGTCTCTGGAATAATTTACAGTTATGGCTCTAAGCATACACTCTTATCCAGAGCGTCTTCCATTTTCTTAATTTCAGGGACAGATTCCCTGGAGCATCTTGGGGTTAAGGGTCTTGCTCAAGGACCCAGTGGTGGTAGTGCTAGAGGCTGGACTCTTGGTCCAGAGGCGAGTGTCCTAACCACTAGACCACCCCCCCATCTCTAACGTCTACATAAAAAAAATCAAATGGTGAACAAAAGAGATGTACTGCTTTCCTGAAAGTCTTCACACTTATAAATAACTATCTAAATTACAAGTATAATCGTAGCTGTCCTAACCCAGCTGATAACTGTCGAAAAAACCATAATAAAAATGTTCACTTCCAGTGCAACCCCACTGAATTTTCATGTTCTACTTACAGTCTCGCTGGTGGGGGTTGTGGTTAGCATTCCAACCTGAACAAGTACGAAACGAAGAAGTGAAATTAATTCACATGGCTTAAGGATTACGAAATACAGTGTTATTACAATATTATTGTATAATATCAGTTACTCATGAAACAGCTTAAGCCTATCAAGAGCCATTAGAAAATTAGAACAGCAGTCAAACAGCATAAGCAGCAGAGGAAGAGAAACACATAAAACTTGTTAAAATGTAAAAAGGCACTCTTTTAGACATCATGGATTTATGGGCAGCGCCCTGGGAACAGTGCTTGGGGACGCTACCTTGCTCACGAGTACCTCTGTGGTTACCTTTACCGGCCGAGAATTCAAACGAGCCACCTTCCGATCATGGAGCCAACTCACGAACCGTTTCGCTACTCACGAACTACCATACGCTACTAACTAAAGTGGGTGTTTCTGTGTTGAGATTTGAAGCTTGTTTGTCACTTAAATCTCAGGACACAGCTGAACTGCAATTCTCTATCAGAAAAAGCTTTGATCAGCACCAACCAGACTCGTGCTCTGGGAAGGCTCTTGTCCACTCCCTTCCTCAACCTCTTGGCCTGTGTGTCCTGCATGAGCAAAGGAGCCGGTGCTGGCATTGGCAGTGGGATCGTCCCCCCCGAGGATGGCTGCGAGTTGGGCCTCTAGCTCGGCTATGCGCTGGCTTTCCTTCTCCAAACGCACACGGCCCAGCTGGGCCTCCAGGAGCCAGTGCTCCTTCTCCTGCTCAAGGCGGGCGATCTTCTCCTGGCTCTGCTGCACCTGAAGAACAAACACAAGGTTTGTGTGTGTGTGTGTGTGTGTATATATGTGTGGAAACTGAAACTCTTTAAAAACAGGTTGAAAATTTCACTTTTTCAAAATCCGCCTCTACCACCATTGCTGGGGAGTAACAAAATACACGTAAATGCACTATGTATTTAGCATACAAAATATGAGTAACTTCTAGATAGCATAATATTTAAGATATCAAAGCAATCATGGAACACATAAAATAATGCAGAAAACAAACAAGGCTATGTTCTATATTTTAGATTCTTGAAAGTAGCCACCTTTTGATATAGTGTTTGATGTATTATATAATGACGTAATTAATGAACAGATTACATTCGTCTATTTATCTCAAATTAAATTATTTCAATTTGGAGCATTTCCCAGAAGTTTTTGAAAGTCGAGGTAGTGGAGCTGGCACGGCAAAACCAGGACAGCATTACATTTCTATTTAGGAGATTCAAACAGTATTTCATGTTTAAGGGAAAAAAAAAGAATGTGGAACATCATTGAGCAGTACAACTTATGTTTTCCAACTTGAATTCAGCATTGAAAGACTCTTCCTGCTTAAGTTATTTTAGTCTGGCTAAAGCTGTCTGCAGCTATAGGTAGTTCCCTACTTCGTTGAACTGCCAAATCGAAAACCTCCTTTATGCCAACTATGGCTGTCCAACATGCTATCAAGCTAACATTAGCTAGTAGAAGTCAGAACTATATATCAGAACTGTGTTTATCAAGAAGCTGGGTGTGTTCATGCTGTAAAATGCAAGGCAATATTTAAGTAAATTCAAAGAATACATTCCTCACATGCAACTAATGGAATGTATCACGTTATTTTAGGCCATGCATTTTATAATCTGTAGTGGAATCATTTTAAAATGAACCCTCTCAAAACTGTCCACAATGCCCCTGCATGGGGAAGACATACCTGCTGCATCAGGCCTTCTCTGCTCTCAGTGGAGCTGGTGAGGATGCGGCGATTCGACAGGGCTTCTGAGTAAGGAACTGACTCTGGTCGTGCCTGAAACAATGAAGTATGTATCAACTACGCAAATGTAGGTGCTCTACTTCTTACCGGATTGTTCATGCAAATGCTATCGTCAACATAATTGTTTTGTTCTAATTTATAAACCAAACGAGCGTATGATATTCACATATTTGGCATCACTGGATGATTAAAAAATCTTACACTAGGCTCTTTAAAACAGAATGCTATTCAATGTATGCACCAATATACTGTATTCCGTCAACAGTAAAATCTCCCTCACCCTCCTGAGTGAGAGTATGTAGGTAGAGGCCTGCTTCTTGTTGCTGAGCATGCTCTCTGCTTGCAGCGGGTTTAGGCTCCCAGCGCCTCCTCTAGGCCCGTAGCCAGCCGATGAAGCAAAGAAGTCCAGGTTGTTGCTGAAGAATGTTGCGATCTGGGTAAAGGAGATTTATTTCCAAAAATCATTTCAAGTTTACTGCTCAAATTCCAAAGTCATGTACATAAAAAAACAATCAGAAGTCTGAGTGTCAGAGAATTTTTAACATGTAAATCTTGGATAATTTGCTGAATGCAAAAGACAAAATAATAATACTGACAGGATTTGTGTTACACTTCTATCACATCATTTTTACTGCCTGATCACATGAAAGTGTTTTCAGGACGATATTCTACAATTCTGTATTCTACAAAGAATTGTGACACCCTTTCTGTAAAACCTCAAGAGCA
Source organism: Distichodus sexfasciatus (assembly GCA_032718565.1). NCBI lineage: Eukaryota > Metazoa > Chordata > Actinopteri > Characiformes > Distichodontidae > Distichodus > Distichodus sexfasciatus. The sequence goes on along the minus strand of JAVGVS010000051.1, from coordinate 2,141,887 downwards.
GTTTCATCGATCGATAATAACATCGATATGATCGCTCTCAAAGGTGAGCCGCTCAGCATCACCAGCTATCTCACCTTGCCGGTGCTGTTGGTCAGGGAGGCCAAAGAGGACAGTAGGCACTCGTTGGTGGTGCGCAGCTTCTGCGTGATGGTGGGCAACTCCAGCTCCAGCGTCACCTTTTGACTGTAGTGTTTGGAGAGCTCTGTCACCCCCGGAGGAAAAAAGGGAGAGTAAAGATATGAGGGAGAGAACCCACATTAACAGTAAAGTTCTGGCTGATATATTGCAATAAACAAAGCAGATCTAGAATGACCACTCTAATGTCTCTAATGGATATTCATTTCTGTTCACAATAATTTTTACGTCACATTAGTGCTTGATGAAAGCATAGATTTCCTGTAAGTGTCTTAATGGAATCATCCACTGGAAAGTTGCATTAGAAATCTACTAGGAAGAGGTTTATATTTATTCTAGAGCTGTTCACACCATCTTCACCACCATCCTTATATCACAAATCCTAAGGATTATACTATTTAAATAAAGAGACAAACTGCTTCATTGATTTTTAAAATTCAGTTTAAGTAGATTCAGTTCAATTCACATAAGCACATAATATGTCCAAAAGCTCACCCTTGGCAGTGTCATGCAGACCGTGTAAGCAGGCAGCCAGCTGGGTGAAGACGGCAGAGGCACTGCTCTGAGGCATGGCGTCGGAGCGCACACCTGCCATAACACGTTATAAAATTACCAAATGAGGTAAAAGTAGAACTGATACCACAGCACAGAGTAAAAGGCTGGGAAGTTTTATTGCGTAAAAAGCACTGCAGGGATTTATGGGGCGGGTGGTGCAATGCTCACTGGGTAAGGCTAGGAGGCGGATGTAGGTCTGCAGTTTCTCAAAGAGGACCGTCAGGCCCTTCATATCACTCTGCAGCTCACGGATCTTAGAAGCCAGAGCCGACGTGCAGAGAGAGACCTCGCACTCCTCCTCCAGACTAGAGGGTTGAGAGAGAGAGAGAGAGAGAGAGAGAGAGAAGGAGGGTGTCAATTTGTTTGAGTAGGGAATTAGAGTTTTACACACAAGTGGAGCAGAAGAAAGAGGAAAAACACTATCCACTGCCTACCTTTTTAGCTGATAGGGCAGGATTTTCTGCAGAAAGCTTGTATAATTAGAAAAGGATTTAGCAAAGTCCTGCAGTTTTCCCACAGTCTCCTGCAAAATATCAGCATTTGACATTGCAATATATAATCAGGGGACTACTATGTTTACAAAACTTGAAAATTATAAGGTTCCTTATGCAAACATTAAACAGCTGAAATACTAGGAAATACTGTACTTGTTCATGCCACTTTAATGGGATGAACAAGAACTATGGAAAGAATGTTTATAGGACTATTGGTGCACTCCATTTGCCACTGGTGCTCGGACAATTTTGTTACAGTCATGTTGTACATGAAATACAGTACTGTGTCGTTTATCAAGTGCCGATGCTAAATTGGCTGGTCGATGTTTCTAAAAACAAATGAACAGAAAGGCCAACAGGATCAGTAACTTTAGACGGAAGATTCTGGAAAAAAAGGCGTAAAGAACTCTTCTATCGGAGTTCAACTCTCCTGTGGCAAATGGACCGCATCCAATTCGGTTTTCACTGTATTTTTAGCGGATGTGATTTAATCTCGTCAACCGGCTCTCAGATCTAATGGCAAATAAAAAGCAGCATTAGCATTCAAAATACTTAAAACAGAAAACTAAACTGAGTAAAAAGGCTGTACTGTGAATTGCACTCTTACTCCTCTTATGTTCCCAATTAACCATGTAAACAAATGTCTCTCACCAGCACAGTGACCGTGTCCTCTGTGATGCTCTGATGCAGCTGCAACAAACCATCCTCCAGGGGCCGCACATAAGCAGCATTCTCATGCAGATACTGAGAGAACTGACAAAAGGAAATGCACAGGGTGAACACACAAATAAACTAATGCTAAATGTCTTTTATGAATCTCACTGCACAGTGATTTCCAAAATGGGGTTTTGATGGCAGGTGGGTGACAAGACAAAAGAATGACATAATGATAACCAGGAGTGGCAGTCTCACAGCTGCAACTTCAGTTGCCCAAATGTCCAGGTTTTATTTTTCTTTCTCCAGCTGGTTAATGCTATATTTGGCAATTTTGAAAAAAGCATGATGAAGGTAAGGTTGGGATCGTTAACAGGTTAACGCAAGCGGTTGATCTAGAAAGGAGCCGATGGGTGAGGAAATATTCCCCACTGTACTTATCAGCAAATTTGTTTGTAAAAAGTGTAACGAGGGAACTTGAGATAAAGATAACGTTGTGTGCACATACTGTGGTGATGAACTTTTTACTGAAGCACAATCAGCCTGTATAGCAGATGTTACTCTGTAGCTGCTCTTTATGTGGTGGTCTGCAGTTCATTATGGATGTTATGGGCAATGGCAAGTTAAAAACTATGCTGCTGTTTCTTTCCATTCTTGACCTTGATCTTTTTTTTATTCTAGTAGCTCTATTTGTTTTAACTAGCCAAAACAAATAAGTATTTTAAACTTGTGATTAACCTTGATTAATAATGGTTTTAAAAAATGATTCCCAGCAATAGCTGAAATTAACAGTGATGCAATATAGTACAGATACAGTATATCTTTGCACATTAACTACCTTTCTGCAGAAAACTGCTTTACAACATCAGAAGGATCCATCCCTTTCTCACCACCGAAGCCACTCTGTTACTTGTCCAATCCTTGGTCATCTCCAAGTTGGACTCCTGCAACTCTAATGGCTGAGCTACCATTGAAGACAACTAGACCACTTCAACTGATCCAGAATGCAGCTGCGATAATCATCTACAATGTTCCTAATTTCTCACATACCACAGCTCTACTCCAAAACCTGCACCGACTCCCTGTGGCTGCTCGAATCAGGTTCAAAGCCTTAACAATTGCCTTCAAGACCAAGAATGGCCCTGCACTACCTTAATTATCAGCACTGATCAAGCAGCGTATCACTTCTCATCAAGAGCATCAAGCTTATTATGAACCCCCGACACTCAAAAGAAGCAGAAGACATGCATCAAGACTCTCTGCAGTCTGCTAGTTGCAGTCATTGTAACGCCAGATCTAATTTTTGTGTACTTTTAACACAATAAAAAGTTCTGTTTTTACAGAAAGGTGTATTGACTAGAGAGAGTTAGTAGTAGTGTGTGCTGCTCCTAGACTGAGACAATTCTGGCACGTACCTTCTGATTAAGTGAGGATATGGGCTCGATGGAGGAGTCCAGCGGGTAAATGTGCACCCTCTGCTCTGTGTATGAGTGAAAGTTGAGAAGAGCAGAGACCAGGTCCTGCACAAAGCCCACAGCCTGACCCGCCACATCCCGAGCTTTCATCTAAGCAAAGAGACAGGATCTTAATCAATGAACACGATCAATCCAGATCATGTTTCCAACTAACTGTATAATATACATTATTAGGGTTCTTTACCTGATGTTTTCTATTATGTGGTGGAACATTCAAGCTATTGTAGTCACTGTATTCTGTGGAGAACAGACCAAAAAACATTTCTGAAAAGTATTTTAAGCCTGACCATTGTAGTCAAAAAAATAATGTTCTCTGGCGCAGTCCTGATATAATTTCACATTTATCAAATTTTTTTTCACGCAGAACGCTAAAAAAATAAGGTGGTTAGTAAGTAAAGTATCCCGACAAAAAGACCACAAATAGTAATTTACAAGATTTTTCACTGTAGTTCTGCATTCATGTCTTGCTTTAAATATAGTCCATGCAACCAGATTGATCCAAAGTACTAACTGGTGTCGTTGAAGGGCACTTTCTCCTGGATTACACTGGTGTTGTGCTTCAGCTGACTGCTCAGTTCGCTCTGGTTCTTCCTCAGCTGCTGCTGGCTATAGACAACCAGAGGACGAAACTAACAGTCAAAACCACAAGAAAACACCTACCCAATCAAGAATTCTGGCTTTTGTTAAATAAAAGGAACCAAAAAAAATCGATTTTTAAGTAATAAAGGGAATTCTGAAATATTATTACAAAGCACCTGGATCCATCTGTCAAAATACACGTGGCATGTGTGGGCAAGGCCGAACTATACATAATACATGGGACGTACACTGTAGAAATTCTAAAAATCAGAATTAAATGAAGACATACCACTCTTCTGTCCTCACTCGGCACTCCTTGGCCTCCCTCTCCAATGTCTGAGCCTTGATCTACAAGACGAAACACAAGCATTCAGTCAAATCCTGTAAACTCTAGTTCATGCCACAACAAGAAAAGCCCTAAGTCTTTTACTCTTTTAAGAAACAGCCGCCAAGTGTATAGTCCCCTCTTTAATCACCCTCACCTCCAGACGAGCCTTGTCGCCCTGCAGTCGCTCAATGGTGTCCATGTACTTGCTGGTGAGGCCGTCCACCACTGCTTGGTGCTGCTCTGCATCCTTCTCCAGTTGCTCCAGCCGGGTTCTCAGCTGCGCCTCCTGCTGACGGTGTAGCTCGTCTGCTTCGTAAAACTGGAAACAGAATGGTGGCAACGTCCAGGATCAAACAAATCTATGCAATCCTTTCTGACTGTTTGACACAAAGATGCATCCAAATGATGCATAGCGGCACCCGCACAACAACTTATTCACCTGGATGTGAAGCCTTTCGTTCTCTTGAATCTTCTTTTGCAGGTCCTCGTCAAAAACACTTTGGGTCTGGTGGCTTGGCTGGGAGGGGGAGTCCGCTTTACTCTGCTACAGATTCAAGAACAATGTGCTCAGAACAAGCAAAACTGAAAAGCCACCATGAAAAAATCTAACAGTATAACTTAACTACTAGTAAACACTGTGGTAAAATTTCTAAATCAATTTAGTACACTGGTGAATTGCCTGGTCAAGATCATTTAAAAACTATACTGATGCCAAGTGATTATCCTGAAGCAAATAAGAAATGCTATGCAATAAACACTTTGGTGCTAGATATATATTGGTCATTTATTCAGTTCATTTGAACAAAACTTTCTGCAGGGCTCACCCGGCTCTTCTTGCCCTTAGCTTCAGTGGCTAGCAGCTCTGCCTGCAGTAGCTCCACTCTCTTGGCCAGCTGCTGGTTCCGGAAGCTGAGGCTATCCATCTCCTGCTCAGCCTTCCTTAGGCCCTGCTCCCGCTGCTTGAGTTCCTCCTGCAAGTGGCAAGCTCAGGATTAGATGGCATCCAAGTAAAATATCTTCAAAAATAAAGGATGGTACGCACATAACCTTCCTTACATTAATAACAGCAGCCATAATTCAAATAAAATCAAGCCAAAATAATGTGAAGGGCTGAACAATAAATACTCTATGCTCCTATAATCAACATAAATTGCCACGGATAAGAGCATCAGCCAAAGGTGAAAATGAAAATAAACTCTTAAAGACTCACAGCCTGTTTTAAGACACTGAGATTTATCTGATGTTTTATGCAAAATATTTTATAATCTGATATAACATATATGCTGTTGGACACTTATTTTAAATATCTGCATGATCAGCGAGGAAATGCAGGTTTGACTGGCAACAATTTTCTTTTGTGCTTTATCAAGTCCTAAAAGGTTAATGTAAAACTAAAGGAATGCAAACAGCTTGTTGTGCAGAGACAATAATACACAAACCCTTGTTCTGAATCTCCAGAAGTTATTTTTTTTCCCAGGGAAATGAATAATAATAGAGCATTTTAAATTGCAGGTTTTTTAAACTGGTGGTTACTGCTTTCTGTACCTTTACAGAGTTGGAATTAGTCTGCTCATCCACCACTGCCTTCTTCAGGACCTGGTTTTGGGCTCTGAGCTGTAAGATTGCACATCAAAAAGCAGATATTTGAAAGGAGAAACGTATGTTAGATGGCAAATGGCACAGCGAAAATAAGGAAACGAAGCTGCAGGAGACGGAAACAGGAAGCCTCCAGTAAGGAAATGCACTAAATCATGAGCTCGTCAGAAGAACTTGCAACCCGGGTTCTACAGAGATTTCACACCACAAGCACTTGTGCCACATGACTGAACACTTTAGGTTAGCTATTAACTGTACAAGATCAGAATGGTCTGGGGCTTCTGCAAATAAGATGAGAAAAACATCAAATGGGAAATGAAGAGCTCTAGTTGAGAAAAAAGGCCACAACGTCCAAACGACGAGTTGGCCTTTAACTAAGAGAGTAAAACCAAAGTGTAACGACGTCTTTAGCCTGTTTAAATGTAAATAGGGCAATGGTTTGTCTTAATTCCGGCTTTATACCTCATATATGTTACATATAACATGCACATCTTTGCCAGGTAAGGCAAACCAAACAACTTTTGGCACTTGATTAAAAGGAAAACGGACTTAACCAACAATGACAAACCTTCAAGAGAAGTCTGTTGGAGTGGTACAAAAGTCTAACCAATTTAAAGGTTACTGGATAGCTGAAGAAGTGATTCACACTCAGAAGAGTTAAAAAGTTATTTTTTCACCTTTATTTAATTATTCTTAATTCATATGTAGATACAATCTTCCACAAAAACGCCCACAAACATTCTAAATGATCGACTCATTCCTAATAGAACTATTCAGGCCATCTGTTTTTATGATCGCAATACTTGTGGCACTACATAAATATTAAAAACCTCATACATGGATATCAGGCCGATCCACAGAAACCAAATTCATTATGACAGCTAATGGGAACTAACGAGCCTGCTGCATGATGTAGTGTGTTAAAACCAGTTACCTTTGAGTATTCCTGAGCGAGCTTGGTGTATTTGGACTGAAGATCTGCAGCCATCGTGTGACATCCGCAGATAAACTAACCCAAGTGGCGTGAAATACAGCCCGAGCAACGCTAACCCTATTAAAGCTCACAGATCATGCTAAGAGATAATGAACAGTAATGTTAGCCCGCTAGTCGTGTCTTAAAAAAAGGACCTACACCATAACATTAGTAAAGCATTACTAATATCAAAATACCATAGTTGCATATAAAAAATGTAAATATCAAACTAAGTCTAGCTGAGCATACTTCACTATGGCTAACCGGTTTCTTGGCTAGCTTGGTGGATAGCTGGCGTTAGCTGAGAAGCATTTGAATGACTTGTTTAAACAAATGTCCCAATAAAATCGCTGACAGCCGCTCCCGAAATATCACAGCAAATCTTTCTTTCGCGGTTTGACCGGCGAACAAAATTTTACAGCTAATTAGCTGTTCAGTTCTTTGAAGTCTTAGACGTAAACGAAGCAAAGCTTAATGTTAACGCCACAGCTTGTAGGCTAAATAACAACGGCGGAGAACAGTAATAAACGACGAGTCAAACGCAATAGAACTTTTATTTTGAAAAGAGGCGGCGCCTTTTTGTGGTTGCGTCCAGAACCACGTCTACTAAATATGTGTTAACAGGCTCTAGTTGTAGCGTCTTCACTTACGCCATAGTACGGTAGTGCTTTTAGACGCAGCCGGAACTACAATTGAAATGTAAAGCCCGCCATAGTGTCAACATAAAAAGCGAACTGCAAAATAAGGCTAAACGTCTATGTATTTTTTTTTTAAATTTATTTATTGGATCGTTGTGTGCTATACCTTGACCTGCTTTCACCAAAATGATATTTTGGTTAAACCTTCTTGATTGCGGTAAGGATTATTATTATTATTATTATTGTGTGTGTGTGTATTAATAACTACTACTAGTAGTAGTATACATAATGCAGCTGGTACCAGATAACTTCATAGAATTATAAAGTTGAGAAAGTGCATATCCAGTACCAAACGCTCTTCACAGTAGTCTCGTGTTAATTTGCTAGAGACATTGTAACCATAAAATATTATATAGTACAGTAAAAAGAGGTTTTGATCCAGGTAAACGTTAAATTGTATGCGAATGAATTCTGGTTTTAGCACACGTGCCATGAAGGTAGTAATATGAGAGAATTATTAGATTATTAAAGATGCTCACTTTAATGCCATAATATATTAAGATGTCAACAGGTGCTGCACTTTCTATCCCTGTAAACCCTCAAAAAGTCTAGCGTATTAAACCCACTTAATACAGGCACTCAACTGTATTATTTGGAAAAGATGATGTTATGAATAAAATATCACTGGTCAATCAGTACACGTGTCTAATTTATATGTATAGAGCACAACTTACTGCTCAATAAGACATCCAGCTTTTCTTTTCTGTTGTTACAAGAACGCAGTTACACTCACATTCATCTAGAAGCTTTATTGGTGCTTGTTTACATTTCATAATGCATTCCACGAAGTTCACCACTGTATGAAGTTATCATTCACAATTACTTGCATAACAAACAAATGCTTGAAGTTTTCATGTTACATACGTTTGCAGCTGTAGGTATTGGGTCCACAATTAAACAACTTTAAATATGTTTTAATGTCTGTAAACTTGTTCTTCCAGAGATTTCACTATATAGCCGCAATGAGTTGAAATGATACTTTCTATACTCTTCATGAAGTTTCTATTAGCCCTAGAAATGCTTAGTAGCATGAAGTGCTATAGAACTCTGTGCAAGTACAACACAGGAGCCACCTTGATATGGCCGAAGCCGTGAAGGTCTATACAGTTAATCAATAAACAGCCACAATCACAAGAACACTAAATCATCCGAAAAAAAGGTTACCAAGTTACCCTCCCAAAAATGGTACTCAGTAGACTCTCCACAGTCAAAAAAAACATAACCATGTCAGTGTATTTCAAGAAATACACAGGGAACTAGAAAGCCAATAAAAGCCTGTTAATGGGGAATACAATTGCGCAACGGAATAATACTCAGCCCAAAACATAGTGTAAAGCTTTTTTCCCCTCGTTCACACCAGTCAGTGTCTCAACAAAAAATGTAGTGGCTTAAATGGCTTACAATTTCATTGTAGTGACCCTTTGGGAGGACAGGGAGAAAAATTTAAAAAATGACTAGTGAAAGGTTTTCCACAGGGTTATTATATGGGATTCTGTAGTGGAGAGACTGATGAAAATTAGAATTAGCCAGGAGGATGGAGTGGGGGTGGTATCACACCCAGATTCTCAAAGCAACCCCACTGGACCAAATACAGCTCCCCTTCAGTATGGACACCCTTCACTCTGCCTTCTTCTTCCAGGCCGAATTTTAACGGACCTAGAAAGGTCAGATGAAGACATCAGTTTTTTGCTTCAAAAAACAATGCAAATAAATCAAGTATCGGAATATATGGAAAAAGATGGACTCCTTTGTGGCATCAACCAATCTGGAATTGTTAATCTTAGAGGCGTGTGCGTCAATTTCTAGCGTCTCTATAGGCATAACAAGCACTTTAGAATCATACGGTAACACTTTAAAACAAGAGTATTTTTCTGTATTTTTGACTACGTGAACAATGCATAATTGTAAAACACATAAATGTTTACTTTTGTTAGTGTAACAGGCTGCGAAAAAACAGTGGAATTAAGACTTGCATATACTTGCATATATAACAGATCTACAGCAAGTAGCATACTTGATGTGTAATCACTAAATGCAAACCACTTCTGTACTGATGTCCTTAGCTCCTCTTTTAAGAATGGATTCAGATAAGATACTGAATGTACACACTTAACATTAAAGTTCCCAGTTAATCTAAAAGTTTGGGAGGCTTATTTTTTAGACATGTAAACAGGTTAGGGGTCAATGGGTTAGCCATTTTAAGAGCATGTGCCAATAAAACATTCTGAAAATGCACCATTTTGATTCTTACACAGAAACAAAAAAATGGAGTATCAAATGCACCTATTTTTCATGCACTCACCAAAAATGCCAAATTACTTCCGTTATTCAGAACAGTAATCTTTAGAAAAGGTATAATACATGTGCTTTCAACTAAGGCCTGTTTCATGACTTTCAACAAGACCAGTCAGGCAGCAATTAAAACAATTTCTGGTAACTTGGCCTGTTTGGCCAAAAGATTACAGTGACATGGGGTACAATAAAAATGATGTGAAAAGGTCTTTTGGGAAAGAAGACATTCATCTCAATCAGTGCTTTAGCACCGGGAGATGAAAACTACGTAAAGTATGACAAATTAATTGGCTGGAAGAGGAAAGTCTCCTTGATTAGTAATTATCCGTATTGGTATTTAAAAAGTAGACTCCTTATAACAAATACATGTTAATATGAATACCCTCGAAACTGGGACAAAGTTACATATTAGAAGAACATTTTGGGTACTTTTTAAAACATAATACTTTTTAAGTAGGGTATCCGAATATTCTTTTTTAAAATAACAAAAGATATATACAGGAGGCCTGGTGGTAGCTGTTCATCTAATCTCCATCTTTCAGAAGTAAACACATTCACTGCTTCACTTCTTTCCATTTCAGTCTGACAGGTCATTCTGCTCTCCGAACCGAAGTTAAATGAGTTTTCTTTGCAAATGGGCCATGCAGTTGAAGCTGCACTTCATTTTGATGAGCAATTTTATGAGAGCTCCTTCTGCTCTTACTTTTTAATGTGATCGCTATCTGGTTGACAGGACTTCAATATTTGCTATTATGTGATGAATTTAGCATCTAATTAAAACATCTAGACCATGTAAGCTTTAATCCATTCCTCCGTCTCATCTGTTCAAACTCCTCTGATGAAAGACAATCTGAGTTCTGATACACGGAGATTTTTGTGATGAGTCTGTCCCTGATTTAGCAGTGATTTGCCTATAGAATGACTACCTGTAAAAACAAAAGGCCAATATTCTAAATGAAATTGTTAGCTAGAGGAAATAATGCTAGCTCGAGCAGATCTGTTCCCTAGAACACACACAAACATACAGGCTTTATTCTGACCTGATGTTTTTCATAGACTGTTGGGAAGGTGAAAGCAGCAATCAGACCTGAAATGAAAAAAAGGCATTTAAGGTTAAAGAAGCATTTAAATTCATTTGTCTTCACACTAAACTTCCTTTTGGATTAAATCATTCATTACATAATACCTATAAAACAGTTCTCCAGATATTCCTTTTCTCGGCTCCATATTTTTTTTGTTTTGCGTCTTTCTTCGTTTTATTATGTCTTTCCAATAATATTGATAAGCCAAACACAACAATTCCCAGTTACATTAACTTTGCCTATACGTGCTCAAAGCTGAATTCTAATCAATCGACTTAAACAACTTTGCCACACCAAGGTGTGTGCCAGCTAACTAGGCATAAAAATTGGAAACGATAGTAATGAAGATTACTTGATCCTTACTAAAGAAAATAGATTAAAAGATGTAAAATCCACTCTACAGATTGTCAAATGTCATCAGTTTATCATACGTATATATATATATATATATATATGTGTGATATCATATAAGTACAATTACAAAAGTTTTGACAGGTGTGAAAAAATGCTGTAAGAAACAAGTATGCTTTCAAAAATGGAAGTGTTAAATCAATTATTTACCGTAATCAACAAAATGCAGTGAATGGACAAAGAAATGCAATCAATCGTAACTTTTGGTGTGACCACCCTTCGCCTTCAAAACAGCATCAATTCTTCTCGGCTGGTAGGTTGTTCCAAACATCTAACCACAGATCTATAATCCTATAATCCTACAAAATAATATAATGACTATAATCCTACAAAATCCCTGACTTTGTGCAAGTGTACCTATAAGAATTGATGCTGGTTTGAAGGAAAAAAGCAGTAACATCAAATATTGATTTGATTTAGATTTTTCTTTTGTTCGCTCACTTTGCATTTTGTAAATTGATAAAAATAAACAATCATTATTTATATTTCTGAACGCATTCTTTGTTTACAGCATTTTTTCACAACTGCCTAAAACTTCTGCACAGTACTGTATATATACATTATATACACACACACACACACACACACACACACATACACACACACATATATACACTACAACGACCATAAATAATAGCAGTCAACTGATAAATCAGTAACTTATAAGAAAAATGAAAAGGTCTTACCCAAAATGAGAAGAGTGAGTCCATTGAACAAGGCACCAACGTACGTCAGAATCCACATGAACACAGCCAACTGCCAGTCACAAACAAACATACAAGCAACATCACACAAAATCTGTTGTGCATGAACATTTCCAAAATCTAAAAAATGATTAAAAAGGGACTTTCAGAATAGACAAATATTTCATGTAATTTGTTGCATTTAATATTGCACTTATGTTGCGATGCTGTGATGTGCAATAAAATGTGGGATTCAAAATTTGGATACAACATAAAACATTCTTGTAATGAATGACTGGCCTGTTCTCTGTCCATTCTTAACACTGTGCAAGGAACATGTGTTGCATTTATTGGAACTTGGAGGAATTCCAGAGGAAGAGATGTGAGACGTGTTATAGAAAACAAATATTAAGATGAAACACCGGAGAGCCACTGACCCAGTGAGCAACCCCTTCACTTCCTCAACTTTGCAACCGCGATACCTCAAAGTGAGGCACAAACTGAGAGCTATGACCTACCAACGCTTCAAGCATTCTCTATTCATTATATATGTGGCATGACGTAATCAGGAGAGCTTGAAAGACTATAAAACAGCAGAAAACCTCATAATAATGCCCATGTCCAAAAACCTACTGAGAAAGGAATTTCTCTGGAATCAATGCACTGCATAAAATCTACCTCACATTTTTAGAAATACATTTCAAAAAGGTGACCCTAACCTTGAGGGAATCAACAAGGTCCTCAACCAGAAACAAGCGACGCAGCTCAATGATGACGGTGTTGATTCGGGTGAGAGCCGCATCACTGTATTTGTGGACCACCTCTTTGGGCAAAGCAACCTCTTGGTCCAGATAGAACCTATACAGAAATACAATCATTATTCATTTCCCAATTTCACAACCCATGGGAAAAATAAACAGCTCCTCATCACAACAGAGGCCAAAAGTGACATCTTGGTGGTTGGTGGCTAGATTCTTTTCCTAGTAACACAGAGGCTACATATTTGAGATGTTCTAGTAAGGATTAGTTGCGAGATGTGGCCAATAGCTTTTCTCTCCCTTCTAAAGGCAGCTTATTTGAACTTAATGAATGGCTCATTAGTGTTGATGGTAAGGCTTTGCAGGTGTAGATGCCAGGAAAACAGATGGAGCTAGATCCTCTCTCAGCACGCACACACACACACACACACACACAGGACACACACACACCTTCCCAAAAGACTCCACTATCAATACCGCCATGTTTGCAAAAATAAATTATCCAACACTTTTCTGTCAATGACTGCTGTATATACAGTCCACATTATAAATCAGTGTGCTTATTCCCTTACGTGTGGAAAAATGAATAAAAAGGTTAAAATTTAGTATTGTATTTTATGAATCTTATATTGAATACGCCAAACATATGAATGAACTTTCATACTGAACTTAAGCCATCGAAAATATAGTGACTTGACCAACAGAATCAGCTCAATAAACCCTCAAACATTGTCACTCACTTAAACGGGTGCCCTTCCTCAGACTTCTGAATGGCCTGGAGGATGCCCTTGTATATCCTGAAGCTGATGGTGACGGAGAGCAATGCCAGAGCCACGTACGAAAGAACGCTGATGATGCTGCAGACGCTGAGGGACAGCAGGAGCAAGAGGCTGGCCCCAAACACTGCACCAGTGGTCTTCACATCACGCCAGTACAGGAGGTCAACCACTGCATGTTTTGGAAAAAAAAAAAATCTATGAGACTGAAATACACCAAGATGAACACACAAGCAATGCTCTCTCCTTTCAAACAGGTGTCAAACTTTAGTATTGGATGGACACGATGAGGATTGAAACATGACAGGGACATCAAAATTGAACATGAAAACTATGAAATCCATATTGTGTTTCAATTTTCAAAATTATAACCATTAAGTAATTAAACAAGCACTTTATAGTTGGCATAGCCTATGTAACTGGCGCCCAACTTTTAAGTTTGACCCCCGTTCTCTTTTTGATAACTAAGGACTAGGGATGTAAAAATTAAAAATACAGACCAAACAAAAATCTAAGGAGGGAGGGAAAATAATGGAAAGAAATACAGTGAATCGTACAAGCTTGCAAGCACTACTAGTGAGGGCCAGATCTATTAATGACTATCGGCACTCAAGTGAACTTTCTGGCCTCTGAAACAGCAAATATATCTTATGATGTAGGTGCCAAAAAAGCAAGCAAATTCTAGCCTGACAAGCGTAAAAAGCATTCCTCTAGTGCAAAACATATTTACAGAAGAATTCTCATAGAATATAAAAACAAAGACACAACTAACACTTTTCACCTCATCAAATGACTTCATTTGCAAATATGCTGTTTTAGGGCAGTTAAAAAAAAAGCCATGACAAGCCCCACCAAAATCCATATTTTTGGCCCCAGGCATGTCTGCCTATGCAGTCCTCTGACCTCATTTGGCTTGGAAATTGGGTTCAGATTAAGCTCATAAACTCTAGCCAGGGACATGAGCCTTACCTCCAACAAAAAAGAACAGACCCTGATCCTAACCCGAGCTATGGTCATCTTCCTGGTCATCCCTGCCTCTCTGTTCAGCAGGACAGCTCAAAAGCGCAAAACACTAGAAGTCTGACCCCCATACCTTGAGTCTCATAATTTCACTTGTTTTAAAACAAATGTGCATCTGCATGACTCGGTCCAATGCTGCCTCTCAACACTTTCTGACTCCTGGGTGACAGTCACAATTCCTGGCGGGTCAGTCTAGAATTAGATCTGAAAGAGGTTATTTTCTGACTGGCTGACGTAGCTTTACATGGACTGCAAAAGACAAGGTTAAAACAGAGATGGGTGCAAGAGTCCTGCACAGCACAAGCCAAACACACTGGACATCAAATGTCACGCAGCTTAGACTCAATCTGCCTTTTTAAACATCAATCGCCAGGACATCCTATTACCTCTCGCACATGAACTTAACAGCATGCCTCTCTTATAATTACCGAGTAGACATACAAATAAGACATCACAGAAGGAATGTTACTAAATACTGCAGCTGCTAAAAGCAGTGACCAGTACGTCTATCAGCAGGGAGATTCAAAAGGGGGAGGCATGACGTAATCGGCTCATCCAGCGTATTCCCTCCACCTGCAATGCTGATATTCAACGTTATTTGCTCTGCAATCGTCTTTACATTTGTCGCCGTTTTATCGCCTTGCATCTGCACGCGTGTCTATGCAAACCCCACACCACGCCGTTATAACGCGTCACCAAGGGGCTAACTAGCAGTGACGGCGCTAACCAGGCTTACTCGCTCCGAATAGGATTGCCTACATATGGTAAGCGTCTAAAAATAGCCCGGAATCGACCAAGCGCCGACGAATCGCGTCGTTTCTCGTTAAAAACGAATGATAAAGCACCTGCGTCGTTTATGAACGTTCTCAACGCTTTGACGACGCGACGCGAAACAAATCGCCGCGATCTCCCCTCATCACAACACACACGACGAGCAACGCTTTTGGTAGCCGACGGCGCGCTTCGCTTGAAACCTGCCAATTAAAAACCTGCACTAACGGAGACAACAAGACCTTAAAACGTTTGTGCATCCGCAATAAGGCGACGAAATGCGCAAACGGGCATAAAGAAGACATAAAGAGGGCACTAACTCCGCTTGGCATCCATGTTGCGCCGCCCGCACCAGCTCCAGCTTACACAAAGCGCATAGGGCTGTAATAAAGCAGCACGCCACCTTATGACCAGTCATGGAATGCTGGAGAAGACCGCTTATAAACGTCATATTAATTCATTTTAAATAATTCATACCGTGACTAAAGAACACGCATAATAATGGCTAATAATATTTCGTTAGGATTCTCTTTTTCGTTTGAATATTTTTTGTTAATCTTCTGTATTATTTACCTTAAGCTTTAAGCAGCGAGCTCTACCACAGCATCAAGAAACGTTTTTTAAACACAGTATTAGACATACTTCATTAACACTGATTACTGCTATTTATTGAGTGCATATAACCTCACTTTATAAAGTAAAACTCATAGCATTAAATAGGTCTATAATAACCCATGTTAAAAATGAGATGTACAGTTTAAATAAGCAAAGCCAGTCATGTCATAGCTCTATAGCTCTGTCACTTCTTGATGGAGAGTCAGTGTGTAAATGGTCAACAGACTGGGTGTGTGGTAAACAGAATATTAACTCAGCCATAGTGTACTTTCACTATATTCAAGGCTGTGTCTAAAATAAGTGCTCCTCCCTGCCACAAATTAACACGTCCAAACTCTATGTCTGTTTATCTCTAGCAAAGTAACTGAAAGATGTGACTGAAAGGCTACAGCTAATGCCTTTGATAAGAAAAGCTGCATCTTCAAAGGCCAGTAAGAAATTTCATTTAATGGACTCTATTGTTAATTTCTTCCCTTTATGACTAATGTCACAGTCCACCTAGCTAACACTGAACACTAAAGTAAGGTATTAACTGAACTAAGAAACATAGGACTAAGTTAGGGCAGGGTTTAAATGCAAGTTTTCAATAGCATTACCATTCATTTACCACCTTTAATTCTTTGGGTGGAGTAGCACTTTAATCACTATCAACTTAATGTGGTAGATACAGCTGACCCTGAGCACAATGCCCTTACTGTTGCAATACAAGGCAATTGTGACAGTGTCCTCCATGCGTCATGAAGACAACTCGCATGATGGTCATCCGACACAAACTGCCAAAACTTTCAAGCATGAGAAGGAAGACCTTTTTCAGAGAACAGAAGAATATTTTTTCCTACTGCATTATTGGAAGCTGTGCTTACACTCACATATACTGTGCTTTCAAGCACACAGAGATCAGCAAATCATTACAGATATGCTGTTACTTTTGGCACAGATCATCCTACCTCACCCAGAACCTTTGAACATACCAAACTCTCATCACAGCAACAGTTACACTAGGGCCAAAGGTTCGGCAAGCAAAGCAAGCACATTTTCAAATCTAAAGACAAAGCCTTTAGAGCCGAAATAAAACATGCAAATTTTTAACTGTTCTAACACACGGCACCCATCTCCCAGCCAACAAGTATGACCAACTTCTGCTACAATCAGAAAGCTTTTAAACTCTAGCAATGATCAAAATGTGGATTTTTGCCTTATCACTTAGACAGTTTCTTAAGAATGCTAGACTCAATGACTGAGAATTAATTCCTCAGTATGACAAACAATTCTTGTACCCTTCTCTCTCCAACTGGTCGAAAGCTGACTTTCCTTATTGTCCATGTTTTGCCACTGGATGACGAGGCAGGGCTGCAGGGGATCAGCTTGGCATTCCAGGCCGGGTGAGGAGCACGGCTGCAGTGGCGGGTGGGGCAAGGGGAACCGCGTGGGAACCAAGAGAAGGTAGATTCGCACAACTGAAATGACTGCAGCGTATTTCACTCCTTCCCTCTACCTCCTTCTCTCCCTCCCTCCCATCCAGGCTGCTGGACTAAGGTCAGCTGACTGTCTGCTGGCTCTGGGAACCTTTAAAGGCACTGACGCAGTGACTTTACCCACACTATACACCCCCCCACACCTTTTCCATAAAACTTGCATCTACAGAGAGATGCCCCCTGGGAATACATGAAAACATCCTGAAACTTCCTTTTTTAACATATGCAAGTTATGTCTATAATTATTAAATACATTCCAATTATTTAAATGTTTGAATGTATTTTAATTCAAGTTACTGTACTAAAGCACAGTAAATAAATCACACCTCAAAATGAAAAGGCAGATGATTATGCATGAGTAATGACAGCAAATAATTTGTAATTACAATATAAAGAGGCAACCACCAGAGGGCGCTGCTCTTGAAGAAGCAGAGAGGTAAGTGCTGACCGTCTCCCTCACTTTTTCCAGGCACATTTACATTTATGGTATTTATTGTTGCAAGTTGGTTAAAATCTCATTTTAAAATGCCCCTCCTCCCAAGAGATAAACTAATATCCGCCAACAGATAACAGATTTACAATGGATCACTTAGTTAGAATGGTGAGTCATTTTGTCGAAATCTTCAGAGCAAAGGTTATTTTAAAGGCTACGTCTCCTCGGCAACCAAAAGTGCTTCATAAATTCTGTGTAAACACTCCAAGTTCTGACAACATGACATGACAAAGACCCTGCCATAATGGTCAAACAAGTGGGGCAACACCACTGATAAACAATCTGCACTTGGTGTCCTGGCATGTTGCAAAGCAGGCCTGTGGAATCACACCACCCTGACAACCAGTTATACACTGCACTCTCTGGCAAAAGACTTTGTGTCAGCTCAGACTTGGAGCTATACACGGTTGATGACTTTATGATTTCTGTGATCATTTTACATTTAAAAAATTGCTTAGATTTAAAGAAGCTTGTTTCCATGACCTTTAACCAGCCTACAATGACTCTGCCTGTGTGCATAGTTCACTTATTAACCACGGAGAAAATGAACGCATTTTAAAGTAACTGTAAAACTGTTGGCATGTGATGAGTGAAACAGGAACTATGTTCCATGATTGCTTTAAGATCAAAGTTTAGCACCAAGAATAGTCAGGATCATAATAAGGTCTTAATAGAAAACAATAGAAAACTATTGTTTTTTTAAACAATAGCTAACCATGCAAAAGGAGAGTGGTGAGTGGGCTTAATAAGGTCATAAATCTGATTGCCACAAATGGTGATATACTGGAATGCATAAACATGGAAATCACGATGGCCAGACAAGTGGAAAGGATTGATGAAAATGTACACATAAGGCAGAGGAAAAGGGTACCGAAGCTAAACATTCACTTTAACGTCTACAAACATGCATCATGAACACCAAACCATGCAGGGTTAAGAAAGAATAATGCATGACAGAAAAAGATGTGGAAATGAAAGAACATATGGGAGATGACTGAAAACAACATTTCTATCCTCTACGTTGCTTGTCGAATTACCTGCTCCCGCACTCAGGTTCGGTAGCTTGATGGCTTTATGTTCCACTTTATTTGCTGCCGCCTCTTCGGTTTTGACCACAGAGGGATGAGTCAGAGAAACCTGGGTGGGAACTTGGAAATCTGCTAATTCCAGACCAGCTTTTCCTCTTGCTGGAGATGGCCCATCTAATGGGTCAGTGAGCAGGAGGTAGGAACTTTGATTTTTCGTCTCTTGCACCACAGGGCTCGAGTCTGTTGTCTTCTCCTCAAGCTTTGGGGCCAAGTCCTCATCCTCATCAGCCACTTCTGCTGACTTGGCAAACTTGGAGGTGTCAAGCGTTTCCAAAAACTCATCAATTGCGCCTCGAGGCGGCTTCTCAACAAACTCGAACTCTTCAGATGACACCTCTTGCTCGGACGCCTCGTCGGCAGCCCCTACCTCCTCCTCTGCTTCCTCATCCTTGAAAATGTTCTTTTCTGGTTCAATCTGAAAACTTGCGGGATTTTTTGCCATTGCCTCCAGGACTGGAGAGAGGGAATCTGCAGATGGACTATCAGAATCAGAGTGTTCTGGGATCTTTCCAGTGGGGAAGCTGAGGCATTCAAATTTATCAACCATTTGAACAGACTCTTGACTCAGAGTCTTAAAGTCATCTTGGTCTTCAGTCACCTTTACTGGTTCATTGCCCTTTGGTGAGGTCTCAGCCTCTTTAACCAAATCAAAAGTGCCAAACATTTGTTCTGTAGCTTCATCCTCCTCTTTTCTTGCCTTTTCAGCAGCTCTTGCCTCTGTTTCCTCCGTCATCTCTTTAAGCAAAGGAACCTTGGTCTCGAACCCAAAAGGACTGTTCCCAGTAAAAGAGAAAGGAGCATTTGGCGAGTCATTTCCACTTCTATGGACTGGGCTGTAATCTGGGCTCCCCTCAGAAGAACCTGAGTCTACTTTACCAGGGTTTAGTGGTGAAGACTTCAAAATGTCTGGGAGAGATGGTGGCAAACCAGATCCCTCATGTTCTTTTGGAGTAGTCGAAAAAAGGTCAGATGAAGCAAGTTGTTGCCGTAGTGACTCAGTGGCTTCTTCTCTGGAATTAAAGGACTGCTCATAGTCCTGCAAAGCTGCATCATCTTGTTGGTCTCCATCATGAGCAATCTGGACCAAGTCTGGAGATGGACTATCAGACATTGTTGCTTCTCTCGCATCTGTAGTAGTTTCTCCAAAAGGAGAGAACTCTATGTTAGGTTTATCGACAGGTGAAAAACCTTGGAAAGGATTTTTCTTCATTTCCAGCAGTAAGTCATCATCAGACTGGTTCAGTACATCTGGGTCATATCTAGGCACACTTCTAGAAGGTGAATCATCACCAAACAAATCCATGGTTATGTTTGTGTTGGCCTGTGAAGCTATAGGTGAACAACTTCCGTTCTCTGTTGAATCAGAGGCAACAGCATTGTTAAAAAAATAACTCTTTCATTAGCTTAAGTGGACTGAAATCATCCAGGAAAGGCAAAATGTTCTTCACCCCTCTTGCTCAACATTGTTTGGCTCATACATCTTAAACCCGTGTTTAAAACTTGTAAAGGAGAGGATTTCATCTGTTAAGAATGCTGCAGTGCTTTTGACCAGAATGCCTGTTTGGTCTGAAAGAGCATGAATGCATCTTTCCCATTGGAAAACATGTGTCTGTATTGTTTCTACAAAAGAGGACACTTATATGCCTGTTCAGATTCAGTCTTACTGTGCATATACATTCTGATAGAGGAAGTTCATTCACACAATCAGGTAAGAGGAGACAGGAAAGGAAAGGAAGGAGCAGGAGTATTTCTGTCTACTTCTTACAAAGAAAATGACAAATCACTAAAGATACCATTTTATATCTGCTAGCAAACCTTAAAATTAGCTTGTAAGTTGTCAGAACTTGCTATAGCATCAATGCCATTATTTTAATTATCTAGAAACATTAGACAGAAATCGCACAGCCACATACCACACTCTATTACCTTCAAATGCAAAACAATATCATACTCTCAGCAGGCGATTTTAATTGACCAAGTGATCATGTGCTATTACTGCAGTCTCAGCAGGCCTTAACATTTTTAACCAGAAAAGAAAAACACTGGTGCAGTTACATACATGGTTATTCAGTTTAGGTTAGTAGAGAAGTTCAGTGACTACAAGCGGGTTAAAGAAACTATCATATACACAATCTTTACGAAGACTGCTGCATTGTAACTAGTCAATGGCAGCTGATAGCCTATATGCAGAAATGCAGTTAGAGCAGAGTTAAAATGAAAAAAGAATTAGTAGTGTAAGAACAGAACTTGCCTGAAGTAAATTGCATCAGAGGTGGAAATGGAGCAGCAGCTGTATGGGGAGGAAGACTGGGCTCATCTGAAGGAAGAAACAATAATGCATAAGGAATACAGTTACAGATTAGCCTGCCAAGGGAAGCGTTAAGCAGAAAAGTTAAACCAACTATCATGAAATAATATTCACCCCTGCTAAGGTAAAGCCTAGGGGAAAAAAAAACCTTGGAAAGTTAAGAGAAATCCTTATCAGTTATTTATTTATTTAAATAATCTGATAAAACATTTAAATTTCATGTTTATTTATACCTTTTAAACACAGGGATAGTTCAGGGCATAGTTTATAAGCACATACATTGGGGAATGCTGGTTTCAATACAGTTTTGGGTAAATGGACCCTATTAAGACGCAAGGTGAACCACACTTCACTGTAAGGTGAACCACATTGTCCATCCCACACTCAAAACTGTCCTGCAAAGAGGGAAACTATTTGTTTTAATTTTGAAACTAGAGAGCTAAGGAGTAGCATCCCTAAAAAGCTAATCAAACAATCTTGAAGGATTAATGCTTTATGAAGGTGGTTGACTGGCCCTTGTTCAACCTCTGAAAAAAAGGCTGTTCAGTGTTCTTCCTCCATTTCAGTTGTAAGATGTGTGGCTTAATTCCTCTTGTGCTAAACAACAGTGACACAGCAGTTTTGAAAACTTGCCCTAAAGACAGTTTCCCACAGACAATCCAAACTTTATTTATAGTGGCCATATAGTTTACCAAAAGCACCAACACAAAAAGCCCATCTTTTATTTAAAGGCTGAACAACAACCTCCCATCAACCACATTGATCTAGGTCCACTGGGTGAAAGGTAACAAAAGCAAAACAAATATAGAGCATGAAGACTGCAGATGACGTCCACTGTAATTACCTTTCAAGATGTAACCTACAAAGAACCAATGAGCAAGCACTGGTGAAGAGGACACACCCAGAGCATTGCTTTTTACAGCATTACTGAGAAGAAGCAATTGAAACACACACCAGTGGCAACATGGACCACTTAATCTATATATAGGGTCATGCTATGTTCCAAATCAACCCCACTGGCCCTCCCCCGTGTCCATCTAGAGGACCTGGGAGTGCTCAAAGGGTGTGGTCCTCCAAACCACACCAAAGGGGTTGCATAGATAAAAAGCCATTACAAGCTGCCTTGAAATCAGAGACCGTATTAGGTTTTAACAATGGGGAAGCTATGGGGAAGCTGCACTTCCTGAAATTTGCAGAATCACGCCAACCCCATGTTGCACGTGTCAGCCACGTTGCTGACATGGAGAATGCACTAGATCGGATCCTTAAGTAAGGTGGGCTATGGTGTGAAATAGGACAAAAGCTCAGTCACTTTTTAACAGTCATGCACAAAAAACATCCAAAGTATCTATGAGGCAAAGGTGGGTAAAATGTAGGCCAAAATATTACAGGTAAAAGTGTTCTTCACATTTACAATACGCTTGCAGTTTCTGCATTTCTGCACAAGCACACTCTAGAAGTTTCATATTTTTGTGAAATGTTTTTCAGTGTGTTTGGCCTGTGGTTAGCCGGTGATGGTCAGTCATATCGCTCCTTTGTACTCGTCAGCCCCGCCCTGTAGTGGGCTCTCGTCACTTTACAATGTATGGGCAGATACGTCAAACAAACCAACAATAAACATGAAAATAAGCTAGATTAATATAAAAAGTTTTCACCTTTCAACAACTCTGGCAAAATGAAAAAGCGCTGCTTTTTAAACATAAATGTCGGCCTGAAAGCTGACAGTCACCTTATTTTTTGTTACCGTAAATCATTAGCTTGTTGTCAAGTTAAACAATAACGAAGAACACCTTTAAATCAGTTTGTATAAACTATAAGTCAAGGTTATGATTGTAAGTTATTATTTTACGCCCTGAGTGTGTTATTTCTTTTTTTTTCTGAGGGTGTTTCTTTGTTTCAATAGCGCCGTTGCTAACCATCAACTAGCCGGAATAGCATCCTTAGCATGGATACCTGCCCACGACTCACTTTAATCATACGCATTTACACTCTAATGTTATCAAGGGCAAAAATCTAATAATATTTCGTTTTAATATGGATTCACTAAATAATGGTAAAGGGTTTTCTCTAAAATGATAAAGATTTTTTTTCCTCAATGTGGCAAAGAGGCAGGTCGGGCCGCAAATAAGCGCCACGACTGTCTGTCAGTCCAGCCGGCGTTCCTCTCGTTAAGCGGTTACAATAGGGTGCGTGTAAAACTTCATTAACCAACATACACCTGTCAAAACGGAACATTTTGACGCCAAGTGGCAGAAAAAAAATACTGAAAACGTGCGATGCTACGCCATCGAGACGACACTGACAACGGCGAATCGCCACCAGTTCAATTTCATCCATTCTTTGACAGAAGCGGTTCGTCTCATCGCATTAATAAACGAGTCTTTATCTTACTTTTTTTTAAAAACAGATGATGACAATTGACAAGGTCGCACTAATAAATTCGTTTATCGGATAAAACCTTCTCGACTCACGTGATGGTGGTGCAGGGGCTGCAGGAGTCGGCTCCTCGACCGCGGCTTCACACCGAGCCGCTGTGACGCTTTCCTCCGGTTCAACAACCGGCTCCGCCACCGCGGGCGCTGCAGCGATCTCCTGCTCCACTCGACTCACTTTCGGCTCTGATTTCAGTTCTTCCACCGGCTGGGCAGCTTGTGTCGTTGTAATCTCTGGCTCTTGTTCCACTTCTTTCTGCTCGTCCAGTACTGATTTCAAACCTTCCTCGAATCCTATGACGTCCGACTCCGGTAAAGCAACAGGCGCTGCGGATTTAACCTCCTCCTCCGCCTTCGGAACGTCCTCAGGTGCCCAACCTACGTTAAGTTCCTCTTTGGCCTCGATCGTTTCCACGCGTTCGGGCTGCAGGGTTTCAGGGATCAAATCAAGACTTTTCTCTGGCAGTTCAACCTCGGCTTTGTCTGCTGTCTGCATGCTCATCACCAACACCTCCTCCTCCTCATTCTTACTCTCCAGTTGTTTCTCACTCTCAAACGTTGAATGTACTTCACTGGCTACTACTTCTGAAATAAGATATTTTTCCGCACTCTCTTCTTGCAACTCAGTCTTAACTTGACTAACCGAACTTACATTTCCATCCTGAACCACGTCTTTAGCTGCGGCCTCGTTGCTCCCCAAATCAGCGTCACCAAATCCAAACTCCTGTTGAGGCTTGAGCACCTCAGCCACTTCGTTTAGAGTAGTTGAGGAAACTTGTTCGCCGTCTGCCATCTTGAAAACGTGACTTATATCCCCAAATTCTTTAGCTGGAGATGGCAACTGGCTCCTTTGCCCTCGTTCCGACCTGATCCTCTGGTTATTTCTGGATTCTCTTGGCCACCGTGTACAGAGAAAAGTGATGCGCACCACCACAAGCCCGCAGACCGTTAGCAGCAGCGCTCAGCTAAAGTGGCCTCTGCAGAATATTGAAATAGAAGCGAGGGTTGTCCGGTCAACCAGGAGCCAATCACCAAGCGAAATGTCCCAAATGTTTCCGCCCAATTCGGAAGGAAATCACGCCCCCGCGGCGTAAAATCGTGAGGCGTAACAATACTGAGGACCGATGACATAACTTTGATTAATTATAAGGAAAAGTTCGTTTGTGAGGACCGCATTAGCTGTGAGATTATGTTTATGAACATGGGAGGTTTGTGCCGTTCACAAGTAACTTACTTTCAATTTAATTTAATATATATATATATGTATATACTTCAGATTTTTTGATAAATGAAAAAGATTTTAAAAACCTGGAATCTGGAATCTTTGACTGACTATAAGACAACAGTACTGTTCTGGTACAATGCCGTATAGGTTTATATGAGATACATACATTATACACCCATGAACGTTGGCTATGCAGCGCTAAAAATAAATGCAATGTGTAAGTAGAAACTATAAGTGCTTGTTTGGTTCCTTAAATATCATGGTAACCTAAATATATGTGTGGGCTGTTTAGTCTTAACAAACTTGATCAATAATATTGGAGTAAAATGCATTCCACCCCTTTCAAAACAACAAACTACTTGTCTGAGGTAACAGTTAAATTTTCATCCATTTTGCCACTGGACTAAGTGAATAACTGGAAGAGTATCTAGGATCCTGGTACTAAAATCTGAAAAAACCTGTTTTGTTTTGTTTTGTCTCACTTTTCCTTATAGGGCATATAATGTCATGTCAACATACAGGTACTCTTTTGAGAGATACATTGAAAGTTTAGTTGAAGGTGTCTGTTTAACCAAATACTAGATAATTATATAGTATGTGAGGCACAGTGATAAGTATGCTGGTGGTATTTTGGGGAAAAAAATCACCTGCATTTGATTGTGTTTGATTGTGTTATCTTTGTTTTGAATCCCTCACAAGTCAGGCAAGTGAACGTATCTTTCGCTAATAATATTATTCTAACATTCATTTGTATTAATGTATATTATGAGCTATGAAAAGCTTTCTTTGCAATGTGCTTAGTTTGCACCGTCTTGGATTACTGCAGCATGTATGTTGGCTGCTGTTTCAGTCGCTCAAACTGTCATCTTCTACAGCTCACAGCCCACATGTATGAAGATTCTCTTACCAAGAAGTCTCTATTTAATATCTTGTGTTGTCCAGCATGTGTTTTTATGCAGCAAAGAATGGTTTCAGGTATTAGCTTGATGACTTGATGCTTGAGACATTTCAAAGCCTTTGCATTCCTGTGAGGTAGATTTTTAATAGATTAGGAGTTTACCATGTAACACAACACTTGCAAACTGCATTATTTAGGTGACACGCCATGGTTTACACTTGGTTGTATCTATTTCCTGCAGTAGTGGAAACATGAAAGAAAAAGTGCTAATGTTCTTAACAGTTCCCCATAACTGTTATAACATGCTGGACAATATTTGCTCCAGCCACAATAAGACATACATGATTTTTGTATGTTGTTGATCAATTGTTTAAATAAATTGTTTAACCAGCTCTTGGATCTTTTTAGTTCTTTAGAAGTCTTTCTGAATGCCTGGTTCTATCTGGAGAATGGAAAATTGCTCCCGAAGCAGACTAGGATAAGACGCCAGAAAAAGGTCTGCCTATGCTTGTTAATTCTTTGAGGCATGAGGGCTGAGACTGTTTGGGGGCCTCGGCAGGGCTCAGATGCACGTTGACAGCTCTGATAAAGGGTTCTCCAAGAGTGTCCTCCGAGTTTTGTTGCACACAAGAGGAGGATCACATGTTCTGTAGTTTCATGCTCAAGTCCATATTACATAAGGAGACAGAGTTTCAAGACCAATGAGAATGAGCTTGTAGTTCTACGTCTTGAGGAATATACATTTAAAAGTTAGATGTTCATACATAACTCTCATACGAGTAATGAAATTGCACTGAAGACTGAGACTTAAGAAAGAGCCTCTTTTTGAGATCCAGTCCCTGATTGTCTGTTATATCACCACCTCTAAATGGACAGTGGTCATGTCCAACCACTGTCCATTTAGAGGTGGTCATATAACACCAATCAATTCTGTTTATTTTTAAGACATGCAACTGGATAGTTGGGTCTCTGTGAGGAATCTCGTTTTAGGCAGCAAGGTAGCTCTCACTTGTTTACTTGAATCTCTGCCTTCATGGTCAGCTGACAAAAATAACAGTAGGAGCCTAATCCTTCTCTCAAATCAGAAAATCTTGCAAATGCATCTGACCTTCCCTTTAGGAATTGTTAGGAACCTCATAATGGGAATGCATGTTTTGGTGATATAATCCCACTGACAAAAACTCAGGGGGATTGCCAAAGAAGGGAGAAGGGAAGTGTATCACAATTAGACTATGGAGTGTGACTAAGTACTTTGTGATTTCAGGGAGTGAGCTATGATGATGACATGCTCTTAGTCATCCCAAATGCTTCTGGTTCTTTTAGCTTGGGCTCATGCTGCAGTCTTAGAACTCAGTGCAAAAGTACTTAAAATGCTGAAAAAAGAATTAAAACGGGCAAAGGCCAGCAGTAGGTGGAATAAGGCTTTTTCAAATGAAGGAAACAAAAAAAATCCAAAATGAAGATCTCAGAGACTCAGGAAAAGTCATTCATCTTAAAGAAAAGACACTCTGCCATTATTATGTGGCTAACTGACAGAGTAAAAGCACAAGGTGAAAGGTACTTGAGCATGCTTCTACAGGATATGAGCAAAAGTAGAATTTGTTATCATGCTTTAAAGATAAGGAAAGCATCCTAGCTATTTGTGGGTGCTTAAAGGCATGCTGCACTATGCCAACATAAAAACTGCCATGTCACTGATGTTGAGATGAGGGAGTTTCTGCACTCCTCCAGGTATATGAGAGAATGACCTCTGATAACATCAGATTTTGATGATGACTGTAGACTGACTCATAAGTCTTCTGAGCTGAAACACCACACAAGGTCATTAATGGAAGATAATATCTCTTTTCATGATATTTGTTGAATATACAAACAGTTCTAAACAAACATTCTCTCTAGAATGAATGCTAGGTTAACCCACTTTTACAGTTTTTCACAATTGCCAATATGTTTTGATCACACACAATTCTTAGAAAGCTGAGAACAGTGTCTTTTGCACAATGCAAAACCGACCTACTACACCTTTGTTCTCAATCATTATCCATAATTTCCATGTAGATATTAGCCATACATGCCTTATGTCGGACATCCTGCACTATTTGTTTTTACTTTGTGGTAGCTCTTATTTAGAATAAAAGTGCTGAAACTAGACATAACTACTAGAAATTGTAAGGACAGTGTTTGTTTTATTCTGCATTCTATGGCTTTGTACTATGAAGAAAAATGAGGTTGGTTCCAAGCGGAAATACCTCTTTATTAATTTGTTATCCATCTGAATACAGAATAAATAATTTGATAACAAAAAAATGATTTTTTTCCTATATTTTATTTTTCCTATTGATTTCTCTCTAACAGTATTGAAAAACCAATTTGGCCGCTTTTGGCCTTTCTGGGAGAGAACTACATTTTGTACAATGCAAAACACATCTACTACAGCTTTGTGCTCAATCATTATCCATAATTTCCATATTAATCTTGCACTATCATCTTTTGTAAAATTCATACATTAGGAAATCAAAGACATTTACATTTACAGCATTTGTTATATTCTCATATCCAGACCAACTTTCATTTCCTAATTAGTGAAAGTCTCCCTGGACCAACTTGGGTGTTAAAGGTTTTGCTCAGGAGCCAAGTGGTCATGATACTAACTGCAGTACTGCGCTATCAAGTCTCTTGTATCAAAGACCACCACCACCCTGACAGAACTCCAAATTCACATGAATAAATAAAAAAAATTAACTTTATTCTACAGAATGTCACATTCTGTAGATGCAGACAGTCAGAGAATGAGTGAAAAATGTGCAATGCATTTATACTTATCACACGTCCTTGTTTACTTATCATATGTCCTTGTAAATGCCACACATTAATGTATTGCATGCTTTGAATACAGCTATAAACTATGCATACTTTGATGGAGTTTTAGCTGTGGAAGAAACATCATGTCAAATAGCATACATGCTGGTGATGTCTCCAATTTTCTTTTAAAAATATTTACCATTATTGTACTATATTCTCATTCCAATAAGCATGAATAAGAATCCATTAAGACCCTCCCAAGCAGGAGAAACATAACAACAAAAGACACACTACAGTAGTAGTGTAATCAGTGGTTGTATCAGATGGCCGGGCAAAACCAGGTGTGGTTTCAAAACATTTCCCACAATTATGCATTTCCCACAATTATGCATTTCCCACAATGTCATTACAGTACATTTACAGTAATTGCCCTTAGGCTGTACCCCAGCATAAGAAGGAAAGTTTACTTTGGTAAAGAACATAGTCAGGGCTTTTTAGGGACTGATTCAGGTTTAGCCACAAAGGCATCATGTGGATTATGTGGGTATTTTTATAGCATAGTAGAGTCGCAAGTATTCTGCATACAGAATATGATATTGTAAAATTTATCTCAAATTACCAACAAATATTCTATTCAGTATTTAGATCAAAGTTTTTTGTAATTATTATTTTCAACAATCAAAAACATAAAACCATACATACTAAACAGTTATCATTATTTTTTTCTAGTTTTGAAGTCAGATTTTCCAGTTTTGAGAAGTTCATTAGAGCCTTTGTAAAGCAGAGTGTGTATGAGCCGTTGAGAAAATGTTATTTTTTTATATTGTACTATGTAATATCACAAAAACGTAAGTATTAATCTCTTAGCTCTCAAAGTTACCACAGCTTGTTGTTGCTGTATTAGTAATACTGTACTTTGGCCAACAAGCAGTTTGATTGATTTAAGACTGTGCTTTGGCTATCAAGTTTTTATATTTGCTCATAGATATAAATCTGTTTTGTGGGTCATGGATGCAACTCAGCAGACACTTTGGGACAAAAGCTACTGTATGTTGTATGTCATATGGTGTAGGCGAGGAATTAATAAAAGTAAAAGCATGAGAACTGCAAAGAAACTGAAAGCTCTCAGTTCAGAATGGAGCATAAGCAAAAAAGGAATGTGAGAGAGACCCGAGAGAGTGTGTTAGGGGAGAGAGAGAATGTAAGGACTTCAGTATAAAAATGTTCTCCTGCTGCATTGAACAGGCTGCTTGCCAACTACAAAAGCTTTAAAGGGGAATTCCATCAGGCTGTTACTCAGATAGTCAACAAAATTCAAATTTTTTGCCATTATATAGTATATAGACTCACTGAAGAAACATTTTGAAATGAAGTAGGATAACAAATAACTGGAAAAAAAAAGAATGAATGTGTCCTAATGATAATTAGGTGAACATTTTTATGTTATTTCTATAGGTGTTTGACATAAGTGTTCTGGCAATATTTTTCTGTTGCAGTATGTTTTTGCGGGCGCTGTAACTGATGGATGTTGGCATCAAACATCCTCCGAAACCAAGAGATGTTATATGCTACCTTGTCTTGAGAGCACAAAATCACCCTCACACTCTAGCTACCACAGGGGGAATCAATGAGCTCTTTTCTATTCTCTGCACAAACCCATAGAAGCATCCATATACAAACAGAATTAACACTGTCCCAGCAGTCTCTCCAAAGGCCAAATATAACAGTGTCCTAATGAGCAGATGACAAAGCAAATAATAGCTATCGTAGAGGATGGGCCTGATGCAATCTCCATGTGTCCCTCTGCCATAACCACATGCTTTGAAATTTTTCTGAAAATAGAAACGCTGACAATGGTGTTAATCCAGCGCTAAATCCCTGTGCGACATTCCTCGAGCAATGGCTTTTCTCTGGCCCTTGAGCAGCATTAGGAACAAGTGGCTGGGAATGACTCAGACCTCCACGCCTGGCCTGACAACAGCCCTGCACTGGTCTGGCACATTTTTGGCCAGGGGCTGCAATCACTAGACGGTCATGTCAGTTCACACACAGAGATAGAGAAAAGAGAGAGAGAGAGAGAGAGAGAGAGAGAGAGAGAGATTTGGTGCCACCTGCTCACCAGGCCCAAATATGCAAGTCATGGGGCAAGATCAGAAGCCTGTTAGGGGAGAATCAGGTGAGGTCAGGAGAGGATAGACAGATCTAATCTTTTAAAAGCACTCACAGCTGTGCTATAACCTGTATACGGTCCTATAACAGGCAATTACACCATGATTTCCTTCCGCTACCAGAAATGAAACTTTTTTTCATAGACACTTGACAGATGTATGGATTCCAAATGAAAAAATGCTAAAATTATTATTTTGCACATGATCATGCTCTCTTTTAAAGCAACAGACATAAAAGTACTAAATTAATTCAGCAATTAAAATGTTTGGCTTTTCTTCACCACATATGTTTTATTTATATAAAGGTATATGTGATTTTTATGATTTTTACAGTCTTTTTCCATAAGGACTGATGCACATAAAAATAGATTTGATCTGACAAGTATTAGAGTTAAGCAACAACCCTACTGGTATAAACCTAGAATGAGTTCAATGATCTTGGCAGAACAGAGTTGACATATGGTGAGTGAAAAACTGAACTATTAATAATGGAATAACATGAGTCTAATGCAGACATGTGATGATAACTGCAACGAAAAAAGCAAGCATCTGATGACTCACTGATACTGCAATGTGTGGCGGTGGCCAGGCCGGGCTCCAGGTTATACTGGACTGGCTGAGGTAGAGGAGAGAGTGATGCTGCAGGATTCTGACTCTAACACACTGACCTGGCAGCAGGTTCAGTCTGGGCCCAGCTCCACTCACTGCGGGGGATCAATAACAGGCACACAACAAGAGCTGATGCAGCATGCAGACAGGATCGCACTCACATTCCCTCACACATTTTAACAGCATCTTGTATGTTTGCTCCACACTGCCCCACACCCCTTAGGAAATCCTGAAAGCAGTGATAGCCCAAACAACTCTACCAGAGCCAGACATCCAAAAATACACCACACACACAATCAAGGACCAAGCATGTGACTGTCTGAAATCAGACAACATAGAAGCCCAAAGTACAACAGTATTTATATATTTAGGTGTATGGTCAGATAAAACAACCACATATATGATGGATTTGATCCAGGAGGAATCTCTCATAGTGTGTTTAGATAAGGGCGGCTGGGTTTTGTGTACGGGGGGTGTCGAAGGGGAGGGGTGTTCAGAGGCTGCAATTTCTGAATGTGGGTGTTGTTCGTGGACTGAGAGGGGTGCCGTTAGCTTTCATGTGCCTTGTTACCATAGTGGCTCAGCAAAAGCAACAAAGAGCCCACTGTGTGTGTGGGAGGTCACAAAGCTGGCCCTTTCTCTCAGCCGCAGCGTTCACCCCTCCTGGTGACATAACTACACAAAGGAGACAGTGACCCGATCAAACGGGTGAGACAGATATTCCAGCTTGGAAATGATGTGACAGTAACTCATTGCCAAACATTTCACTAATACACTGTAATCTGGCTCTTCTGTGAATTGTAATCTAACAAAAGAGAATGTGAAAGGAAAAAGAAAGTCCAGTCTACTGCATATTTTGAAGAAGCTTTTATCCCTTGGTCTCCATCTAGTGGCTGGATACTACATGAACACATGCTCCATCAGTCTGGCACTCTCGATACCAGGCGAGAGGCACATGGCACTGGACTGGGACAGCAGGGTGGAGATAATCTCCTGGGCCAGCCGAGGCCAGTTTTTTTGCTCACAGCGAGTGGCAATTTCGCTCCAGTTTTCTGCACTGCACATCTCATCATCCAGGATGGTCTTCTCTAGGGCACCTGGAAAACATTAGTTTGAAATTCAATGGAGTTAGGCTAAAAAGAGATATATAATCATGACTTAACCAAAAATTGGATTTTATTCTACAAATTATTCTATTAGTTCTAGTTTTACTGGAATTGTCAATTGATAAAGATCATGACCTAATAACACATATGTTACTTTATATAACAGTACATTTAATATGCAGGCCTGTATATCTTAACAAATGTTCTCCTGCTGACACAAATCTACGAACAAATTCATGGACATTTTCTGATATTGTAGGAACATTTAGTTTTTCTCTAAAAACACAATATGTTCCTGTTTCTGTTGATTACTGTAGTTTAAGGAATGCCATGCAATATTTCAGTCCTGAAATAATTTTGTACTACTATGTTCAGGAATTCTGTCACATTGGTTAGCTTGAAGTTAATTTACAGTACTATTACATAGTAATATAAATGCATTTGTGTGTGTATGTGTGTGTGTGTTGTTGTTGTACTAACGTTTCCCATCTGCATAAATTGCCTCTAGCAGCTGAAAAGCTTGGTCCTCTTGGTCTGTGTTGAGGAGAGAGCGACAGATGAAGCCAACAGACAACAGTGCTGGCCTGCCGTCATGCTGCCGTGTTAAATC
The DNA here is from genome assembly GCA_032718565.1 of Distichodus sexfasciatus. Classification (NCBI taxonomy): domain Eukaryota; kingdom Metazoa; phylum Chordata; class Actinopteri; order Characiformes; family Distichodontidae; genus Distichodus; species Distichodus sexfasciatus. The sequence goes on along the minus strand of JAVGVS010000051.1, from coordinate 2,108,778 downwards.
CTGCAGTAGATCTAGGCTCGGGCTTTCCCTCAGCACAAACATACAGTCATCTGGAAGCACACAAAAATACAAGGTATGTATGCTCCAAAAAAGTCTTGTGAATGTAAGGATAGATCAATATGTCTTCAAAAATATAGTGGCTTAGTTCTATGAAACTGGATAGCATATAAACAACACTGAATGGAACCAGGTGGCAGCTAGGTGTCATTGTACATTGTATATTATAGTGTTTCTTACCTAATGTGAAGTTTTTGTTCTGGTAAATAAAGTCCAAAGCTAAATGGGTCATCCCTCGCTTGCACATGCTCAGTACTGCCTTTCTGAGAACCCTACATTCTGTGTAAACAATTTGGGCCAAAGCTAAACAAGTGTCTGCTACACGTGGATCCTCGTCTCCATGGCTACAGATGACATCTCCTAATGCTTCACTGTATGTCAACCTGTAAGCACAGGGAATCCATGATGCACAAAGTAGATTAATAGAAATCTGGGTGCAGACCTCTACAGAGTAAGCATACAGCAATACTGGCAATCAAATAGACATATCAAGAGAGGGGATACCTGTGCTGGGTGACCCAAAAAGTGACCTGCTCGATGCAGCCATGTCTCAAGGCACAGTGAACAGCCTCCACAGACATTGTCTTCCCAAGCAACTGTTTCCTAGGCTGTGCTGAGATCATTAAGGCTCGGAAGTAGAGCAACAGAGGAGGAGGCTCTCCTTCGTTTGTGGTGAACACTGAGAAAGAAGGCAACTGGAACGTTAGTGCACCTTATCAATAGCCTGCATTTCTAAGCCTGAATCATTAGAGATGTGTACATCTGAACCGTTCCACAGTCTCCATGTTTTTCAGCACTTCATGAGGTGACTTGGCGGCATGTGAAGCAGCTGCCTCATACTGCCCTTCTTCCAACAGGTCTGTGAACCTGTGAATGCCCAAGACACAGTTTTGTTGCATCTTTGACGCAGTAGATCAGTCTGATCTAGAAAACATCTCACACAATAGGAGAGGGGACCTGGAAAACATTTGGAGTTTGGGGTGTAGCCTGAAAATTCCATTTTGAATAAGAAAGCTGTCTTTGACTGGTCACTTTCTTAAGGTCTTTTCTGTGACCAGCTTAAGCTGTCTGGCTTTGGTGTCAAAGTATGTTTACAACTAACCTGACCAGCATCAATCCAGCAAAAAACCCACAAATCAACCCTGGTTCTGAGCAAGCCAACTTAAAAAAAGACTATTCAATTAAATCCTAAGAGGACAGAGTGTCTACTTGTTGTTACAGCCCCGCAGAGCACCGCCTGTTTCTCTAAACCCCAATTATCCAAAAAAGATTCTAATTAGTGTAATCAGTTATTGGCTGGCCAAGAAACCTGTAAACAACTATGCCGGGCTTTTTTGGCTTGATAGTGTCTGAAGGATTTTGGACTGTACAAGGATACAAAAATCAAGTTCTGATTTAGACCCTTAAAACTTTTAAACATCCTACTCTTATTCATTAAAACATGAGGTATTTGTATGTGATTAATAATTTGGCAACCTTGCAATATAATCTTCCAAAAGCATATTTTCTTTGACTTTCGCAGGATCGTCCTCTTCAAATACCTTCATGTTGAAGCTATACTTGTCATCCTTACACACTACAATGAAAGAACACACATTTACAATAGGTGTCTGGATATTGGGGCAGATACACACTCATGTTTATTATTCCACAAGTATATGCATTTAACTGAATAGCATTATTTTTATGACGACAAAAGTGAAACCTGTCATTTCTAAAACACGTTCCAGTTCAGAAGACAAAAACTCGAGCAGAGTGGGGTGGCTTTCTAATTTCTCCCAAGAGTCAATGGCTTCTGTCAGAGAAGTCATCTGTTCATACCTAGAGTCAAAGACAATGGAAAAATGTAGAGAAAGGTAATAAGATCAACACTGTTAAGTATTTATTTGATGTAAGACCCGTAAGTGATGTTTCCCCTGTTTTTATTATGTCCTGTGAAAAACTGTGTGCTATTGAAGTTTTTGTTCCCTGAGCTTTTCTCATGTATGATCAAAGAGAATATAGTATGACCAGCAATACTTTTTTCTGTTGTTATAAGAATCTCTCTCACTACATAGAAGCAATAAGTTTGAAATTCTGCATTCTCACCGAAGCCGAAGTCTGTCGTTTATTAAGGCAAGGGTATCCCTTTGGTCCAGGGCAGCTCTCATGGTGTTACCCAGCTCAAATTTTATCTGATTAGGCACATACTTGTTCTTTTTCTTTTTCAGAAGTTCATCTTGCTTCTGTTTTAAGTATCCCAGATGATCAGTTATGGCTGACGGATTTAACATCTCATCAAGTGTAAGACCTAAAAAACAAATAATGAAAGGTATTGAATATATAACAAATAAAGGCAACACTATGTTGACCTCAATATCACATTAATTTAAAGGAATGACACTGTTACAAAACCTGGTATCTGTCCAATAGGACTCTGTGCCTGGTCATCTGAAATTTCCTGCTGCTTTTCACAATCCGGAAACCTCTTCAACTCAGCTTGGTACTCAGCAGTGTTTCTCTGGATGATCGCAATCCTGAATAAATGACAAGGGTTTCTTTATATATAATCCAGTACATAATCCATGAACAGGACGAGATGCCCCAGTAAGTGTCATAATATTAAAGCTTATAGGATTTTTCTTACCTCTCTTGCAGTTGAGCAGCTCTCTTCCGAAAATACATTAAAGAGGTGGGTTGAGCTGTCACAGCCTTATTTTTTCCATGGACAAACCTGGCATTTCGGGCATTAATTTCCACAGAAGCAATAAAGTCATCATATTCTTTCTTAATGGCAGTAAGGATCGTCTTGTATGATGTTGCATAGTCGATTACCTAGTATAGAGGGAACACATTAACCATTAGTTATTGACATAAGTAACTGTTAATTGAACTTACTGATTATTAATTTACCTTAGCGAATGCAGCGCTGTAGATTACATATCGCTGATCATCTGGACAGCATATTCTCTCTTTTTCATCCGCAATGAACTCATTAAGCGTTCTTAAGAATTGTCGATCGCTGGCAGATCTAAAGAGAGACATTGTTATCAATTCAAATTGATTAACGCAGAAAACGTCGCGATACTATTAGTGCAATTTTAACTCGTAAACTTCAACTAAAATCAAGTTAACAGTTTGGCAAAGCATCTCGCATACAGCCTGCGGTTGCTATAGAAACAAAGGCTTATGGGTAGTGTAGTCTCCCCACAATTAACGAACCCTAAACACTTCTCCCCCAAAGAAATCAATACATTTTTTGACATGAAATATATTTTTTAAGATTTTAGCTACAGTCCAACGTCAACGAACGATTGTGAGACATACAAATAACCGATTTCTAAACAGGCATAACGAGGAACTCTCGGCCCCTGCGACTACTCCCAGAAAACCCCGTGGCGCGCTAGGAAAGCCCTCTTCTCACGATCCGCCATTAGCGAGAGGCTTGTGGTGAGTCGTGCTCCTGGTTCAAATAAAAAAATAAGTTATTAAATGCGTGTATTACGCGTCGAACTGTTCGTGACATTAGTTAAACGTATCTGTTTTGTGTGTGTGCAGGTGGATTCTACGCCAAGATGCAGATTTTCGTTAAAACCCTCACGGGGAAGACTATAACCCTTGAGGTGGGCAGAGGAAGCGCGTTGGGGCTGTAGCGCCGTATTTTTTGACGTTCTAAACGTGTTTGCATTGATGATTTTTGAGCATTTTATTTACATAGTATTCATTTATTTTCACATTTTAGCGTAGTCGTTTTTTTGTGGAAAGAGCCGGGACGTTCTATGATAAGTGTGTTAGCTTTTTGGCTAAGTCTAAACAGTGTTCGGGACAGCACGTGTAAACAGCTATGCCGGCATAGCTATGTATGATGTAGATAGAATTGTGTTCAGAGTCGTGCAAGTCAAGTACTTTGCTTAATTTGTTTACTTAAGCGTATGAATCTAATTCTGGGTGTATGATTGCATAGTCTCCTATAGTTATTTAATGGCAAGCTCGGACATGTATCGCGTTTTTAGTGGCAACGTAGTCCTTTAGTTTACAGTCACTGTGGTAAATATTCAAGAATAACATTTAACTCTGGTAGCTTGAGTAATCGCCTTAATGTTAATTGCAGGTTGAGCCTTCAGATACCATTGAAAATGTCAAGGCCAAAATCCAAGACAAAGAAGGTAATTTAATGCAAAATACAAATACTTATTTGAAGTTTGCTATTTTGAACTGAAACCGAATTTATGGGTTGGGTTTTTTTTATTTATTTATTTATTTATTTATTTTTTTAAATAAATACAGGCATCCCTCCTGATCAGCAGAGGTTGATCTTCGCTGGGAAGCAGCTTGAGGATGGTCGTACCTTGTCTGACTACAACATCCAGAAGGCAAGTGACGTTAGGGTTGTATGTTACTCTGCTAGTGCAAAGAGTGTTCCTTCTCACTGATGCTCTGTGGATTAATTTTATGCCCTGTACAGTTAGTCCTTTTAGTGGTTAATTTTAGTTCTATCAGTGCAATATGATTTTAATGCCAAGTGAATTTAGATTTGTACATTTAAAAAAGTAGTTGACACTGAGATACCTGTTACTGTGGTACTGGAACATTGAAAAATAGGAACTTGGGGAAATTAGTAAAACTTGTACAAAGTGGATTGATCAGCCCTTTTTTACTTTACAGGAATCCACCCTGCACCTGGTGCTAAGGCTGCGTGGTGGTGCTAAGAAGAGAAAGAAGAAGTCTTACACCACTCCCAAGAAGAACAAGCACAAGAGAAAGAAGGTCAAGCTTGCTGTGCTGAAGTATTACAAGGTAAGGCTAGAGTCGCATATGACAGTGGGTTTGCAAGGTCAGTCATTGGACTAGGGCTGGATTCAGCAGAGCTCTCTAAATTGCTGTTTGTCAAGAGAGGTGGAGCTTTAAAGGACCCCTTAGGTTCCAATTGAAGGTCTATAGCTGATACTATCTTTAGTACTTTAACACCAGATTCACACCCATGTTGTTTCTTCAGGTTGACGAAAACGGCAAGATCCACCGTCTCCGCCGAGAGTGCCCTGCTGATGAGTGTGGCGCTGGTGTTTTCATGGCCAGTCACTTCGACAGGCACTACTGTGGAAAGTGCTGTCTCACTTACTGCTTCAACAAGCCTGAGGATAAGTAAATGATGTACAGTAGCCAATAAAATTTTCACCACCCACCAAGCATCTTGTCTTTATTATAGTGAGCATGTCATCAGTATGGTATTTCCGTTATTACATAGTGGAGGATTTGTTTTAGTACTTTCTTATAAATAGGACATTGTGCTTAAGTGATGTGGGGCAGTTATTAGCATAATGGTTAGGGAGTTGGTCCTCTCCAAAATAATGAATTAATTCACTGTAAACATTCATTAGCTTCTATTGTATGATGTACTGTTATTTATGTAACTCTTAAAGCATGTTCATTGACAACTTTTTTTTCCCAAGATAGTATAGTTATTTTATAACAGTAGTCTTCATCCTGATTTGGTGTTTCCTGGACTGTAATTTAACCCTACACTGATATTAAGCATACATGTACTAAGCATTTTTCTGTTCAATACATGCATAAATACATGTAAATTGAGTTTGTTGTAGGTGAAAATCCGAAATTGGTTGAGCAGAGAAGTAAGTAAAGGGGATGAAAACTGATGCTATAGTACTATTAAAGTAGATGTACCTAAGTGAGTTTGAGTTAAGTTAAAAAACTAATCGGGTTCACTCATGTGGGTTACCTAGTGATAAGATACTCCAAAGTGGTTCCTCAAATTTTGTTTTGTTGCTTAAATAAGTTATGGTAAAAAATGTTGAATTATGTGTAAAATGAATTACATTCATTTCCCGAACTGCTGTAATCCCAACTGGGGTCGCAGGGCGACCGGAGCCTATCCCGGCAATTTTCAGGCGCAAGGCAGAGACCAGTCCTGCGCAGGTGCCAACACACCGCAGGGCGATGAATTACATTACATATTACATTATATATATTATACATTTATATGGCTTATTATACGCAACATGGAACAGAGTGGTACAAAAGTACATTTTAAAGTACAAAAATAAACTCAATTTGACAAAAAGTCTGTGATTATATGTATATTTATAAATGTCTTAACTATTTACAGCCATCACTCTCGGCATCCTCACTCTCTCTCGCACCCGTTTCTCTCTGTCTCGTGTTACCCTATCAAGTGCGGCTTAAGCAGAAGAAATAAAGCAGGAGGCAGGAGCCTGCTCTTAGAGCCGCTTCGTTCGCGACCGACACATCACCAATAGGGAGGTGGCCCTCTGAGGTTTGCTGGTTCTAGTCCCGGGCCGGCCGTCAGAGGGCGCATGCTCTTGTTTGACCCCGGAAACGTCATTACGACCGAGATTTGCGATAGTGTCTCGTCACAAAACGCCAGTCGACGTGGCTGATGGTGGGCGTAAATAAAATCGGAATGTTGGTTCTGACATGATTAAAGAGCTGTTAATGCGTTTGCTGTCGTGATTAAAATACTCATTTGTGATATATTTTAGTATTTCTTCACATATTAGCAGAGACAACAATAACATTCAAACATTAAGATTTTTGATTTTGTCAAAAAAAACCTACTTTGTGAGCCCAGACGCTTAATTATTACAGTTCTATCCAAAAACCATGTTGACCTTTATTTTTTATTTAGCTATAGAAGGGTCAACGTTAATATAATAATTGATATTATTGTGAATATATAACTTAAAATCATTATAAGGAGGTGAGCAAAAAGCATTGAGAAAATGTTTTAGCACGATCAACAGTGGGCATCATAACGCAGATTCTGACATACATTTTTGTTAAAGTGACAGAAGGAAGAAAGATAACAAGCTTCAGTCAATGCTTATGAAAGCCTTGTTCCTGAAGCAAATTCATTCATTGATTCAATTCAGTTCAATTTCAAATGCGTGCAAATCTTTTTTTTAACCTAACATTTTGCTTGGACTATTTTTTTTAAAATTGTTTCTATTAGTAATGTTTTTATTTAATATTTAACTATTTAACATCTAAGACAAATTTGTGTAAGGGGCCTCTGCTGTCTTCTCTATATCCCCCCCATATGGGATCACCCACCCGCCCCATATAAATTCAGCCTATATTCTTTACTGAAGAAGGTAATATGTATTATAAATAGATGAAGTAATGAGCAGTTTTGTTTAACTCACTTATACATTTCCTAAACTTACTGACATAGTATATTCACGATATATATGTATTTTAAAATGTATGCATCTATCATGTATAATACATTGTATACCTATGTAATAACGCAAAGATTTTTTTTAACAAGTAAAATGTTTTCAGTGCTTTGTATTTATTGCTTTATATTTATGTTGCATAGGTAGAAACTAAAATAACATCACTCTCTCTCTAGGGTCTCTAAGTCGTGCTTCAGATATTTTGGGCTATGAGACGTTCAACTCATACAACAGGAAATGCATTAATCTGGATGCGTTTGCACCAGTCTTGCGAACACACTGTAGATGTCTATTGTGTTTTCTCCGCCTTGTGCTTAACGTGGCCTTCCCCGTTTCAGCCTGTTTTATAGGAGAGACGCGGTTTCGCTTATCTCTGCCATTTTGAAGGAATCCGCTCGGACTGTGGTGGAAAACATCGCGAATCATGACTTGATTCCAGACAGACGTCGGCCTTGAGAATCTGTGTGAGTATTTTCTCAGAATTCGGTTGTCTGGTTGAAAAGGCTTTTAAAGTTTGTGTTTTGCAGGATGTTTAACTTAGGGAAACTCCTTGGGACGGGCATCGTCCGGTACGCTACTTTTGTAGCGGACGCTGCGCTGTTAGAACTACTGAAACTGATTTTATGTTGAAAAGATGTGATGAACTTGTCATTTGTGTCTGTCCGAATGGTAATTGGTATGCAGAATTGGTGTGCAAATCGTAGAAGTGCACAGAAAAAGCGGATGGCATTCCACTTTTTTAGTGGTCTGCGTCAGGGATAGTAAGATTGTTATGTTTAGATGTGTTGCTGACCAAAACATTTGTACAGTTAAGTAACGTGTCAAGATTTTAATACTTACGTCATTTGAATAATACGTATGCATATAGAAAACAACAAAAAGAAAATACAATCTACTATGCGTATTTATGACAGAATAGTTGATATGATGCTATAGGGTTGCCAGATGTATCAAAAATAATCCATTAAAGGGCAAATCTGACACGTCTGTTTCATCTGCTTACATGTTAACAATAACATTTTGTACTGATTTTTTAACAAATTGTATAGGCTTACAATTAGCTGTATATTGTTGTTATTAAAACTAGGGACTTTTACATAGTAGCCAAAGTTGTTTTGTAAAAGAACATCCCCAGATTAATCCAGAGACTGATGTCACAATACATACAACCCATTTTGCTAATCATGTCAATGAAGTGATGTGATAAAAAAACAACCCTAAAACCTACTTGCCCCTGCAAAACAAACATATTGATTTTCTAGCTCCCTGTCTAACCAAATCAGGTTGATCTGTTTGGAATTCATCCCAAATGGGAGGATGGGTATGTGTGGTGTATAGAGCCGTGATCATTTTAAAGGCCTTCTCTAGAAACGGATTATAGTTATAACAGTGATGCATCACATGATAATGGACTGCAGATAATGTTTAATTTTATACCCAGCAATTATCTTGAGATCCACCCAGTGTTTAATTTGACGCCATTTCAAGCCTTTTTTCACGTCAGGTCTCATGAAGGGGAAAGCATAACTTTTGTCTGCATTTTATTCTGTACAAAGATACAATAAGCAGTGTCCTCACTCAATTAATAAATTCTTAATAAAAATAGAGCCTGGCTAGGTTCTTTGTAACTTTGTAAGAGCTCTATAAACATTTTGAACCATTTTTGCTTAGTGCCACAATGTCTAATGAACCTCTTTTACACTCTGAAAGAACCTTCATCATATTTCAAGCCTTTTTTTTTAATCTATGTAGGGTTCTTCCTCAAACAAATAATTATAATATAATTTATGAACTTTTATTTATATTTGGCTGTTGATATTTGTAGTGTAGAATTATATCATTAAAATCAATATTTCTGATGTTTTAATTTATGGTATGAGCCAAAGAATGTGGCATCTGTTTAACTGGTTGCATAAATGTGTTGTTGGCTGACAGTGTGAGCAATGGGGTCATTTGAGCTGGTAAAAATTATTGATGAAATCACAAAGTAGAATATATTGTTCTTTTAAGCTTGGGGAGTGAGAGTAAGGAAACTGGACTGCATTGCTATTTGTATTAATTGTATTACATGACATAACTAGTGACAGATTCTGTTAGGAATTTTATTATACATTTTGCCCTGTGTTGTGTAAGTATGGACCTGTGATACTGTGATGTGAAACTCCATGGCCCCAAAAACATTCCTTGTGTAACTGTGCTGAAGGGAAAAAACACCTCTTTTTATTCTTTTTGCAGGTATGTTAAGGGCAGTTTGTAGTTAAAAATATGGTCAGGCATTTTGCATTTCCATGTTCTCGACTGAATCATTGTACAATTCCATAAACTTGATTCTGATTCATGTGTGAGCATTTGCCAGAAAACCACAGGACAGTGATTTGGGTCATGTGAAATTCAGTCATTGTTTATGAGTCCAGGCAAAAAAATAGCTGTAACAATTTGGTCGCACATGCAGATGTGTTAGGAAGAAAGTTTGAATTTACAGAAACACTACTCTCTTATACAAAGCACTGCACATTTCATTAATAGCTTGTAATGTAAATGTTTGAAGGCATTTTTATGACATGGCATTCACTGTCTAACTATGTCGTACTATGACAAGTGACAACAAACGTTTTTATGATTGAAAATAAGACGTGAAAATAAGAGAAAAGAAAATCCTAAGAAAGGAGTAAGTAATGCGTGAAGTCATTTTGTCTGTGACAGTGAGAAATTTATGTGTTCTTGAATTTAGGTTTGGACTAATTTGTAGAGAGAGAAGCTGTATATGTGCAAGTAAGAAATACCAATGGTAGGAAATTGCATTGTGTAAAGTGTTCAGGGTGACGGTGGATAAATGTTTCATGTATTAATTTGTGTGAGGATTACGGGCATGGAATTTCCTGTGCCTATGCTGAGTGTCCCAGAGGAATGTGAAGAATGTCCCTTGGAGCCTCCAAAGATTCCGAAACTTCCCATTTCTCTGCCTACTTGCTGAGCTCTACTGGAACTGGATCTGTGTTGTGAAGATGTACTGATGCTGCTAGTGTCAGCTTCAAGTTTATAGTTTGTTGTGGGATAAGGAAATAATGACAAAGCACCACTCCCCTTTCTCCTCTTTAGGCATTAGAACTACCAAGCTGTATGTGTGTTGTTTAATATATTCATTAGCATCCTGGTGTCTGAAGCCAACTTTGTTAAAACAGTATACATTTCAAATGAAATGTTTTATAAGGTGTAGTTACAAAATGTGGAACCAATTAATTCATTAAGATTTCATTTGTAATATTTAATCAGTATTTATTAAAAAGTCTCTATGGCTAAATGGATAGTTTTCAGATGAGGTAAAAGCATTTAGATTTTTGAGGAGGCAAGTTGTGAGATATTACTTCACAATGACCTGTTGACTCAGACTGTTATATTTAAACATCGACATCACATGGGGAAGCAAAAGCATGGAACACAGAAAAAAACACAGACTATGACAAAATTCCTCCGTTCTCAGCTGTTACAGTGACCTCCTCAAATGGATATTTGTGGCCCAGATGTTTCCACTTGGATGTATTTGGAGAAAACCACGGCCAGAAAAAAGACTGTGAAGCCAAAAGCTTGTGTCGTGACATTGAATAATTAAAACTGCAGTTGTGTGAGAAATGTACCAGGGGAGATTGGCTGTGTGACTGGGTCCAGCTGCTCACTTGGCAAATGTAGACCCATATGTTATTCTGTTACACGGGAAGTGTATTCTGTTATTCTGTTCTTTTCTCCTTCCTTAGTTGAACTGATGCAGACTATGAGACAGTTAAAGAAATCAGCGCTCATTATTTTACTTTCATTAATTATTTGTGCTTGTTTTAATCCCAGCTTTTAATAGAATAGCAATGTGAATTTTGTAATTTGTTGTAACTCTGTCTAATCTTTCTCACCTTTTATCTTAAGGAGTTTATGTATGTTTTTTTAGGTGACCCGTATTGTGTGTTGGATTGAAGCAGAGCAGGACAGGATCCTGAAAAAGCTGTTAATTCACTGAAGTTATCCAATAAAATGTGTTCCATGAACCATCCAACTAATTGGGTGACATTTGACGATGAGGGCACAGCCCACTCTTCACCTCCAAAAAGCCTGCCAGCTTCGTCATCAAGCACAGGGTCAATACCTCGTCCAGTTGGCTTGAAGCTTGTGTTGCCTCCCCTGGGAAACCCGTCCAGGAGATTATCCAGTCCTTTAGAATCTCCCCAAATGCACTTTAGCTACAATGGGAACTCATGTGTGCCGAGCAACACTCCGATGTGCACGCCAATAAGAGAGGCACCAGCTGGCCCATCTCCCTTTATCTTCAGCCCTCGAGGACAACTCGACTTGTCCAGCAGCTTCACCAGCACATCGACTGGTACTCCTGGTGTGGAAAAAAGCATTACACACTCTTCATCTTCGTCTTCTGAGGCCACCAGTTTTTTCTCAGCATTCCAAGATGACCCTGGTCACTTAAGCCCTTTTTGGGGTGAAAATGAGTGCAAGAGGGGATCTGGAAGTTCCTCATCAGACTCTGAACCCAGCTCCAGTCTGCCCCGTTTCTTTATCCGAAGCAAAGATGGATATGAGCCCCCTCGAGACCAACTTCAAAACTCTTACTCTTATATATGTCATAAGCTGGAACGAATCAGAGCAAAAGAAGGCCAGGAGGGTGGAAATGGAGACACAGAAGATGAGGACTGGAGAGATTCAGAGCAAAGGATATCAAAAGAGACTGAGGTGGGCCACAGTTCTTCATATTTTGTTCCACAGGGTTTGTTCTTCAGTCAGAGGAGGCATGGCTGGACCTTAATGCTTAGGATTCCAGAGAAAAAATATCGTATGTCGTCTCGACATTGGGGTCCCATCTACCTGCAACTGCTCCCAGGAGCTATTCTCCAAATGTACTATGTAAAGGGCTTAGACAAACCATTCAAAGAACTTCAGCTTCACTCCAACTGCTCTCTCTCAGGCCTTAAACTGGAGAGCTATGGTGAGGCCGGCAAGATTGTGACGTTAAAAATTGAACACGTGTCATATGTGGAGCGAAAGCGCTATCACCCCAAACCTGAAGTGATTCATGAAGAAGAAGTGGAGCAGCTGCTCAAGCTTGGCACTACAGAGTATGGAGACATGGAAGACCTACTGGTGTCCCTTGAAGAGGAAGTGATGAGACTTCCAAGTCCTCACAAACAGCAAAAACATTATGAAGAGCAGGAGATGTCCTTGCAGATTTCAGACCACATCTGGATGCGACTAGATAAGGATGGGACTATGCTGGAATGTGCGACCATCACACGTATCCACTGTCTGGCCTTCCTAAATTGTGCTGGGGAATGTTTTCTGGCACTGAATGACCTTGCGCTGTTGAGGAGAGACTCTAAATACAGCTCAGGGGAGAACGATGAAGAGTGGATGGAAATCGCAGACTACTGTTTCCACAAGTGTGTACGAGAGGCAGAATTTGAAGATACAAGGCTCATTAAGTTCTCACCCCCTGATGCCTGCAAAGTAGAACTTATGCGCTACAGAACTTTATATGGGGGCTACAGCAATCTCCCTTTCTCGCTGAAAGCTATGGTCACAGTGCAGTGTGCCTATATTGAGCTTCAGGTTTTCCTCAATATGCATTGTTCCTTCCCGCTCCCTGGTGCAACCGCAGAGCCATATGTACTCTGTGAAAATGTGCTTGTCCAGGTACCGTTGCCTAGTGACTGGGTCAAAGTACCTCGTACTGTGTCACTGCTGAGACAGAAGTCTCTTAAGGCCCGCATGAACAGGAACGCCTGCTTAGGCACAGTTAATGTCACAGACTCTCATCCTGTCATGCAGGTGACTGTTGGTACAGTCAAGTATGAGAATGTTTATGGAGCCATTGTTTGGAGGATTGACAGGCTTCCTGCTAAGAACATGGGTAAGTAAATATTTGCTTCCTGAAACTTGGTTTGTAAGGATTAAAATGTGTTTGTGCTGTATGTTAGTATTCTGTTTGTTATAATTTATCTTAAGCATCTTATCTTAAGAATAGTGTACACTTTTTTGCCTTTATGCCAGTCCTAAAGGCTTGGCCATCAATTTTGTCTGAAATTTATTTATTTCTGTTACTCTATTAGCCAAAATCCAGATAGCTTCAAATCACTTTGTTCTTTGAAACACGGGTTCCAAACATTTCCTGAGTGGGGCAAAAACACTAAAGAAAAGGCACAGACAAGAGGCTAACAAAATTTCATTTTATAGCTAACTACTGTAACATTTTATTGGGCTTCATTCTTAATCTGAACCCGTCAAAAAGTAGCATATAATCTGTAACCCTTTGGAGGTTGCTTTTTTTAAAATTTATAAACATACATTAGACTTCATTGCTCAGTGGCCATAAAGATAATTTTTCATAATGATTGTAATGAAAGGATGTGATCACTTAAATATGAACATAATAAACATTATGTATCACGGGTATATTATCAATGAATCAATTTTCTTACCAATGTAAGATTTTAAAGGGACATTTACTGTTTTCTGATTAATTGTGGTTAAAAGGAAAAATGAGTGTAAATATGTTCATGCTTTTTTAATCAAAATATCCAACAGTTGTGGAAATGAGTGTGGCATATACAAAAATGTAGTGCAATTCACAACTTGCTTTAAACTGACAGTAAAAGTATTTTTATAACATATTGTGTTTGGATTACATATGACATGAAAAGAATATTAGTCTGGAATATTGATGTCTGTATTATAAATTCAAACAGTTATGTGATTTAGTATGATGTGTAATTCAGGAAAATTCTTCATATTAAAGCTTTGAACTTGCACATGAAATTGGAAATTCAAATATAATAAAACACAAATGATCAAACTCAGTGTTTTACTTAAAATATGCAAAGTTCTGTAATGAAAGACCAAAATGCTTTAGCAGTGTTCACAGTATTGTGAGTGGTGAAACATTAGTACATTGTGACTACCTATATCGGCTACATTGGATGTAGTCAGAAGCCAGACCAGAAAACATTAGGTCTCATTTATTGCTTCTGAATTCTGTTCCTAACTTGCTCCCCCTAGTGGTAAAGACCATTAACTATGCTTGTTGCAATATATTTTTGACTTCCAGCTGTGGACCATCCACACTCCCTTTCTTGTAAGCTGGAGCTTGCATCAGATCAGGAGATTCCCACAGACTGGTTGCCATTTATCACTGTGGAATGTGAGGTAGCAGACACAGTAGCTTCCAAGACACGTGTGAAATCTCTGGGTACAGAAAGTGACATTCAACCTGACAAACACATCAGCAGAAGAGCCTTCTATCACTGCCAGGTAAGTTCAAAACAAAAGGTAAAAGTGATGTCACAATTCTGAAAATGAGTTTTAAGTTTCATCATAATCCATTTTAAATCTATCTCTATTTCTGACTTACAGGTGGAGATTGAAAAGACGCTGATTGACACAGAACCTCACAAGCCATCAAGTTGTGCCACACAGTAAAACTATAATCAGGATTTGTGTACATAAGAAATGTACAAACAACATTTAAAATGTATTCATTACAGCTCTGATGAATATTTAGACAGGATAACACATATATTAAACATTCTTACTTTGGTCTTTTTGTTACAAAATTAACTTTCATACACCAGGGTCTTGCAAAAAGGCATGGAATTATGTATATATTTGGTAACGATAACGCTATTACAGTTCTAATTTTTATCCCATTACAGTGCCCGTCAAAATATGGTCCAGCAGCCTATAGTATTGTTGCACTTTACTCGGTATTTGCAGATTAAAGATGAAAAAGATGAGATAAACATACCACCTGTAAAAATGTTACATCTTTGGCATTGAATAACAATTAAGGATCAATCCGTGTATTAATGTCTAATATTTAAGAATTTTAAGTTACATTTTGTTAATAAAGTCACAGCAATAAACAATGGGTATGTTGTAAAAATAAAACTTATGTCACTTATTTTAAGTCAAGAGGGGGAATGCATGTGGCAAGTAAAGTCCCTATAACTTCATGATTTACAGTTAAAAAGGCTCATACAAGGGGCCAATGTCACGTTCATCTGCAAGTTAGTGGTATAGTTCTGCAAGAACCTTCAAAAAAGCAAAATTAAAAGCCCTCATAATCTTTGAGGGACCTTATGTTTTTCAACTTCCGAGTGTTACTTCCCTTCTGAGTTTGGAGATACTTCCAATAAGATTATTGAGCAATATGAGTAGACATTGTAGAACGGGTGGTTTGAGAATCGTACAACCTCCAGTAGAACTATTTTGATGAAGTAAAGTTTATCAAGTAAACTTGAATTGCTTTTTGTCTATTTTCAACTGTCATCCTGTGATTATTGTACATGAAAATCTAAGCCCAGTGCAAAACATTATCAAACAAGGAGCCATTTTTAGTGGTTTAATGTGACAAGTCTCCCTAGTTATGGACAGAATTGCAGTCAATTTGTATAATACAGGATAGGTAAGATGTCACCTAAGCTGTTTGCGCAATCTGTGAGTTTCCCGCTTGGTTTTTGCCAAATGGTATTTTAAAGGGAAAAAAAACTCTCGGCTAATAAAACAAGAGTAAGTGTTTGGCCAGGACTCCACGCAATATGTCCGTTAATACTATGGTCTGTTTGACATTTGACAAATATCATACATATCTTGAGTTACGTTGTTTCTCAGTGACAATAGAATACCAGTCAGAAATGAAAGACTGCACAAGACCTCAGCTGGGATGTCATTCGCCCAAAGCAAGTAAGTCAGGTCGCTTTTTTGTCCTTGAGTTAAGGTCAGATGTAATTCCCATTAAGCAGAGGTGGGCAAAGTAGCTAACTTCATTACTTAAGTGAAAGTACAGATACCACTAGTCAAATGTTACTCCAATACAAGTGAAAGTCGTACAGTCAAATTTTTACTTAAGTTAAAGTACTTAAGTACTTGTTTTAAAAAATACTTAAGTATTAAAAGTACATCTTCTTCCACCGCGTTGTTGCATTACTGCCCAACACTTATAATACCTAATGCCTCTGACTAGCTCAAGATTCTTTATTCAAGATTCTTTATTTGTCACGTACAAATTACACAGGTACAACATGCAGTGAAATGTATCCTGATCCGCTCTTTTAACTGTGCAATTAGGCAAATTAGAAAAATAACAAAATAGAGATACAAATACAAACTTACAAACTTAAATACAACGTTAAATAAGGAGATCAGGGAAATAGGACAAAAAATAAAACTATATCTTATATACAATAAGGTACATACCGTTCCATATGTGCAGACGGCATGGAGTGCAATTGTAGTTTAAGACTCAGTTTGTAGAAGCTGTAGAATAAGGAATTGGTAGAATGTTCCAGATGAAACACAACCCGAACTGATAAAGAAAACCAGTCTTTAGTTTATTTTATTAATTAATTGTAAGACTACACACCCCACAAAACAGCATGGCAGTGTTCTGACCCAGGTGTGTACACATACAGTATAAGTGTATGTTAATCAGGAGGACAGTGTAATAGCTGTAAATGCAGCTCAGAGCATAAGATTAACATTCCAACCTGCGTAAAACCCAGCTCTACACCTCTAACTTCATGACTTTCCAACAGCAACAGTGTTTTAATTAAGACAGAAAACAGCAGAACTCTCTGAACTTGGTTTTATAGTTCCAGTCTACAAGCGTGATGTAACTCTACTGATTACTGATAGACTGTCACCTGCCAAACAACCAATCACGTTTTAGAAACGGGGGAATAACATCCACTTAATCCACAGACTTGAAAGTAACGAGTAACGAGAACCTTGATAGAAATGTAGTGAAGTAAAAAGTACAATATTTGTCTTTAAAATGTAGTGAAGTGGAAGTCATAAGTTTCCAAATAAAATAATACTCAAGTGAAGTGATTAATTTATTTAATTAATAATAATGAATAGTTGAAAGTACATAAATAAATAATACAACACAAAAATAATAAATTACAACCACAATGTACCACAAATGGTACATGAATTCTGCTTGGCCTATGCAACATATGCAGCGTTGTCTGTTAGTCCAGAAAACCACTCATTTGAGACGGAGCGTTTTTATGTCATAAGTAGCACACTAACTTACTAGACAGCCGGTCTAAAGTCGTCCCCAGTGTAAAAGAACGTACCTCGCCGCATACTAGCGAACTGAGTAGTATGCAACCAGCACGACGCACAATCTGACGTGTACGTTTAGTAGGACGGCGGTCGGTTCCTGACGTAATCGTACGTGGCCAATCTTACATTTACAACGCACACGTGTTAATTATAAACGTCAGTTTACCAGAGAGGGACCCTGGCGTAAAAGTGAAAATCTTGACTACAAAATAAACTTTTTTTTTCTAACTTGAGGCAGAAAATGCTTTCAAATTCAAACACTCTTGTAAGTACGGCCGAAGTAACTAAAGACATTTGTTAATTCTGGCGTTAAAGCCTCATGTCGAGTGTTTGGTTAACTATTTTCAGTGTTGTTTGCTAACTTAAGACCGGTGACATATTTCTGCGTTAGTCAGTAACCTGCCTAAACTTAACATTATCACTTAGTTTCGACATTTTTTTAACTTATATGAAGTAAAAAACATGTCCGTCACCACAACCAAACAAACTAACTTAAATATCTTAATTTTCTCAGCCTAAACTCTACGTCTCCATTATCGACGATGTGATTGAAAGTGTGAGTGAGTTATTTTTCGAAGAAGGCGTGGATGAAGGCGTACTAGATGAACTAAGGCAGGTAGGAGTCACACGATGCTCTGGGAAACATTATTAAAGTCTTAAAATACTCAATTCAAATCAAAATGGAAGTTTAGGCCTTTGCTCATTTAAACATGTTTTTGCAATTGTCAAAATTTATGTGATTTTTCTGAGAAAGAATACGCACAAACATTGTTACCATCTCTTTTTTTTGTAGCTTTGGGAGTCAAAGGTCTTGCAGTCCAAAGCTGTGGAGGGCTTTGAAAAAGACGGCAATTCATCCAATTTCGTCTTGCAGCTCCCTCACCATTATTGTCAGAATCTCCAAAAACCTACATGTTAGACTTGTTTAGACTTGTTTTTTGTGTTTGTGACTGCCTTCCTTAACCATATAAAGACATTTTGTTTGATCACAGAAGCTATTTAAAGTGTTTGATGTTAGAATTTGGCATTGTGAGGTCTTCAGTCGAACTAGTCCTATGTTGTTAATTGAGACCTTTTAAAATTGTTAGCAGAGAAATGCATTTTGTTTTCTATCCCTTTACACAATACAGCACTCTCTTCAGCTTCAGTCATTCCTGCTGGACAACATGCGCAGAAGTTCACAGCCAAACCAGTGAGTAAAATGCAGCTTTTGATGTATTCTTAGTGACTTATAAGAGACTACTTTAATAGAAGGCAAATAATCCATGAAAAGTCAAAACACTTACAAATGACTCAACATTTAGCCTATATTCATAACCACACTTCAGGCTGAGTGTTAAAATATTTTAAATGTATGTTTCGTTTTGTTTAATTGTATGTAAATTGTTACTTTTAGAGCACCATTGCAACATTTTCCCTTCCACATGGAGTCACTTATCCTGTTCAGATTCCTGCAGGAGTGACCCTACAGACTGCTTCAGGTGAAATGCGATACTTCCCAATACCACCTATACACCCCAAACCCCACATCTTCCCCCCTCCCAAAGCCCCCCCACCTCCGTATGTACCCATATCACAGTCATAATTTTGTTGACCAAAGAAAATGGACTCCCTTTGTCCCTGTTCTGAAACATGAAGAATGAACACCTTTGCATGTAGCCCAAATGATCCGTCATAATGTTCCCCACGTTATATCCATAGGCCATCTCTACAAAGTCAACGTCCCTGTGATGGTGACACAAGCTCCGGGGTGCCCACATATCTTACCCCAGACTAATCACTCTCTTGTGGAGGGTAGATGTGTACCCACCACCATCATACGCAGCCTTCATGCCCCATTGACTGCCCCCTGTCCTCAGTCCGTGCCCTTTCCGCAGTGTGCTAAACCGTTCATCCCATCCCAGCAACCCATCCCAAGGCAACCCACCCAATACTTTCAGATGCCTCTTGATCAAAGTACCTCAGATTCCCTACCTGCTACCCCGGGACCTTTATTTAACCCACAAACCCCTGAAAGTCCCGGAGAATTCACTCTGGAAGGCATAGAGTTCAGCCCTCAGCCCATTGACATGAGCATGTCCTCACATGTCAGCAAGCAGCTTCCTGAAGACCTGTCGGGAAGTTCTGATCGCACACCGGTGTCAGAGCTGGCCGATGCACGAGAGATGGTGGAGCGTGCCATTAAAGCTCAGGAGGAGAAAGCGGCAACCACAGACTCCGTGAGTCTTCTGTCTGATTTGGATAGTACTGATAGTGAAGACAAAAATGAACTAAATTAACTTCAATTGTTTAAGGGCATTATCAGTAATTATACTACTACTATTTTACCCTAAAAGTCAGTGGATTATTTCTTTAAAACGTCATCTAAAATCCAGAGTAATTTTTAGTAAAGCTTGGCTAATGATATATCAAAAGATATATGATATCTTTTTCTTTTTTCTTTTTTTTACGTTTCTTCTCAGCTGGAGATAGATCTTTTGAGGGATTACAACTTCAACATGGTACAGCTTGACGGAGTGGGTGATAGTGACTCTGAGGGGGAAGACATAGATCAGCTGCAGCAAAAAGGAGAGAAAGTCAAAGATGAACAGGGGGCCATAGGAGAGAATGAATTCCTGGGCATGATAAGTGCTGAAGCCCTGAAAGCACTTCATGGGGATGCAGGCAGCAGTGATATTGATGGCAGCTCCGTCAGCAATGATGATGAAGAGGAGGAGGAGGAAGAGGTGAGAGGTTACTCATATTTTGATACTTTATACATAACTGTAGTTGAGCTAGCTGTTAACCACCTTGTGGTTAAAATGGAGAATGACAGTCTTAGCGGTGACACCCTTTTGTAGCTAAAATAGAGAATGAAAAAGAGCTTTGCAGTTGGGTTATTGACAAAAAGCTGGTGGGTATTCCCTTGTGGCCAAATAGGGAAATATCCAAAATAGGGAACTACAGTATATATGTTTTTACCTGAAAAAAAGTGAGTTGCAGCTGAGCCACTGACAAGAACAGAGTAGTGGTTAGTGCTGTCGCCTCAGTGAGCAGGTCCAGGGCTCAATCCCCAGGTCGGCTGTGGAATCCTTCTGTGTCCAGTTTGTGTGCTCTCCCCGTGTTCCCTTGGGTTCATCTGTAATTGGAAGGTTGCCGGTTTGAATTTCGGACTGGTGAAGGTACCACTGAGGTAGACATGAGCAAGGTATTGTGCCCAACAGAGGTGGAAAGAGTACTGAAAATTCGTACTCAAGTACTGTTACATTGGTTAAAATGTACTCAATTACAAGTAAAAGTACTGGTGTTAAAAAATACTTGAGTAAAAGTACAAAGTACTCTTCTCAAAAACTATTCAGAGTACTAATTACTTTTTTACCGATGGATATTTTATTGCGTCGTCAATAGCAGGCATTCATTTCGATTCACCAGTATAAAATATCTACGTTCAAAGTACATTTCTCAGATGAACAAGGTATAGAAAGGCAATTTGTTTTGTAAATAAATGTAGATATAAAGTAGGAATTTTGTTTTTTAAAACAATGACAGAAATGATTTTGAACATGCATAGAACAGTTTGAACTTTTCCCAATACACTGCGAACAACAGGCAGGTAATTGTCTTAAACTCTTAGACATAATAGCATTTCTGTCACACTTCACTTTCTGAACCTTTTGTTCAGTTTCAGCAAGAGCTGGTTTTCTAAATTAACAGAGTCTATCCGGCTTCGTTTGGCTCCATTTTCTCCATTTTGGCTTCTTTGTCTCCAAATCTTCAGTCTATAAATGAGTTTGTCCTCCACTGTGTAGTACCTCCAGACACCTGTTCCTGCTGCTGCAGCGGAGTTTATTCTTTGCTTACGTCGTAGATTAATTGGCGCGGTCGCGATTGCACAGCCTTATTGGCTGCAAAGGTGCAGATGAAAGGTTTGAATATTAATTCAAATTGTGGGTGTACTCAGTAGCGACTTTTGATTTTATAAGTAGCGAAGTAGATTACATGGTGTAAATTGTACTCAAGTACAAGTAAAATTACACACTTGAAAAACTACTCATAAAAGTACAAGTACCCCAAAAATCTACTTAATTACAGTAACGTGAGTATTTGTAATTCGTTACTTCCACCCCTGGTCCCCAAGCAAGGCTCTCCGTGCGATGCCAAAAAGTTGCCCACTATTCCTTTGTGAATGTGTCAAAAGCAGAGGTCAGTGGTGCACTGTGTGCTTTGCTGGTGTCTGATCACAATGACATTCATTTAAAAAAACAAACAAACAAACAAAAAACGAAAGAATAGCATCAGTAAGATGAATAGATCACCTTAATAAGATTAAAAAGTGATAACAAACTGTGGAAGGATTTAACAAAGGAATACATTTGCTTGAAGAAGAAATAAAGAGGACAAGGTGTACTTGAAAAATATGTTTTGATTCTTAACTATGGAGCTATAGTAGCATGTAGCATGTTGCTAAGCATGCTTATAATTGCTGGGTTACATCCTTTACATTTGTCTTTATAGTACTTTATTTTCCCAAATAGTAATTTTACGTATATCATTTGGGCATATATTCTGGCAATACAACAAATCAAATTTTATGACCCCTATGTAATGTATGAAGGAAGCAGTGCTAAAATGTGATTGCTGATTTGCAAACTGGGTTTTTTCTGTTTTAAAACTGAGTGCAACACATGAATATGGTGTGAAAAGGTGTGATAAACATGACAGGACTGTCTGACAATCCAGGACTGAGGTCTGACATTCTTAGATTAAAAAGTACATTAATTTAAATTACAATGCAAAGTCTTTGAGGGTGTGTATTCTGTAGAGTACAATATGTGGATGATGTTAACTTCCATCCAGTGCTACATAATCCTTGTTTTGAACATTTTCA
This sequence comes from Distichodus sexfasciatus, assembly GCA_032718565.1. Lineage (NCBI taxonomy): Eukaryota > Metazoa > Chordata > Actinopteri > Characiformes > Distichodontidae > Distichodus > Distichodus sexfasciatus. The sequence continues at coordinate 2,086,545 of JAVGVS010000051.1, read as the reverse complement.
ATGTGGAAGGGTATGTTGACTTGGTATGTCTCTTTGGTGATATTGATGTTGTCCTTTCTAGGATCCCCTGAACTCTGGTGATGATGTAAGTGAGCAAGACGGTCTAGAGATCTTTGAGACGGAGAACATCATTGTTTGCCAGTACGATAAGGTAAGAACAAGTTTGGTAGGTACGCCTTTGTTGGTCAAGCTCAATTGATTTGGTCTTATTTCGTGAATCTAGTCATAGCACTCAGTTTCATCTCAAAGAAGCATTTGCTGTTATACAGTAGGTGATGGGGGTGCACAGGCGTTGACACGGTGATAAGTCTGCAAAGGGTTGCTGCTGTTTGTTGTTGCTCTAAAGTGCTCTGCATGTGAAAAAGAGCTAAGACGTTCAGTGAAGTCTTATGGCAGTCTAAACGCTCTTGTGACAGATTCATCGCAGTAAAAACAGATGGAAGTTCTATCTAAAGGATGGTGTGATGTGCTATAGTGGGAAGGACTATGTTTTCTCCAAGGCTGTTGGTGAGGCTGAGTGGTGAAAAAAGTCTGAATCCCACAGAGGAGGCTGCTATTGTTGTCACACTGGGGAGAAATTAGACTGTGATGTTGTGTAAGGGAACAGAAATATCATTTCCGGATTTGATAATACTGGTTTTGGTTATATTTGCTTGTTTTTTTGTTCCTTGTACTTAACTGATATGAATTGAACATGGCAAATGTAATTGCTTTGCATAGCTAATATAACAGTTGGTGTTTACTTATGTTTAGGTGGTGTTTTTGTTCTGTTTAAATGAAACTTCAAGCAGACAAAATGGGCTGCTTGTTATTGCTGGAATTGTTAATAAATCTAAATGCAAGAATTAAGTAGGAGTAGAATTCCGTTCTTTAACAGAATACAGCTGTTTTGCATACTTTGAATGTAATATAAAATTTATGCAGACTCTTTAGCTTCCATTGACCATCAGGGTTGGTGACCTGGAAAGTACCACGTGAATTTTTGTCTGGAAAAGTCTTTGACTAAACATTTGTGCGTTTATCTGCATATAGGTTGTGTGCAGACAAAGCATTTTCATTGTGGAAATGAAGGGCCACCCTTAAATCTTCAAACTGAGATGTGAGTAAGAAACATGACATTAGCCACTGGAAATGCTAAAATTTTGTTGTCTGAGATCACTTAACAGAACATTTAGAACGTTAATAACGCAAATGATGTGCAGTCACAGGTAGCCACGGTATTATGCATGTCTTACCGAACTCCATTTCTGTTACGATTTGAAAGCCTAATGAATTCCAGCAGCTTTTGACTAATTAGGGAACTAATAGTTCAAATACAAACGGTCTCATATTTGCTTTATAATCTTTATTTTTTTTCTGGATTAACTATAACAGAGTTTACTCTAAAGTGTCCAGTTCAAATTTCATAAAAAAGTCACTAGAGAGAAACTATAAAACAATGATTTATTTCTTTAGGGGGAAAGTCCTGTTGAAACAGTCCTGTCTTATTTACAGTGGTGTACTGTGCAACAACATAATGCATTTACATCATTTATTTACAGTATATACACAACATACAGTATGTAAAGCCACTGATTTCTAGTCAGTGTATTGCAGTGTTAGGCTCATGATGCACCTTTGCTGAAGAAACAACCTTGCAGCTTCACATGGTACGCATGAAAGTGTTTTGAGCGAGATTTCTTGGAGCTCTTGTTCTTGAGGGCCGAGGTTCTCCCCGAAAGCCCCTGAACTCTGTAAAACTCAGCTTGTGTACGACAACAGCCACAGCGACTTAAAAGCAGGTATGCGTCCTTGCGGAAAGCCCTGGTGAAAATCGTGTACAGGAAAGGGTTACACAGTGAGTTGATAGGGTAGAAGAAAATGAGCAGGATTTTCGACTGGGACACAGTGATCAGAGGCATGCGCAAAGCAGCAGAAATGGCAAAGAACGAGATGGGAGCCATGCACAAGAAGTCAGTGAAGATGAGCACCGCCATTCGCTTGGCTATCTTGGCATCCCCATGACGGGTGGCCACGTCGGGGTTGTGGACACTTAAGTAAATGCCCGCATAGCAGGCACAGACGGTCAAAAAGGCTGCGACGTTCAGGACCAGCACGGCTACTATGTAACCCTGTGAAGCTGGCGTTTCAATGTCCATCGGCAAGCAGATGCTCACTTTAGTGTAGTTGCTAATGCCAAGTATGGGTAGCAGAGCCACTAGTAAGGAAAACCACCAACCAATGGCCATCATTGTTGCCACATGTCGAAGTCTCAACCTCCTGTTCATTTGCATGGCATAGGTGATGGTGTGCCAGCGCTCCAGGGTAATCGTGGTCAAAGTATAGACCGACAGCTCACTGGCGAATACTGTTAGAAACCCAGCTACGCCACATCCAGCCCCCGTCTGCCAGTCTGTGGCGTGATTGTAGTACTCTCGTCGGGAACGATAGTCCACCAAGGCAATGAGGAGAAGGTAGAGACCCATGCACAGGTCAGCAAAGGCCAGGTTGCACATGAGGAACCTGGACACAGTCATCTTCCCTTGACTTGAGAGAAGGACGATCAGCACTGCCAGGTTTCCCACAAGAGCAAAGATTGTGATGATCCATATGATGAATCGCAGGAAGGTGTAGCCAAGCAAGTCTTCGCAGGGGTTAAAGGGGTCTGGTTCTGGGGTGCACTTAATTGGGCTGTTGCTGCTGGCACATAAATCCAGATCGGGGTAATGGAAATTGATGTCATAAATGTCTGAGACCTCTTCACTTGACGGGTCCCTGTTGAGAAGAAGAAGAAGGATCCAAATCAGTGGTTTCCTCTAGTTTTTGCCTTGATTGAAAATGAAATATGAAAATGTCAATTACTGTTGGCTTACATGAGATCGGGCTGGTCATTTATGTTGCAGAGCCTTGTTAGGTTCTTAAACCGCCTTAAAACTGCATTGTCCCTGCTGTGAGAAAAACAAATGAATCTTCACATTCATCAGCTTGGTTCAAGAACAATTGTGTGGTGTTAATTTATTTGTACATTTGTTTAAGAGAGGTTCTCCTTCGCTGTTTTAGGGTATTGTTTTTGCTCCTTCTACACAGTGGGTTTTAGCTTGCTCTGAATCTGACCTGTTGTTGTGTCTCCAGGTGTGAAAGGCACAGCAGTGGCTAGGGTAGGTCAGCTGAGCTTCTTGTACGTCTAAAAGGTTCTCCAGTGGGGGTAGAGTCTTCAGAGCAGGTGTGGACCGAGCTATTAGAACCTTTACTTCTTTCAGTCCTCGTCTAGGAAGTGACTGGAGAGCTGTGGATGACACATCTCTATACACACACACACACGCACATATTTTAGCCTGTAGACTGTCATTTTGAGATATGGATTTTCTCTGGCATACATTTGCACAGAAACACATTTTATCTGTATAGATACAGCCTGAGTGAAGGGACATAATAGTTGCCTTTTGAGCTGTGCATGATTGCATCATTTATGCAACTAGCAGTCATGCTGTCAATATGTTTCAGAAACACATTTGGCTAAACTATTACTATAAGTCCATACACAAGTAGGGTAATCACTCCACTACACTTAAAAGTGAATGTGATAGAATAATGTTTTTTAATATATTAAAATACAAAATGTTTTTCCTCTGTAATATCACCCCGCATATTGAGTTCTCAGCTCTTTCATACCAAGGCTATAGTTCAGGGTGACGGTGACACTTGCCTTGAAACACATTTGAGGGATAAAATGCTCCAGCAGTCCAATAGATATGCAGACCTTGGCAAATAGATAGTAACATCTAATGTTTTTTCCTGTTAGTATGAAGCACTTAAAACTGCAGTTAGATGCTTCTTAATGTTTTTGTACATTTCTTTGCTAAGTGATCTTAGATTGGGCCATATGTCAGTGTTTAACTTACAGCAGAGTTGGTCCGGTAGCCCCATCAAAGGCACCATCATAGATTTTAGTGAGATGACGATTGTCCTTCAGAATCCTGGAAAAAATTGCGGGTTTTGGGTTAACTATTAAATTATTACACAGTCTCAGTACAAAAAATCTGTATAGTTAATTTTTGACCACAAATCAGATTACTACACAGCCTGATTACTATACAGGCCTGAAGAACACAGTTGAATACTTATTTAGACTTTTTTCTGGATGCCATAAAAACAGTGCAGCTCTCAATCAGTGTTTTGTCTTATTTGACATTTATTTATGCATACACTGTGTTCCTTTGATTAGACTGAGCCTTCACTTTATACAAACAATTGATCCTGCTACTCATTTGGAGACAACAGAGGCAGCTTCTTGTAAACGTGTGTGTGTGATGCGTCTGCAGGATTAGAGCCTTCAAAAAGTGCTAAGATACTTACAACTTATCCAGTTTTGTCCCATTGAAAGCATGAGATTTGATCTCCATAAATCCGTTCCTGACAAGATTCCTAAGAAAAAGGTGCAATTAAATATAGATATGTTATAAAAATCAAATATAAAATAGATGTGATGAAATTGATGACTTGCAAGGCTTTGTACTCATCCAACATCAACACCCCATATTAAATTGACTTGCATGCTTTACAGAGTTGTGTGGGCAATCATTTAAATCACCAGTTAACAATTGCTGCAATTTGTAAGAGTTTATTAAATCGATCATGGAGATTTATGAACATGTCAAATCCATTCAAACAAAACCTTTTTTTCTAAGTATTTTTCCCAGTATTGTGTAAAGATTTAAACAATTTTTGCTGGTCAATGTAAATACAAAAAGAACACAAAACTAGCAAATAAAAATAACGAATATGTTTTGTTCAGTTTAGCTAAAATGCTTACTGAAATTCATTGTGACTTTTAGGGCTGGGTTTTTTTTCGCACAAACATTAAGATATTAAGAATTTTCATACTCACATGTACATAGAATCCTTGGATATACCTTGAAATGCATTAGCTGGTATGCTTTTTACCTGGGTGTTGTCTCCAAACTCCCTTTGTGCAAGAAAGAGAAAATCTGAATTAGATAAATGTCTAAATGGTCACAGGTTTAGTAGACATTTACAAAGAATTGAGTTTTAATCCAATAGAACTGAGTGGACATTGTATTCCACAGAGTGTCAGGTCTAAACGTCACTTTCTTTCTGTATTTATTGTGTTGCCTGTTTGCACCTTTTGTCCTGTTGAATGTAATGTTCACTGTTACTATAGTATGTTGCACCGAGGCCATGTTTAAAGCGACTGATGACAAATAATCTTGAATCTTGAGACTTGTGTATTGTCAGTGTGGATTTTGTATGTAGCTTTTAGTACTGTTTTTTTGCTGGACTGGGCTTCAGTCCAGGGATTTGTAGTGTAGCTTCGCAGGTGCAGTTAGAAGGCCACAATGTTACATCAAGTCTACTGTAACTGCCTTGAAATCATAGAGGGACATGATTACTCACAGGAAGAAATATAGCTCCATTGAGGAGATGGCAGATAGGTCAGGAAAGTGCCTCATTCCGGTGTTACAGATGCTCCTGAATACAATGCAAAATGGATAAAGAAGGGCAGAGTCTTGGATGTAACACAACTGTACTGGTACTGTAAACAAAATACAGATTTTGGAAGGTGGTCATCAGGTGTTAATGTCTTACAGGTATTTTAATTTGGGCAAATCTGTGAAGGCGCCGTTTTCAATGGCCTGCAGCTGCTTGATATTTTGTATTGAGCTACAGAAAGAATAAAAGAATAATTGTTTTATTTAAATTTTAGTTGCACAGGAAATATTTAATGTTACGTTTTACACTTACATTTCTGTAAGGCTGTAGAGGGAGAGGAAAGCTTCACTCTGAATGCTTCTGATCGTGTCACTTTGAGAAATTTCACTGAAGGAGAGAAGACATTTATTAACTTTTTTGTTTTGGAAAATACAAATTTTCCAGTCTGATGGTTCATAACTTTTGTTACAATTAGTACTACCTCATTCACTCCACTTTAATGAGACGTTTAAGGAGCCTGTTTTAAAATAAAACCACAGTACACTTTGCTTAATGATTTCATCTTGTCTGGTTTAACACAACCACATACACACTTAAGAGAAAGCTATATTTGATTACAACATGTGCTAAAACCTTTAACTACAAAAGCAGTCCTGCAGAATCAAGAGACCCTTACCCTTAGTTTAAGAACATTTGAATGTTTTCTCAAGGGTGTGGGGCTGCATCATCCTGCTAACGCTTTCAGAATGTAATTAGCACTGTAATTGGCTTTATTTTGTAGAACTGAAAAAAGATTTTTCCTGTGTGCATTATGAATGGCATGTCTTAACATTGTAGTGTTTATTTTTGCCAGTTTAATACTAGACCACATTTCGGATTGAGCATGTTGTGTGGCTGTTTGAGCAAACAATTTGCTCATGCTAATTTTCTTTGTGACAGTTCACAAATTTCCCATTATAACGATGAGAAAGCTCTTCTGTTAATCCCACATTAAGTGGATGTGAGTCTATAGGTTTTCCACTCAGTTTAATATAATTTGTGACATTTTAATGGTATAATTACATGAGAACTTCGCAGGCAATTTCCTAAAACTACACACTTAATAACAGTTCAAATCTGGGAGAGTGCAGATTAAGTGCAATTACAGGGTATTTATATACTACTCCAAAGTTGATCTGGTAATTTTTGTCATAGTCATGGATCGAAATACGGGGTAAGATAAGATGTTTAGGGGCGCTCTAAAAAATTGTGATTCGGAAGTTGTGGTGAGCATGACTAAATCAGGCTTTCCCGATTTCCCTAAATATCAAACATCACTATTTTACAATTGAAAATTCTGTTTATTCTGTTACATCCATTAAATCACTAAACAGTATTGGTCTGCATCAGCAAATCTTTTGACAGACCAAGTCAGACTTAATCTTATTAAATCTTCATTGTTAATTCAGTTTATAATTCCAAGTTTCATTTAATAATGACAGCAATTTATACATTAAGGTTTCTCAGATCCAAGTTTAAATCATATGCATGTGACTGTTGCAAGTGCTTGATTATACAGATTAAGTGACTAATTATAAGGGGTGACGTAAATGTATTTCCTTCTTCCATATTTTAGTTTTAATTGTTTATATCAAATTTCAGCTAAATCAGACTTATAGTGTCCCCTATTGTGCAATTGGCGTCATTGATGCTAGCTGGGCCAAAGCAGTCCAAAGATACAGCTGTTCAAGCAAAATTAAGCCATATCCCGCTGAAATTAATTTGCTATTTTTAACCGCCTCTGAGAAATCCCTCAAAAAAGCTTTGTTATGATATCAGGCGAAGTCTGCAGATTCTATTGCCACCTCACTTGCCTTAATCAGCTAATTAGTGTCAGAGGAGTTCACAAATGTTTGTCATGCATAGAAATTACCTCGAAATCTAATTAAGTAGGAGTCTACAGTCACAATGAGAGTTTTTAAGCCAAAAAGCAGCTAAAGCTAGAATTTTCACCGCAGCCTGCACGGTTAGAAAGGTGTAGGACAAAAGGTGTAGCAGGGTACAAGCAGCAGATGCAGTCAGCATCAAAGAAAGCGGTCATTGAAGTCAAAATTAACTGCAATATTAATTGCAAAAAAGCTCTGTTATGACATTACACCAAGTCTGCAGATACATTTGACACTTCACTTGCTCTAATCAGCCAATGGGCTTAGGAGGATAAGTCCATACTGCTAATTAGAGAGTGTTTTGGCTTAAGCCAATCAGCTAAAGCGAAAAATTCCAATACCGGCCACAGAGTTTGAGAGTTAGACCTCAAAACGCTGCCTTCACTATAGCGCCACCTATAGGCTGTTCACTGTGCTTTTCAGTCTATGCCGAGTTGCACACCATTCCTACGTAGTTTCAGCTGTATGCAACTTGCGTTTTAAGCTGCTCAATCTGTTTTGTGCGGAAAAAAAAATAGAAAAAAAATTACAAGATGGATCCATAGTACTTTGTGCTTGGATCGATACTACTACTACTACTACTAATAATAATAATAATGAATAACCTGGTATTTCATAATTGCGGGTGGCTGATAAAGTTCTTACCAATTCTAGATTTAAAAATAGGTTTTGTTCCATTTGTTCCGTTATTCTGTAAAATTGGGTAAAGATTATGACTGTCACAGTTTTCTAGTATTTTAAGTTACTGTACAAATCCAGATCATTCTAAAGGGTACACAAACTTTTCCCTCCCATGATTGCATTGTTTGAACTGATGTCAGAGAGTTTTTCTGTTGCAGGCACGTGCAAGTGGGTCACATGGCAGCTATAATAAACAGAATTGGTGACAGAAACAGGGAAAAGCCACTCGATATGTGACCTGTTTTCCAGTAATGTACTGTTGCAGATTAAGATCCAGTTTCATTTAATGTGTTAACACAGAGAATATTCAAAACCTCTAGCTGCAGTTATTAGCAGCCGTTGTGTATTAATCAGAAGTGTTGAAGTCAGTGTTAAACTTCTCTGATGTCTAATTGTGTTTGTTAAATAAGAGGGAACAGTGGATTCTGCATACCTCTGACACACCAGTCCTTTTTAAACTCAATGTCAAAGTATTACTCATGTCAATACTCTATTTAAAAAGTCAAGCAATGAAGAAATAATGTGTTTAGATTTTGGCCATGGTATTTTCAAACTGCAAGCTGCGGTGGCGACCCCTGAAGGGAAAAGCCGAAAGAGGAAGAAGAAGAAGAAGCTGATACATCTGTTCCCCAAAAAAGAGCACTTTTACAATACAATAGCTTATCAAAGCATAGTTTAAAGTTTTTACAAATATTTTATAGCCTACATATATATATATATACTAGAACCCACCCAAATGTTTGTCACCATCAAAACCAAACCTGGAGCTGTTACCATCCGATAGCTACCTGAAAGAATGACAACCAGCTGGCCCCTGTCCACCTTAAAATGGAGTGCATGGAAAGGTAAGTTGTTTTTTCATGATATGCCCTCAAAGTGTCAGGCCAAGTGTCAGGTGTGGCGGCTCAGATAGTAAGAGTACTGTCCCTGGAGTTTCTTGAATACCCCTAAAACAAGTAGCAAGAATGCAGACAAATTAGCATGAATGCTAACATGCTCTTCCATGGGTGGTTCTGGGGCAGGGCCACAGCGGCTCTGTCCCCGATCTGAAATCTAATTGTCCCCTGAAGTGCCCCTGTTCAGCAGCCACTCAACAACCAGAGAATTTTTCCCGATCAAAGGTGCAATTACACACCCAAACAATTGGTGGCAGTAATGTGCAATGAAGTGCCAATACAAAGTATAGGAGACGAGGACATGTGGCACGTTACATTCTTGGCTTGGCTTGACTGTTAGGCGGGAGTAAGAAAACAGTGTTTCCTGGTGAGTGTCGAATGTATTTAAAGCACTAAATGGCCTAGCTCCTCAATATATTTCCGATCTGCTCATACCACATTCCGCTTGCAGGTCACTTAGGTCATCCGCGCAACCACTTCTGCCGATGCCCCATTCACGCCTCAAAAGTAAAGGCGACCGTGGCTTTTCTGTTGCCGCCCCACAGTTCTGGAACAGCCTTTCATTGCACATCAGGTCCTCCCCCACAATAGACTGCCTCAAATCTAATCTAAAAACCCACCGTTTTCTTGTTTTTAGTTCAGCATTCACGTTCATTATTTGGTTATTTTCGAGCCCACTGTCTTTTTACCTTTGTTCATATGTTTTTGCTTTCTTTATTATTATTTCTTTTATTAGATTTTTGCTGACTTGCGTTTGATTTGATGTCTTTATTTTTGTTGTTGTTCTGTTATTTATGCATTTTTGTACGTCATACTAATAATCTTGTACTGTGCAGCACTTTGGGTCAACTTTTGTTGTTTTTAAATGTGCTATAGAAATAAAGTGACTTGACTTGACATGAAGAAACAGGGAATCCCTGAGAGAAACATTCAACGTTTTTTTGTTTTGTTTTTTCAAAAGAACCAAAACCACCCAAGTGAGTGTTGAGCTGAGGCCCAGGGCAGCCAAAACCCCTCTTCACCAGGTAAGAGAAAATATTACAATATAAATACTGCAACACTGTAACTGAACAGTGGCGCAAATGCATTATTTAGACACATGGAATGAGTGATTTCAAGCAAAAGGGAAAAATAATAAATGATTAAAATCTCATCATTCAGGTTTATAGGTAAATAGAAATGTTTTCATTAAATATGCTTGCTTAATATTGCATTTAGGTCAACTCTGATATTATCCAGTATCTGAAAATCTAAACTGTAGTGGGCTGGTTAGTTGATGCCGCCCTACGAACAGCATAAACACAGATTTAACAAAATATAAAACTAAATGCACAATAAATCAAGAGCTCAGTAAAAAGTAAAAGCCTGAAATGAGTAGACCTCGCCGCTGTAAAATGCTCCATCTCCTCCTCTACTCCCCTCTTCATCGTTTAACATGTAAAGAATGCTCAAATCTGAAGGAAAAACTCATGTATTTATTAGCATTTGGGGAGAACCAAATGTGTGTTTGGAGCGATGTATTTTGTATGTATTGGAAAATTTGTTTTATTTTAATTAAGCACAGTATGAGGTTTTATTTATTTTATTTCATTGTAAAAATCTTTGTTCATCTGTGATTTCTTTAACTTTTTAATTTTTATTTCAGTATTTCTGAGATCAAAGTCGCAAATTAACAAGTAAAAACGTGGATATTCTGACAGTGTAAACTGAGGTTTTTCCTCTCCAATGACTTTACAATGTCCGAGTTTTTTGGCATAAATTTGCGGGTTTAATCTCAGAAATGTTCTTGTTCTTCACTCTAACAATGATCTTTAGTTTAGAATCTCTATGTAGAAGGTTAGTTTGGAATCAAGTTTAATTTTGAGGTTATGAATATTTAATTTTTTAATATTAATGTTTGTCCTGAATTTATAATGCTTTGGAAATGATCTAAATGAATCTGTTCTTATTCGATAATTTAATTGCTGGTACATTCGCTGTCTGAGCATATATATGTGTATATATACATATATTTCCATTTTGAAATATTAGTTATTTTAGATTTTGGATTAGTCCTAGATGAACTTGGTTGTGTCTGTAGTTTGTTGAGGTCATTCAGTGGTGATTTTGTAAAATGACAGTTAGGTTTTTGCATGTTTTGACCTTATTTTCAGTCTTGCATATTGCAGATATCTTAATGCTGTAAATTAACAAGAGCAGCAACTAATAATTATTTTATAATTTATCAACTGAACAATTACTATGATGATTTATTAATGTTTTTTGCCAAAAAGATTTTAGGTGGACTTGTATGTTTTATCTTACAAAAATGATCCAACTAGTTGATTATTAGCGGTCCAAGCACAAAGTGGGTGTGTGTCTATATACTCTTTTGTTGTTCCTACAAAATGCATTGTGAAGCTTGAACCGCAAGTCGCTGAAAGCTGGAAAAAAACACATTTTGACCTCTAGGAGGCACTAATTATACAATGCCGCTATTGGACATAGGGGGCACTGAAAAAATTCTAAATAAATAGGCCTATATGCAGCCTTAACTGTAAGTCGCACAAAGCTGAAACTTGGTCAGTAAGTAGAGAATGGTGTGCTTCTTAGCATTTAATGAAAAGTGTAAAGGGGGCGTTAAAAATGCTACATAAATATATGCAGTCTAATTCCTTTCTTCAACCCTTATCTCAAGAGCCATACATCAGATTCTGCTTAACTTGGTATAAACTAAGATATGGAAGAGGGAAATACGTTCCTTTGGTCTTTAAAATGATTATTGTAGTTAAGTGGTTTTATTATAAATAGCAGCATCAGCAGTGTGTGGGTGGGTGTCTATGACAAACATACACATACTGCTGATGATCAGTGCGGATCCTTTTGTGCCGCTTCTTAGTATGTTTGCTTGGACCCCACTGTTGCCATGTGCAGTTATATTTAATACATATTGCATGATGAGATTTGTCTCTGCCATTGAAGCAAGGTGGAGGAGCAGGCAGAGCAAAATGAGGTCCAGCTAGTGACTGTATTGGGGTAATACAGGCAGACTCAGAAAGCAAAGAGACAGTGAGGCAAGCACACTACCTTTGCTTTGCACTTATGTGAAACACACTCATGCCATTTTCTATGTCCATCATCGTCAATGATGTCTGAACTCGCACCCTAAATAGAAAAGGGCACTCTGACCATTGCAGAAGGTGCCACACTGTTTCTGACGTAGTTGGCCAACTCTTTTGTGAAGCTGTTGGAAATCATTAAATCCTCTTCTCCCTCTACAGTTCTGAAGAATGGAAAAAAACAGGACACTGCTGTCAGAAAAACAGCCAATCTTGTGGCTGTCTGTTTGAATAAAGCAGCTTTAACAAGTGACTGTGCAGTTTTAATAAGATACTCAGACAGCTCTCTTTATATGAGACCTTCAGCAGACAAAGTCTGTTTTTGTAAATTAAGCCACAACCATATTCATTCTGTACTATAGTGGTCTGTGATTCTGGGTGTTTTGTTTTAAATGATATATTTGCGTTCCAATGCATTGTTTCAGACATTTTAAGGTACACCGTGATGCTTCTTGGTAGTCTTACCAGCATGACTTGTAACAGAGCCATTAGAAAGCATCAGACATGATTTATGGTTGGAAGTCCTCACCTGCTGTACGAGGTTGGTCTTAATGTTTTTAAGCAGTTGTTTAGTATAGGACTCATTTTAGAGAGGGAAATGTTCTTTTTTTCTTTTAACCTTTATGTATTTCATGACAAAAGAGATGTTACCATGAACACGAAGACTTGACAGCATGTGCACCTTTTTGCCCAGCTGTTTATTCTGTTGAGTGTGGTAACAACAAAATGCTTTCTCAGATTTCTTTCAATACGTATTTTAGGCTAATGAGGCTAATGTTTGATCTCTAACGCCTTAAGTATGGTTAAAATAAAATCGACCCTAACTTCCTCATATCAGAGAAACAGTTGTCACTAATCACCTCGTCAATTTTGAGCGAATATGAACATTGCACCAAAATGGTGCAAATAAGGGCGGTAATTTGTACGCTCAGATGGCGTGGCTGTCGGCTCAAAGTGCTGAAGCACCACCCACTACTACCGAGCCCCTACCCATCGACAGTAAAACACACACATTCACATGCACTGTTAAAAAAGATCACTAATGCCGTGCAAGCAAAACTATGTAAAAATTTTCCTTGTGTTGCCTTTGCAACATACGTTTCGCTGGAAGGGATGAAGACAGTGACAGGATAGTAAGCACAGTCTGGGCTAATATGGAATACAACAGGATAATTGCAGGGAAATATTAAGCAGGAGGACAGCAGGGAAAGGCTAAAATGACATGCTTGAAAAAGACAGGGAGTTGATAGATTAGAGCAAATGGTTTGCTAATTTACATTTTACCATGCATTACGCCGCCACTATACTTCACATGTCAGCTAGCTCATACAGATTAGCTGCGCGTTCTCGTGCATTCGTTTACAACAGGTTCAACATGCACATCATATTTTACAGTTTATGACAACATAAAATAGGTAAACTTAGACTTGGCTATATGTTTCATTGCAAAGATATTATTTGTTCTTAAGAGTGTCTTGTCTTTCTGCCTCAAGCTGTGAAGCCAGCAAAACACAGTGAATTCGAAAGTGATTATTTGTCATTGTGAACACACCACAGCACAGTGCACCACAACAAAATGTGACCTCTGCATTTAACCCATCCGTGAAGGAGCAGTGGGCAGCTAACAAGCGCCTGGGGAGCAGTGCTTGGGGACGGTACCTTGCTCATGAGTACCTCAGTGGTAACTTTACCGGCCCTGGATTCAAACCTGTGACCTTCTGATCACGCCACCAACTGCCCCCAGTGAATGTGAGACAGTGACTGTGTTTGGGATGTGGAAGGATGGGGTCAAATCTGATTTTTGAGTAATCTGTCAGAACCTAGAGAATAAAGAGGGAGTTCTTCTTTTTTTACCTTGAAACTACTGAACTCTAGAATATCAGCAAGACCTTACTGGGACATAAGCAAGGCTAACACTAGAAGGCAAGTCTGCAAACTTACTGCACACCCAATGTCATACAGTAGATCTTAAAGTACTTTTTGACGAGTCTCCATGCTTGTGGTAGATACCATGACGCCAGTACGAGCATTTCTGGATATAAAGAATATCCATTGGAGGTGGGGCTTTTTCCCAATATCATATCATTCCTAAAACTGCCGTAAATTAGACTGTTCTAATTAAAACCTAAATTAACCATGACAGTTGACAACCAAGAAGATTTAACATTGCGGACAGATATTCTAAAATACAGCGAGTATTTAAGACCAAAAGCAAATAGTCTCTTTTGAATTTATAGGGGTTTCTGGACCTACATTCACTAGGATGGAAACCCATCATAGTAACTGAAATGTAGTTTTCACAGTGACCACCGGAGGGCTGCCGCTCACATTTTGGTGGCCCTTTGGATTAGAAGTGTGCGGCAGAGAACAGACTGCCCAGATTAATAACAATGCCGGCAAGTCAAAGTCACAGCAATTCTAGGTTTTTTTTTCAGAAACTATCTGACTTGAGGTGGTATCAAAACAGTCAGATGAACAAATGGATCATCCACGCTTTGGTGAACTGATAGCTTCAGAGCCAGTCACTGGTCGGAAATATCTGCCAGTAACCCAAATCCAACTCCCTGCCAGCCTCATGGTGCTTCCCATGTACCATGTTCAGCAGCTGCTCTAACTGGAGGGTGGTGGAAGACAAATCAAAAATGAGAGAAAGAAAATGACTGACTGTGTCCCATTTGTGACAGATTCCATGGTTATCTTTCTAGTGGTTATGTTTCTTTGGTAGGTTGATCTTTTGACACAAATCATTCAAAGCATGATAAAGTGGTCTTCATATGGTCTCCACTGCTCAGGTCTGTCAGGGGCCTTTCTCCAAAGAGTGCTGGAATGAACCATGTGCTCATGTGACTGATTTGACACCACCTGCCAGTCTTGGTTACCACAAGGCACACAATTCGTTCATTCATTCAACAAACCACTCAATCCCAACCAGGGTCACAGAGGGCACTGGAGCGCAAGGCGGGGACCATCCCTGGGCAGGCGCCAACACACCACAGGGCACGGCACGTAAGTCTTAGATAATAATCCCCATTGCTTTGGAATTGCAGTTTCACTTTCAGGCAGGTTATTGAGGATTTCTTGGCACTGGGATGATGGTGGTGGTCTTAAAGCTCACTGAGTCCAGCAGCCTTTTGTGGGTTGACCGGTTAACATTTTCCCCACTGAACACCTGGCAGTTAATTTTTCATCTCTTCGTCTCCACCTGTGTTTTATGACCCTGTTGACTTTTTGCAACAAAATGTTTTGATTTTTCAGTGATCACGCCAGCTTACGTACAGTACTTCAATAGTGTTCCATCCCTTTGAAAGGCATCTTACAGTTTTTGACATTTTAGTATCAGTTAAATCTCATTTTTGGCCCATTTTGCGTACAGTAAAGAAGTTGCATAATAATTATGTACACCTTGACATAAGGTGTTACTCACAAATACATATTAACCCTAGAATGCTTTCAAATTGATATGTCTTGGAGTTGGAAAATACACACAGAAATAGTGATAAATCAAAACAATCAATGGCATAATAATTGTGCACACAATTGATCAAGAATTCTGTCTGTGGTGAGCAATGGCAGATTACTGTGGCGTGGTTAAATAAAGGAGTGAGGCACTTGATATGTTCACAGTAATTGAGCTTAACCTCTACAGTACACTTTAAGAAGAACTGGTTCTTCATTAGTGCTCTGGAGAACCTTTTTATGATGTAGAACTTTGCATTAAATTGGAACAAGACTAAATGGCCTGCTGCTTTCACATATGTTTCCAGAGCTAACGGTTTACATTAATAAGCACTCTAAACTGACCTAAATGAGTGGACAACATTTGGTAATACATACTAGCGTCAATTCCACTCACTACCTTTTTCCTTGTTGCATTTGTAAAACTGTGCTGCCTCTATTTCACCAGTAGGTGGCAAAATTGCCTCTTTAATCCGTCATTTTTGCAGTCTAGATTTTTTTCCTCTGGTGCTGGAGTCTCTGAGAGACAAGCCAGCTGGTGTTTGATCACTTATTCATTCAGATCAGAGCTAACACATAATAAATGCTTGGAATATGGGACAGTGGTTTGTAGTTTCTGTGGAGTAATTACAAAGCAGTCTGAGGAGGTGTAGATATTCCACTGCTGACTATGGCAACAGTCACGCCTCATCCTTTAAGAGCTTTAAAAAACATTGTCACAATAGGAATTTCTCATTCTTTGCCCAGTGGTAACATAGAAACTGTTGCACAAGATTTGCTGCTTGCTCCTGTTGACAAGGGATTTCAGCCCAGTTAGAAGAACATGGCTTTTCAGTACAATATGCGAAGTCAAAAACCTTGATTTCTGTTTCCTCGCTGTGCAAGAAGCTCCTGGGTTTAGTTCTTTGGCAATTAAATGTCATGTCCTCCCACCTCCCAAGTGTTTCGGGAAACTACAGCTGGTGTTCTTCCTCAACATCTGTCTCCTACATGACACAAGATTTTTAGAGGTATATTTGAAAGAGATGTTGATGTGACGTGATGCATCTTTTAAAAATGTTTTTTAAGTGAGGTGAAGATCAAATTTACTTTAATACATTAACACTCTTAACGCTTCGAATGATACTTTTATACTGCTATACACACTCTGCATGGACGGGTGACTTTTTGTTGTGCTTCACTGTGTGCTGTGCTCTGGTGCATTCACAATGACAATCACTCACTTTCACGGAATTTTCTTTTGCGTCCGCTAAAATAGTGCCAGAGACCTTCACAACAACTGGATTTTCAATGAACAGCTGCAATTAATGATTGCTTTTTTATAGCTCCGCTGTAAAATTGACTACTTTTCATGCTAAAATGTGCTTCAACCAAGCCAAATGAAGCCTTTTGCTTTTCTTCTGATATTGTACATTCATAGAAGACTACGTGCATGACGTTGCCTACCCTGTCTCTATATAACCTCAAGGTTGGACTCTCAGGGTCTCTGGAATGACAAAACCTTATGACAAAATGACAAAAAAAAAAATTTGCTGCTCAAATAGCCAAGTTGTCATTTATTTCTTGTACTAATCATATGTAGACTTTATAAAGATATGTGCTAGACTACATTGCAAACATTACTGTTACTGTACTATAAGTGCAAACTGTCCACTGCTTCCTGTCTCTTCCGACATCCTGGTTTTCTCCCCTGGGAAATATTTAAGAGAATTTTTTGTGCGTGATTTGACTCATCCATGCAGTGCTTGGGGACAGTACCTTGCTCATGAGTACCCTTAGTGGTATCGCAGGGCCAACTCCCTAACCGTTATGCTACCAACTACTCCACTACAAGACGTCAGTCGTACACTCATAGACACAATCAATCAATCAGGAATTTAGGGAACATCACTTTACAGGAAGGATAAAATCATAATCCTGCAGTGTAACAATTGCAGCTTGTTTCAACACACCACCACACGCCACAACGACATGTGATCTCTGCATTTGACCCATCTGTAAAGGAGCAGTGGGCAGCGCCCCGGACGCAGTGCTTGGGGACAGTACCCTACTCAGAAGAACCTCAGTGGTACCTTTACTGGTCAGGAACTTCTGATCATTCCATAACCATGACATTACCAACTGTACCAAAACAGATCAGCTGTGTATTCATACTGTTCCAGCAGTAATAGTATTGCCCATCTGCCCAGCTTTAGGTAAGAAAAAAATATCCAAAAAGCCACTCCAAGGAGACTTTCCCCATAATCGGGAGATGTAAGTCACGCCACATAAAAACAATAATAAAATACTGTATAATGTTCACCATGCACTGTTGATTTTGCTGTCAGTGTGCTCATATTTGGGGTGAGCCACACGTAATACTAATCTGCCTTGTGGAGATGTGTCACTGTGTGCAGAGTGCAATCAAAAATAGGCAATAAACCACTTACAACTTGCTCTGAAGTTCAAAAAGCTACTGAGTATCTGCTCAAATGAAATGAAAGAATGTTTATTAACATTCTTAATAATGATGCTGCAGTTGCCTCAACTATTAAATAATTTAAATAAAAGAATAAATCAACCCTGAACAGTGATGTTTTAAAAATCATTTGGTTAGTTCCTTCCCTGAACTGATAGTAATTGCTGAAATTGACTGTTTTTCTTCTTTGTTCTAGCACTGATGTGACGAAACTGCTGAGTCTTTCAATGTCATCAAGTGCTGACTTGAAGAGATGCCTCTGCAAGGGACACTTAAGGGAATAACTGTGCTTTTGTCATGTATTGTGTGTCCTGCCTCTCTGTCTCTGGCTTCTCTTTAACTCTGCCAGGAACTTCGTTTATAAGAGAGACTTGAGTCTGTACGTATCAGCAGGGCACTTAACCCCAGGTTGTTCCCTGAGGAGGATCTAACAGTTGTTTGCATTTCGAGCACTTTACTGTTGGCATGCGTACATTGTGCTGTGGCCTTTGTCCAGTGTTCTGTAAATAAGTGCATTTGGAATGACACTCCAAGCAATTGAGCAAATTCCCACATCCTTTACAGGCACAGCACAGAAGGTATGTTTTTTGCTGTTTTACAGTGGCACAAATAATATAGTAACGCTGGTGGTCCTGCCGTTTTTTAAAGAAATGTTATACAGGATTAACAGACAAATGAAAAAGTCAACGATTAGGTTCATTATGAGCCGAAGAGTCAGAGAGAGACCCTGGAGGCCTCTTGCGTTGACATGATGTGTGGCATCACGTCATGATTTTGCTGTGTTACAACACCCAATTTAAAATATGACAACAAAATCTCAACATGCCTACAGTGTAAAAAATATGAACTGTGTGTGTGTGTGTGTGTGTGAGTGGGGGGTGTATGTGTGTAAAACATGTCATTGTCATTATGCGAGTGTCAGGTTGTCACAATGTTTAGTACTGACGTGCAAATATTCTAGACAAGTTGAAAATTCAGTATCAGAGCAACACAGAGACAGGACTTCAACATGATTTAAGTGCTGTGACAGTGTCGGGTGCCCGCTAGGTGATAAACATGTTCTCGTACTTATCTGGCTCATTTTGAGCACCACACTTATAAGCCAGATTGAGATTCAGTTCAAATGGGCATGAGAGGTCTGGCTGTACTGCAAAATCCAGGCAGAGTTGGAGAATCGAGTAGTCCAACTGACCACTGGAGTTCACCTCTTTCAGAGAACATTTTGGAGTTCAAAGTTAAGCACTTAATACAGATTTTCTATACGATGTATGCAAAACAACATTAAACAAATACATTTTGGGTGAAGCTCAGGCAATTAGGTAAATAAATCACTTTAAAATGCAGGTCAAAGAATATAATTAAATGTATATGCACACTGCAATAAATAAGCACCCTCATTAATTTAGTCAGTCACTACTGTCACTAGTGCTCCTTTTTGCAAGAATTAATTAATCGCCCCACTCATTTCCTGTTTCTCAATCTGCCGTTGCCGATGTGTAAAATATGTTAATGTCACATGCGAAGAGAGATGATTTTGACGGGATCTTTTTTTTTTTATTGCCTTGACTGTTCAGAAAATGCTGCAGCGGTGCTATAAATAGTTTGGCCTGCACGTCTCAGCTGGATGGGCCAGTTTGGAGCTGGTGTGTCGTCGTGTCAGTCCCATCCCTGCCTGTAATATGCATGATGACCCAAATTAGCGGAAGAGTGGCAACTTGCTGTGCCAAGACAGACAGTCCGTCACTCTTCCCCCGTCCATGTTTGCACTGAGGCTGTGCAGCTGCTCTTCTGTTTCCAAATGGAGAAAGAAAAGGGCGTGCAAAGAATTAATCATCTTTCTTGCGACAAATATGCAATTTCTCTCTTTCAGTGCAATTGCCTTGGGTTCTTGAAGCAGGCCGAGCCTGCAGAGCTATTTTGGAGCAGAGTGTTTAATTGACGGGTGCAGAGCAATAGTAAAGAGTTCACTTAATTAAACAGCACTATGGATTTTAGTGTGAAAATGCTACAGTCAGTGATATAATTATCAGCGATATTAAGCTGACTTGGGATCATCATTTGCTGGTTACTGCTTATTTGACTGAAATTTCAAAACGGCCTAGATGGGTTCCACAAGACAAATAAAGTGGGTCTTTATGAGCCAGATTCGTATGGAGGCTGGATAAAACAAGCAAGGCTGCCGGATGGACACGCATGTGATGGATGCAATCAGGACAACTCTGACTCCCACGTCAGGATGCTGCAAAAGTCGGACCAGATCATGCCAGACTGTGCAAAAGAGAGTTGGAATTGTTCACGTGCTGAAGAGATCAGCTTCCCTCCCTGTCTGTTTCTACTTACTATCTCCTTCTTGGTGTCACTGTCAGTGTCATAGCGCTTACATAGCGTTGTGAGCTCAGGAAATTTCTCGCTCTGTTAAACTCCTTTACCGGAGACAGGCGGCGAGTGAGGGAGAACGACCTTGCGCTGGTCTGGCGCTTTGATGTAAAGAATTATTTGCTGTGCCTGTAAACTGGCGCAGACTCTTCTCGAAAGACTCGCAGTTTGCGGCTTATCGAAGCTCCAGACTTGTGGGCGAACTGGCGGTGACCCAAAGCTGCTATAACACACAGCTCTGTCAGGCCTGCAGGAAGACTTATTGCTTGCCAGTGCCTGTACTATCCCAATCTCAGAGTTGTCAGAATAGCATAGCGCGGGTCACGTCAGGCCAGAGGTTTGGGGTCACACGTCTAAAGTCAGAAAGTCGTGATAAAGACACAGAGGAATGATAATTTTAGTCTGCGGTATGTCAACAGCACTTCTGCAGTTGTCTTTCTCAGACGCATGTACACTTTTACACACCCACACATCCACACACACATACTGGCTAACAACACGGCAGAGCGGAAATAAGTGAGGGGGGAAAAATGAAAGATACAGCAATTTTCAGTGGCTTATAAATCCTCCAATTAGTGTTACTGAGAGGCCGCTGGGGATGACGGCTTAGGCCCTCTTAAAAGAGAAGCAATCTCTCTGTTCCCTCTCCCTACACGTTCAGCTCTGCCTCCTAATTACACAGAGTCTCCCCTAACAAATTAGTGCACAAATTATCAGCGGATCTGCCGAAGTCGAGAACACAAAAGGCATGTCTCTGTGTCTAGGGCTGTGGGACCAATCACACACCTTTGCATGCCTTTGTGAGGTCCTGAACTTGCCATATGGAGTCAGGGGCAAGCGCTGGAACAGAGACTGATTCGAGTTAGCAGGAAATGTGCAATAACTTACACTTATACATAATACGTTGGGGTATTAAGGCTTAATGCATTAATTATGTGGTTGTGTTATGAACTATTTGCAGCAGTTGATGCTTTGGTGAGATGGTTAATGTAGCACTGGGTGTATGAGTAGCTGCGTGTGTGTGGAGACGCTCTTTCCTCAGTACTTGCACATTTCCAAACCTAACCAGCAGGGGCCAGTAAAGCGCTGCTGCAAACAATGACATCATACCTCTCAGACCTGGTGCAAACATGCATTCTAGTGAGTTCACACACACACACACTTCCTCTCTCTCATGCAAGAAACATAACATCATTACACCCTTTCATCAAAACAGACAAAGTCATTATAACCTTTCATCAAAGCAAAAGTTGTGTCCTCCGTTTCCAAATTCCAAATCCTCTGGCTCAATTCGAGCGTCTTGTTCAACCCTGCGCAAACCCCAAAAGAACACAATCCAACTTGCTTCCAAAAAATGAGGCAACTGCTCTCAACTCCACCAACCTGATTTCTGTTAACTGAATATAGAGCTGAAATGAGGCAGGAACTGGAAAATAAAAGAAACTAAGAAACGTTAGAAAAAGAAAAAACGTAAGTCAGGGTGAGCTTAGCCCCCCCCCCTTTTTATCACACACACACACACACACTGCAGTCTTCTGTTGCTATGGCGACGAGCCTCAGGAACTCTGGCAACTCCCCGGAGTGGACCTAGCTGGATAGGACGAGACCAGCGTTTGAAGTGGCCCGATTTCGAGCGTGACGGCGGGCCAAGACGACGCGCTCTTGCCCAGGTGGCCCTTTCAGGGCAGGGGAGAAGCAAAGGAGGAGAAGGGGGAACGGCGGGGGCAGAAAGCGCCCTTTTAAAGCCGTCAATGGCCCGTCGCTTACAGGGTGGATACACAGCCTCTGAAAGAGGCACGTTTTTGTGTCCCTTGTGAAACGCTTCACTTATGACCGCTTCGTCCCCCCTCGACCCCCTCCAACACCCGCCGCACCAACCAGACAAGTGAGACGTTCTCGACTGCACTTCTTCCCCGTACGAGTTCAATTGGCCGCGACAAAGTTATGCGCGCCCTGCTGCCGTTTCCCGCTCCCTCTGTCTTTTACATCCATGCATATGCTCTCGTTTTATTCTTTCCATACTTTCAGCTTGTGTTTTCCCCTGCTGCCTCAAACGTATGGGAGAGAGGCACTTGAAACAAAACAAAGTGAGAGT
The DNA here is from genome assembly GCA_032718565.1 of Distichodus sexfasciatus. Lineage (NCBI taxonomy): Eukaryota > Metazoa > Chordata > Actinopteri > Characiformes > Distichodontidae > Distichodus > Distichodus sexfasciatus. The sequence continues at coordinate 2,064,130 of JAVGVS010000051.1, read as the reverse complement.
TCTGCCTCGCTCCAAACATCCTTTCTCCCAGCATGCTCTCAGATCCACATTCATCGCGGCTCACAGGCGAGAGGAAGGAGGGAAAAAAAACAAGCTTGAACGCCAACATGCCACCTTCTGCAGGAAGTGCACACATGCTCTCAAGTATTTTGGCTGGTGCTATTTGTGTTTGGACAATTAATATTGTAAAAAAAAAAAAGAAGAAATACACTTGAAAATATCTGTGAGTCTTAGAGAGACAGAGTGAAAGGGAGAGGGAGAGAGAGAGATGAGCAGACCTGTCATGCTTTCATTGTGGTGGGTCCTAAAAGTTCTCAGTGCGTTTGTTGAGATGGAGATGAAATGTGTTCGCTGAAAGGGGCAATTATGCGGGTATTTGTGCACCCGGCGTTTTTGTGCATGTTTAATTAATATCTGAAGGAGGGTGAGCTGCAAAAATTAGGGCACTTTTCTCTCTCCTCATATTCAGGTAATAATGTGTGAAATAGACAGTTTGAGATAGAAGAAAGTTCTATATACAGTATATACTATATCCAGTGTTTCCAGTAGGTTTACAGCTTTTGTGGGGGCGGAGGTCAGGGTTACGGTTAGGGTTAGACGGACACTGACACAAACACTTAAAGGAATCATGGTGTTTTTTTATGACGATCCACAAAGTGTGCAGCTTTAGTCACTGCTGTGTATCGTTCTGGGCTTCTGAAGAACATTTCCAGAGCCTCTTCATATGCAAAAAAGTGCATTTAGAAACTCATTTGGACTGTCTCTTATACGATTCCTCATGCAGCTCTTCATACTGTATCAGCACTGTGGATCAGCTTCTAACTTCTAATGGACGCTTAAATAATCTACTTAATTAGACTGTACATAGTAAAATTAACATGGTGACTCAAACATGTTAGAGGCGTCATCAAAATTGCAAAATGAAAAAGATTTAATGAACATTAACAGGTACAATTAAGACTTGGATACTGGCTGAAAAAATACACCCAAAATGATCTTGCTGCTTCTTTTGGCGTTCTAAAAAACGTGTGTTCGTATTCGGTATATGAGCTTGGAACCATATTGGCCACCTGACTGTGGATGAAAGCAGTCAATCAGTCTTCTCCAAGCCTGGGATTGGATGTTTTTTTGGCTTATTTATAATGCAGTACCGAGTCAAGTGGGCATTAAGGTGGAGTCGCGCGTGTGCAGAGTTAGAGACAAGAAATATTATCACACTTTCGTGGCATGAGATCTCACACACAGATCTCAATGTATGTGCGCGTGCATGTGTGTGTGTGATGACAGCATCACAAAAAGCGTGGACATGTGTACCACTTGAGATCTGTCAATGTCACATTATACCATTAACTACATATTCTGCGTTACATGTGAAATGCAGCAGTGTTAGCGGAGAGTGCCAGTCTCCTTTGGTGAGATCTGAGCATGCTTCATTGCAGTGGAGAGACTGCCTCGACTTTGACAGCTTGTTACACAGTAATCATTTGTCTGCATGAACAATTACATCTTCGTTTGTGCCAGACAGAAGTGGGAAGTTGAGAGAAGAGGTGCCAGGAAATTGCGGCGACAGATGTTAACTTCAGTTTATAATTCAGAATTCACAAAAAACCAAACCGGTGGATGAAATTTAGCCACATGTTTAAACTTCTAAACTGCTAAAGTGATTTAATCCAGCTATGGAATTTGTAGATTGTTGCTTTCTGATGTCTGCCAGATAGTTTATCTGTCTTGTTTGGCCCAAAAAAGGGAAAAGTAGTTTTCAAAACACATATGCCAACAGGTAAAATGGGTCTTGTTGAATGTGATCAGCAAGACCAGCTGACAATTCTGTCCAGTAAAGCCACTCCCAAATGAGAAAATGTCCAAAAAGAGAACAAAAGCATCCAAAAGAATTCACTCATCTGGTCAAAGAATTGGCCATGCATGTAGCCCACACGAAAAACACAGCGGAAACAACCACATTAGCTACAGTGATACGGCTGGCGATTCTCTCCTCTCCAGGCACAGGACCTAATTTCAACCCAGAAATTACCTTGCAATGTGGTTGATGTACTGAAATTCAGTCGAAATTGCCTTTTTCCACCGAACACTACACAGCTCTTGGTGATAAAACGTCAGAGATGATGGGAACCAACATGCGTTAATGACATGTCGCAAATGAAACTGCCTTTCAACATGTACCCCACAATCTTGCATCGATTTCACGGAGCACGTCTTGATTCAGTTAGTTTTGTTGGGAAGATTTAAGGCCTGAAATATAGGTTTAATCACAGAAAACACTATTTCTGTGTCGAAAATGTTTTACTGTTAAAACTCATAAAGCAGTTAATTGGCAAGACAGTGTAATGAAGTGCCAAGTTTCATTCAAGGGTTGCACAAAAGAATGATTAAATTTTTTCTTGAATTTATGGCATATATAAAATTTCAAGTCTTTATATCCTTTAAGTATTTAATGCTTATTCAATCTATTTCCAGACCTTCTAAGATGCATTCCCATGGACTCAAATCATTGTTTTTATTTATCCACTAACCTTACGACTTTACAAGATTGTATAAGAGTGTACAAGTAAGTGGGTGTTAAAAATAAATCAAGTGAAGTCTAAGAATTCTCTATACTTGAAGAGGAGTTGGGATATACACTACCAGTCAAAAGTTTGGACACAGCTTCCCATTCAATGTTTTTTTTTATTTTCATTACTTTTTACATTGTAGATTCTCACTAAAGGCATCAAAACTATGAACTATGAATGAACTGTGTAAGGGCTATTTGACCCAGAAGGAGAGTGATGGAGTGCTGCGCCAGATGGCCTGGCCTCCACGGTCACCTGACCAAACCCAATCGAGATGGTTTGGGATGAGATGGACCGCAGAGTGAAGGCAAAAGGGCCAACAAGTGCTCAGCATCTGTGGGAACTCCTTCAAGACTGTTGGAAAACCATTTCAGGTGACTACCTCATGAAGCTCATCGAGAGAATGCCAAGAGTGTGCAAAGTAGTGGTCAAAGCAAAGGGTGGTTATTTTCAAGAATCTAAGATATAAAACATGTTCTGGGTTATTTCACCCTTTTTGTTTACTACATAATTCCATATGTGTTCACTCATAGTGCCTTCAGTGAGAATCTACTATGGAAATAGTCATCACAATAAAGAAAAAACATTGAATGGGAAGGTGTGTCCAAACTTTTGACTGGTAGTGTATATTAAAAAATGGTTCCACATCTATTCTGGTAAATTAGCCCATCAACGTATGTGAAAACATAAAGCAGAACGACACCAAACAATAGCACAAGAATGTTAGAAGCTGGTCCCTGTACTGCCACTTCCGTACCCTCAATAACAGGCCTAGTGTTTAGCGATCTTTGCTGTATAGGGCAGCACAGGGAAACAGGTCTCTTCGCTGACCGCTCATGCAGACTAAAGAGAAAAACATTTCCATTTTGACTGAATGAGCAATTTATATGCGTTCTGAGATTTCTTGAAAAGCACTGGAACCGAAGTCAATACAAGCTCTGTAGGAAAAAAGTCAATTTTCCAGCCAAGAAAATGCAGGTATGAGATTCACACAATGCCTGGCTGAGGAGAAATTATGTCTGCCTGGAAATGTGCGTAGATCAGAACTTTTTGAGCACAGACCCTAAAGAGCCCAAACCACAACAGCAAAATCCTCCGAAACATTCTTCATATCATCACACTACAACAATCCAAAACGGTTTTGTCCTTCCTACCCAATATTTAGCCCGATCGAATAAATCACTTTAGTGCTGCTCACTGGGCGGTCAAATTGAATTCTGGGTCGACCCCTTCGGTTTAAAGCTAAATTTTAATTACTCATTTCAGGTTAGTTAATGTGGGGCACTAGGCACACCAAAGATTATTTTTCTCAGTGCTTAATCTTCTGAAAGCGGTCGGCTATTCTATGACAATCAGCCGTTAATTATGCGCAGGGAGGCAGCCATGCATGTCAGGACCCGCCGTCATTAACGAGCCCGTGGCCCCGTCTCTATGAGAAGGGCGGTCATTACTTTATATTATTTTGAAAGGAGCATCAGTCATGCAGGGTGAATATACACACCCGGGTCTTTCCGGGTGCCGCGGGTGCGACCGAGTGTGTCTTGTTCGATGGTGGCGCTTGTGCCACGTTAAGGGTGGGCAGGTGCGGGACTCGGCACTGGCTCATTGAAGCTTTTATTACTGAAGGTAATATCACCTCGTACTACAAATGGAGAAATCTGTAAAAATTTGTTCTCATCACTATGCACAAATTAAGGCCAAAGGCATCTAATTTGATCTCACTGGCCTTTTTAAAGGGGCAGTCTACCCGCATATGCTATGCACCAATAATGTATAAAAACTAACGAAGACCCTATTAACTATGAAATAATCAAGCCTCCATTAGTTTTGATTGATTGTTAGCTCCATTAATGCCTTTGGGTAAAGTGCCTTTTCAAACCGACTCTGTGCCTGAACATGCTCATGTGGGTAAAAATGAATGAATGGAAATCCAAAGAAAATTAAAGTTACAGTGAGCAACATGTGCTAAAGGCCCTCATTAGCTTTTTTTCGCTATGTCATCTCCATTAAGGTCTTTGGACAAATTACTCTTTTAAACTGGTCTTAATTAATAACTCACAATGACAGACTGACCTGGTCTGACTAAATTACTCCAGCCAATGTTCCATGTGTGCTTCATAGTGACCTTTTTTATCCTCAAGACCATTCCTGATATATTTAGCAAACCAAACACACAAAAATACATTGTATACAAATACATACTGAGCCTCATTAGTGAAACCATTCAAAACATAAAAGTGCCACTTGTTCCCTGGATTTCACCAAGTTCATAAACTGCCACATTGCCAACCTGGGACCTTTGTGTTTGGGATACACACCTGCATGCATCTGCAAATGTTTCAGCTACTACAGAGTATAACAATGAGACAAACAGGTCTTGCTTTGTGTCAGTAGTAAAACGTTTGGATGCTTTAAATGAGTCAGTTAGCTTATATGCCTCATATTGCTAGTGCTGGATGAGGTTGGAAAGTAAAACTAGAGCTTAACTGCTGAGAGAAGTTTTGCGGCATCTATATTTTCCTAGAATATCTGTCCTGCACAAAAAATATCTGAAAATCTTGCTGCAAACTCATTCATCTCTTGAGCACTCATTCGACTCCTGAACACTGTTCAATTATCAACATACCATTCATTTAAGAAAACCTACCTCTTTCGGTGTACAATCACAGACTGTCCCTCATCTGTTGTCATTCATCCATCTGTTACAGAGCCTCTACCATAATCAGTCTGTGACCACATCAGCCCAGCTGAGCTGCTATTATTCAGTTGGAATCTCATTCTCAACACAGCAGTGGCACAGTAGTGACAGGATAGTGTGTGTTGTGCAGGTACAAGTGTATAAGACACAGCAGTGTTGTTGTTGTTGCTGTTTTATACATGTCAGCATCACTGCTAGGTTGAGAGTGGAAAACAAACCCATAAATATCCAGCCAAAGAATTTTTCTGTGGAAGGAAAACTGTCTTCTGATGAAGAGCTAATGAAAAAGGTACATGGTAACAGATGGATTGTAGTCTCTAGCAGTAAATAATCAAGGTGTTCCAATACGGTACGTGTTCCTAATAAATTAGCTGCCGAGTGCACGTTCCAGGAAGACCATCCTGAACCCCCTCCATACACCAAAGCGACAAGAGGGGAAATAAGGTGGTTTATCAGCCCCATAGTGGGGCCACTATACGTACTCCAGCCTAAATTAAGTCCCCCAAGCTCTGCCACAGTTGTATCGACCGCCAGGCTGCGGTGATGGATAAATATTTCAAGACTCTACGGACCAGCGTCCAGCTCTTATGGTTTCCTCTCACTTTCCTCACACATGACTGCGGCAGTGCTGTATCACTTTCCTGCGAAAACCACCGCAATCTCACAACTCGCGCACCGTGTGAGGACTCAGAGCTCCCTGCCACGTTCTCTCATGAGGGGAAAAAAAAGATCACTGGCTTGAAACAGAGACGTGTCTAAACTCAGAACTGAGAGGAGAGAGTGAGAGACAGTACATACATAACTATTCAGATGGATATCTGTCCAAACAGACCTCCTGGAAGAATTAATCAGCCGTCTGCTGTCTTACCACCTCACCTCCTCTGACCCGAGCGCTTTTGCTTTGTTCCTTTCACTTTAGATGAGACAAGCTTGGGTTGGTGCAAAATGAATTTACAGCTGCACTACACAAGAAAGGTGTGTTTGGATGTGTGCGACAGAAAGACAGAGAGAGTGAGGCCGCATGCTGTGACGATTTGGTGTAATTGTACTAATTAGACCTGCTGGGGGGTTTAATTGAATGAGTTTGGCAGTATGACGGTAAGAACACTTCGCTTGTCACATACAGATGTGAGAGGACACTCTGATAGAAACGCAGGTGTCTTCAGCAGCCAGTAGCTGGAGGGTTTCCACTCCTTGTGACAGGAAGAATCCTTTAAGCAAGAGGAATACGAGATCTTACTATTGTCAACTAGATCAATCCACAATTCAGGGCACAGATGAAGCGCTGAGGTGTATACCTGTTGTGTTTTTTTTTTCTAGTAAAGGCTATGCATCTTACTGACAACTATGCTTCGGGGAAAAGAAAGAATAGTTGAAAAATATATAGTTCTATATATATACAATATATATATGGTATTATAATGAGATACTTGCCCTCTAAGAAATTTTGAGTTTTTTCAGCAATGGTCTGTATTTGAACCTGATACTGATTATAAAAGTATCTACACAGTTGGTGCTTTTCAAGTATTGTCAAAAAGCAGATTTACAAAATTCAGGAAGAACACACCTCGGGCAAAAGGGGAAAGAACATTTTCTTTTGGAAAGCATGAGGAACAAGCCCTGAATGATTTTAAGACAACACCACTGTTTACTGAAATGCACACTTGCCCTATGAATATTACTGAAATGCAATTACTCTGGGTGGTTTTCATTTTTGACAGTCAAATACTTGCTTGTCAAGAATTGATGCATATTAACAATATGCTAATATTTCCATAACAATTTGACTTGAAATTAGCTGAATAAGTAATGGCAAAATTCCAATAACAAACAGTAATCTGCCATTGACATCACAAGCACACCACTGACTACCAGTGTTGTGTTATGTGTTTTATTCATAATAATTGTCTGGAACTATAATCACTAATTATAGTTCTTTTAGAGGCAACCGGGCACGTAACACGGTTCATCCTGAGCCTGCCCATCGACTAAATTCTGCACGCCATACAGTATCTCAAGGCTGTGGTGTTTTATTCATGTGCATCTGTGTGCACAGATCATGCGAGGCCTTGACTGTATGTTTTGCCTGTAAAGCAGGCTTTCTTCATGGCCACAGCTGTTCTATAGGCTAGAGGTGTGTCCAGATGTCTCTCTGTGCCTCCAGACATTTGACGCTACGCTCGTCTCTCTTTCCATCTGCCAAGAAAAAGCAAGATTGCAAAAAACAAGAAAAGTCTTCTCAGGTCACAACAACTTGCAAAGGAATCTGGTGTGCCGAAGAGAGAAAATCGACCGGAATGATGTCTGATTTTAAGTCTGTATTTTTTAATCGGTCAGGAGGCAAAACTGATTAATGAACATAAAATACAACCTGAGCTTATAAAAACACTTACAACTGTACTGGAGCCTACCAAAGCAAAACTGCTAAAACACAAACCTTCAAGGCAGTTGCTGTGCTGAATACTTTTGTTGTTAAAGCCTTAAGTAATAAAAATACTGCGTTTTAATCTCACCTTGAAATTTCCAGTGCTTCCTATTAATGATTCCAATGACAAATAGCACATATTAGTCAATGTCTCTAAAAAGAAAATTAAATATCCAGTGTTAAAGTTCCCTATTTACAACACTTAATGGCAACGAAGCATAAATTATAGTTAGTCAGCAGTGCTGATTACTGAGACCATGCAGTCGTAGGAAAACGAATGCCGTTCTGAGACTCCACAAAGTGAAATAACCTCTCAAACCTCCAGCTCCAGTTTAGCAATTGGTCTCTGACACAGGAGACCTGGCCAACAAACCCACAGCCCTCAAACTCATAATGTCACAAACGGGCACTCTGAAGTAATCTATTATTGCTCTCATCCGAGGGACCGGCTAAAACGGCCACGCAGGCTTTCCGGCTGGCGTGTTTCACCCCCAGCTCTCCGCTGAGAAGTACCTGGTGGGTCAGGGTCTAATTTAGAGCTGCACTTTTAGGACCTCTGTTGTAGTGGGGGGAGAAGCTGTCCGAATAAGATTGATTTGATTGAGCCAGCAGGGATGTGTGTTGGTGATGGTGGGGGGCGGAATGTGTACGTGGGGGTGTATAACCAAGAGAAAGAGGGAGAGATAGAGAGCGAGACCAAGTATTTGTTTGGAACCAAGATCCCCCTAAGGGAATGGTCTTAGTTCCACCATCTGCTGCAGCTGGTCGATACCTCCCCAAGCAGCGAGCGGCGCCTGTACCTGTCCGCCGGCTGCCATCAACTTCAAAGGGCATGAGCTGAGATCCATCAAGTGTAAACAGCCACCGCCAATCAACACGAATACATTAGAAGTATGTCAATAAATCAAATACCGCTTTTAGCCAATCGTGACCCAATGTCATCTCGGAGAAACAATCCTGGATCTTACTTGCTCATATGCACTCAGCCACTACAGTCAGAGCCACTTCCATCATTGGTCAGTGTTTGCCCGGATATTTATGGACTTGTTGACCATTCTCTACTTAGCAATGATATTGACGTAAAAAAAACACCAGCAACAATGCTGTGTCTAAACCAAATTCACCAACATAACACTACCAACAGAGAGCCATTTCTGTGCTAAAAGTCACACTTAAAAAAAAAAAAATCAGAATAAGATTTTTGCAATTAAATGAACAATAAGTACTACTACAAGTTATGTAGGTGTTCCCAATGCCTGACAGGTCGTCGTGGCAGGCATCTACAGCGGCACCCTGATGATGACACATTCACAGGAACAAGGTCAAGATGTTTATTTTGTCATTATAAAAGCTTCTATGAATGGAGGACTTACTTTAGCTGAAAAACCTGTAGGGGCTATTATCCTCGTAAATATTACCAGCACTTTAAGTCAATCAACAACTACATCACTTCAAAGAGTTGAAAATGTGACTGCTAGAATTATCGACTAGCTGCCCACTTAGATAGTAGCCACATGATTTTGCATTTTTGGGCTACAAAAACTTCACTAAACCATTAGTGGCTAAAGAGCTGGATTGGACGGAGGACATATTCGTCTCTTCTTCATCTCCTGGCTTATCGCGTTAGGGATCACAACATATTCAAGTCACCAATTCCTTTGCCACTGCCACTGTTCACATACAGAGGTGTCATGTTTGATAATGTGGCAGCTGATTGGTTTGTACTGAGTGCTCTATTAAATGTATTGACAAGACATTTCTGCAAACCTCAGTTGAATCTATAACTGTTTGAGAATATTTAAGTATGGATTACTTCTGCTGAAATGCATTTAATAAATTCTGTAAACATGTAATGGAAAATATTACTACTGCATATAGCAGTGCATTAATTATGAAAAATGGCTGAATTAATTGGTATTATTTAAAATACAGTCTGTACAGCCAGATCACTCACTGTTTATCACATGATCCTGAGGTAAAACAGGAAATACACATTTTCAGCAAGAGTGAGTGCCATGTTCTGTTTTACATCATGTAGTGGGACTAAAATTAGCAAGAAACATTTGCAAGAACAACTGCTGTCACCATGAACAGTACCCAGCTTAAGGTTTGTGTGGGTGATGGATATTAGCATATGCTTGTTAATGTCATAAATTACAGTCACATACTGAACAAACAGATCCAGTGGTCAAACTGCTTGGCCTGTTTTTTAATAAGAACAAATGTGCTATAGAACTGTTGTTCTCATTACCAAACCTCAAGGACATGCCACACACAACACACTCGATCCCTCTGATTAGCTAAACAGCAACGTTGGATTGGGTATGCTTGGACAGGTAACACCAAATATGTGCAGAAAAGTTGCCAAAAATGATGCAAAACGGTATAAAAACCAAAGATATACATTTCAAATAACAAAAAAGGTCCAGGTCAATATATTATTCCATACTGTTCAAGCAATGATTTTCACTCATCCTTTCCACTTGTGTTGTCCTTTCATGCTAATGGCTACCAGGTGCTGGGTGAATTCAGATTCTCATATGATAAATATTTAATGCCATGTTTCGTATTCTTGTATGTTCAGCAACTTCAAGGACCTGTGTATATTTCACAGAGTATATTTGGCTTTGCACAAGAAGTAAACAGGGTCAGGTGGATGACTAATAGAGTGACTTGGGCAAGATTAAAAATTATCCATCTATTTTTGATATATTATACCACGTCAGGCACTTGGAGCAGTGATAGAGTGGAAGTCTAGAGGATAACCAATCACAGTTTGTGGATAGTCCACCATCTGTTTGTAAAACAAAAATGGTCTGTGGTTGTGAATGGGGTTGTTTCTGTCTCCCCTTACCTCTGAGTCAGATTACTTTATTAGTAAAATTATTAGTATGGTTGCAAACTTTATTTGCAGTGTTGGTGCCAAAAAGTTACATCCACATTCCATTTTTTCCCAGAAACATTTCACGGTCATGTTCTCCTTTTTAAAAAAAAAAAGTACTAGAGGAGAATACCCACACTATGTCATTCACAGACAGGACATGGCAAGGCTAGAACTCATAGGACACATCACATCACAAGCACCAATGGACATTCCAACCAGTGATGGACATTTAATGCATTATTAAATCCAGCTGTATTTTGACTGCCTTAAGTTATTCAGAGAGCATTTGCACAAAGACTATTTTTAGTCATCTTATAAGCTTATTAGAAGGTTAGAACAGGTAAGGCAAAACTGAATACTTCAAAAAAAAATATATATATATATAACACAGTGCAGAAAACCCACCAAAAACATCACATCCATTTCAGATGAGGAAAGCCAAGAACAATAAAGTCAATGTCCGATAAAACCTAACAGCCTGTACTTTATGCATTGGCTGTGTATCTGCCAATTTTCTGTTCAATTAATTTAAGAAGCCTTATATGTGCAGGTATATTATCATGTATTAATACATTCAAAAGTTAACAAATAAAGTTACAACAAAAGTTAAGTGAAATGTTTAATATTTAAGTGAGTGTATGCGAATATCATGGCTATTAGAACTTAATGAGCATATTAGTTCTGCTGTACAGTTCCTTTGGGGAGGAGATGGAGATGTATAATACATTTTAAGATACAAGCTTTGGGTCATTTAAAGGTCCTCCTTAAGCTGTAATTGGATCCAGGGGCCACACTTCTACATCTCTTCCATAAACGCTAAAAACTAGTAGCTGGATAGAGTTAACACTTGATGATGAGAAACTGTATGTAGCAGATCCTGCAGTGGTTGTGGACAATAAGTGGTATGAATAAAAAACAAATTTTACATTTCTAAAATGTATCTGAATTTTAAGACTGCTGGATGTAAAACTGCAGATGCACCAAAGGCAAGTTTTAACATCACAGAGACCTGAAGAGACATACTTTATGTTTTTCAATAACAGTCTCTGTAAACAGTTTATGTAATGGCTCTTATATAAAGGGTCGTGGATGCAAGGGAGATGTTGAGCTTCAGAATTCTAAAATAAACTGTCTTCAATGTATGTGTACTGGCATAAATACAAGAGAATCAAGAGACTTTAAAAACACAGTATGAGGCTTTAAGCTGGTTCCGCGTTAACCCCCCCCCCAAAAAAAACCCCCGCTCCTTCACAGACCAGTGCACTCCACTAACCCCGTCATCCAATCAGCCAGCCTCTAATTAACTTCACTCAAATGAGCCCTGCCACTGATGTGACCATGAAGAACGCCGCATTTGTTGCCACGTCACTTGCTATGGTCGTCCTTTCTCAGAAACTGTTTCTGCATTAGGCTCCATAAATCCCATGTGATGTTAACACAATGTACAAGTCAGCAACATTTTCCCAGCACGTTTGTTTAATATTCAGAAGAAAAAGAAAGGTTCAGTGCTACAGTGTTACAGACAGTCTGAAAAATGGTAATCAAATATGCTGTTTTACTTGATAGGACACCCAAATGATATAAATACAGGTCTAATTCCATCATTTAATTCTTCCACTTTTATAGAGTTTAGTTCTAACCATATTTGACCACGCTTGACCCCTCTAATCTGTGCCTTCAGAGGATCTGTCAGAGGATTTGTCAGTGATTTTAAATTAATCAGATTAAAGGACCTCTAACAGCATCTTCAGCGCATGACCTTACGCTCTGCATGAAGGACGTGTAAAAAATGAAATTCTAGAGACAGTGCACCTCTGTGAAACTCAAGATTCCCAATGTCTATTTAAACAAAAGGGTAAAGGGGATTGCATAATCTCTCTAAACCCTTCCGAATGGCCAGAAATGTCTCAGAAATATCTCAAACACAGAACTCCTCTTATTCTAAGGAGGTGCAGCATCACTCCAAAGCCTTCTGATTTGGATCTAGAACACAAACATGAGGCAGACACCACTTTCATGAAGCTGTGATCTCAGACAGCACATAGGGCAGTAGGTTTTCTGAGCACCATATGCTCCTGTGCTCACGTCAGGCCGCAGTGGCATGCAGATGGGAAGAAATTTGGCTAAGGAGCACACTTCAGCCGCTCCACAACCCAGCACAGAGATGTTGCAGCAGTGCATACCAGCTTCGTTCCAAATATCGTGTCTTTTGCTCATCACCATCTTTCTCTCTCCATCTTTCTCTCTCTCCACAAGGAAGAGTAGAGGGAGATACTCACTGAATTACCCCCTCAGGCAGCTGGAGGGGATCCAGATGTGTGAGTGTGTGAGAGAGAGCGAGAGAGAGAGACTGTTGGACTGCCGCATTGAGACACACATCTGACTCCATCTCCCTGCATTAATATTCATTCCCTTTTCGTTCAGACTCCTCACATTCTCCCTTCACTCTCAATTTGGCCTTTTTATTTATATATATTTTTTCTTTTATATAGATTGTGGCTATATGCCTCAAGTAACTATTGATAGCATTATACTGCTTAATGTAACTAATCCCTCTCTTGGTACAGTCCAGCTAGAGAAAAGGTGTTTTTATCCTTGTTTAGACCAAGCTGAAATAAACTGAGCTTTGGGAATGGAAGCAGCTCCCTCTGCCTCTAATGAAGGCATTTTCATAGAGCTCTCATTAATAAATGACTGTGCATATTCAAGCATCTGTGTCCTGCAATCTATTGGTTAGTGGTCACTCCAGTCCAGCCTTTTCCACAAGACACCTGCATGCCATGATGTAGTGCCATGTGCCATTCTCTCAACTGCTGGCCACCCATGACTATTTATTTAGTTCATTTGTTATTTGTCTGTGCCACATAAGAACTGTTAATAGTTGGTAGACAAAACTAACTGTTGATATAAAGTGACCAAAATCGTAAGCCTCCAACAAAATGAATAGATTCATAAGTTAACTGAAAATATAACGCTACAAGAAAAAGGTACATTTATGGCATTCATCACAATCTCATCCAGAGTGATTTCTTAACGACAGGGACAGTTGAACTTGGGTTTAAGGATATTGCTCAGGGGCCCAATGGTGGTAGTTCTTGCAGTAGGACAGATCAAGATTTGAAACTACAGCCTTTTTGCCCAAAAGTGTGAGCTGCTGCCTACCGCTAAATATCAGGATAGAAGATTAAAAATTAGACTGTGTTTATATATATATATATATATATATATATATATATATATATATATATATATATATGAGGTAAAAACAACCAGCAAAATAACAAAAATAAATGGACTAGCATAGATCTTATAGTAGGGAGGTGGTTTAGTGGTTGGATATTCATCAATGGACCAAGAGGTCATAGGCTTTGTCTGGCTTTATCCTACCTCCAACACTACCAATATTGAACAAAAAGCTTAGACCTAAGGTGATTTGAGCCTCACTGGAAGTATAATCAATAACATAAAGCTACATTTTTATCTAATACTCTCATACTCATACATTTTCCAACACACTTAAACCTAAAAGGTAAAATGGGTTTTTATAGACATTCTTGCTTGGCCATGCTGTTACTAAGACAAGACATTTGTCTCCAAAGTGTGAAACTTGTTAACACTGAGGAGTAATTAATCACAGGAAGATTTGCTTGGCAATCACTCTCTTAACTACAAAACACTCCCAGCGAGGACCATACATGGACCTCCACTACTTGGTAATGTCCACGCTGCTGGGTAACTGATAGCGCACGCCTGGCTCTTTTATTATCCTATTTATTTTCATCGAGTTCACCATAATGAAGAATCAGCCTTCGCCGCCTTACTGAGAAACTTTCTGAGGCGTTTCGGGAAGATTTCATCATCGTTCATTAAGAGTTTACTTGCTTCCATTAGATGGGTCAGCTGCCAACGGGCGGCTGTGGTGAGAGATACGGAGAGAGAAAATAATATGGTACTGAATGGTACTGTGTGAAATAAAACCACAGAAACAGAAACATTCATCTTACATAAGGAAGACACAGAACATGCCAAACCAAGAGGCAAATATGCCAACAAGTTTCATGGTGAAAGATGTGCAAGATTTGTTCAAATCAATCTGCCTAAACTTACATTCTAACTCATAAACAGTAAAAAGGTCTAGTAAAGAGTGAAAGTTAGACTCACAAGTATATTAATAACTAGCTAAGTAATGTTTACAGATTTAAAGGTTTTATTTAAAGCCAGTGCACAGCATGCATTTGAGTTTCATTTTACAATCAGCAAATGTTTTAGTAAATTACATAAAACACAATATGAATATAGCAGATTGTTGTGACATGGCTAACTCAGTAGCTGTGAGATGGACTCTAAACAAATGTGCTTTTCATATATGCTAATAATGGAGTAGACGTAGAAGGCACACATTAGACAGTGAGTAAATCTGTTTTGGAGGCTAATGAATTGCATCTGGATATTTTTTATAATAACTAATGAGTCATAAACTGATGGAATGAGAGAAATAAAGAAATATCAGGAAATGAATTCTTTTGCACTGACATCCATGTAGTGAAAATAAACAGCTTTAAAAACTATTGACAATTATTGTACAGTGAAATGACACAGTAACACTATTTAGTACAACAGTCTTTGTTGCTTTGGCACAGATTATACTATATACTTGACAGGAGACAGCTGTATAGTTACTGCTTGAGTACAGTGCAACAAATCTTTTGTGACTTATGACCCACGTTTGTCTAATGCAGTCCTAAATGTCATTTGTTGGTAACTAAGGCTCTTTATATCAGGGCTTCCTTTAAAAATAACCTTTTAAAGAGTACCTCTCCTCAGCTCTCTTCGCTCATCACTCTCTCTCTCCCTCTCTCTCTCTTTCTCTGCCTCTCCACAGTTAAAGTGCAACACAGAGCCCTGACTAGATCTGTAAACAGCCTGGGGGCTTCAACCCACCATTGCTGCATTCCTCTCCTGCCAATCACTTATAATTGGACAGCCAGACACTAGCAATTTGTGAATCATGTCAAAGCAGTCATAGCCAAGATGCAAAACATAAAACAGGGCAAAAGCAACATGTACACTCAAATCCGCAAGGGGTGTGTGTGTGTGTGTGTGTGTAGGAGAGAGGGGGGTTAGGGTTTAACTGGACTTTAACTGCTAAGTTAGTGACAGACAATTTGTCCAGATATCAGAAGTCTGCTTCCTTTAGAGCTACAATAGTTTCTTCAAAACAGGCCGGCATCAGATAAGCTTAATCACGTCATTAATACACAACCTGCCTACAGACCATTTCTCTTCCCGGTCTATTTTTGAATTGGTGGTTTCCATGACAACCAGGAATCGTGGGTTTCCTGGATTGCAGGTGATGGCTTTCGAGGGACGTATGGATTTCTCCAGTGCGCAAGCAAAGCTAAGACAAAGTAGAACTATCTTCCTCAATTCATTCCAGCATCTGATAGCACAATCTCAGATGCAAAATCGGTCATTAGACACTTTGTACTAGTGACTAGTTCAAACTTGGCAGATTCTCAAACTTGGTATCATCTAACAGAACGCCTGAACATCAGCAATCAGCGGAGATAACCTGAAGGCTTGTAATGAAACCTGGTAGTTCAATTTAAAATTAATGTCACTGGACATGAAATGTCAATTAAGGTAAATTAAATCAAACACATCATGCTACTTTTCTACTGCTTGATACATAATGAAAAAGTTGCCAGTTCTCATTTTCCCTGGTCTTATGGGTAAAAATATTTTCTTTCTTTTCCTGTTATAATTTTAACATTATTTTTCAGATTGAGCTATTCAAGTCATACAATCTCAGATTTTAATATATCGTCCAGAAAAAATATAATGCAATGTGACATTTTTCCAGTATTATGTGCAATTTTTTAAATGTCATCTGCTCTTTTGTATAATTTGGTACACAGTCTTTATATGAGCAAATAACAATTACAAACCTGCCAAAAATTGTAAGACAAAACGTAACTTCTGGCCTGAGCAACAGCCGGCTTACAGTTCTATCACTGCCTTTATGGTGGCACTATGACCCTCTTAACATGCTAATGTGGCTAACAATACATGAAATCCAATGGAGACATTTTTCATAAGATATGTCTGCACCAAAATGTCTGCAATAAGCTTTCCCTAGTATGGTAGCAGCTCTGGATGAATGCCTGTTAAATGATCCCTCTAAACTTTCATTGCTAGCCCATTTTGACATCAGGCGGTGAGCAGCGATTTTTCAAATTCGTCCTCAAACACTACTCTAGGGCTCTAGTCTTTGTTTACAGGTTACAATGCTCGTCAGTTGGGGAAAACGATGACGGGCGTGTCTTCATTTGCTGTAGCATTCTTTGACCCCTGTGACCTTTCTGAGCACTGTCCATCAACGGGAATGCCAGAGCTGTATCGATTGCGTGGCCTCAGCCAATCAGCTGGCGTGCGGCAGAGCAGGCTGCAAGGGGTGAGTAGAACAGGGATTGGATTTTTTCTTTTAGCTGGCACATCTAAGCCGGCTTTATGTTTTTTGACTTCAGCTGCATGTGTGGTTTCCATATGCAATATGGTTTCCATAATGATTTCTCTATTTAAAGCCAAAAAATACAGGTTTTTTCTGACAGAAAAAAATAGCAGTATCCAGTACGATACTTTTACAGGGGTGCTCTGTTTGTGTATAATTTTTTAAAGGAAAAGAATGAATTTATCTGTCTGCTGGTCTGTAACTATCCATTTTCAGCAGACAGTGACTGTCCCAGAATCTCATATATAGCACTAACAGGTCAAAAGCTTTCCAAGTCCAAGTTCAGCACCTGACAAAATGGAACGGTCAAAATTAAATTTTGAGTAAGGAGGTCAAAAGTTCAGGTCAGCAGGTTTCACCGTGCTAAAAATATGGTGGTGATTTACACCAATCAACCATAACATTTTGACCTGTAAAGTTAATAGCATTGATTGTCTTGTTACAATGGCATCTGACAGTGACTGAGATATATTGGGCAGCGAGTGAACATTTCTGTGTAGCAGGTATAAAAATGTTGTCGGAACACAGCGAATCACATTTTGGCTGAAATCATACTCATTATTAGTTGGGTGGTCGTAATTTTACGGCAGATAGGTGTAACTAATTTGCCAAGAATGAATATAGACCAGGCTACTTGATGACTGGATAAATCCGGTTGGTTTATGCCAAGCTGTTGTTTTTCTAGTGATGACAATTTCAATGAATGGGTCAGAGCAATTGCAGAAAAGCGAAGTACTCTGAAGAAACATTTAGAAAAGTATTCCAGTCACATCGGAAAACCTTGAGTAGCGGTGAGATGAATAGCCCTGCTGCCTCTCATAGCTTCGAGGTCTGGACTGCACTGGACCTACTTTTGCACACGGCACTGGAGCAGCGGGGCATCGACACATGCAAGCTGAGTAGAGGTCATTTCCAAATCATCTTTCACTGAGGAGGCACACAGCTGGCCTGAATAGTGATGTGAGTATGTGTGTGTGTGTGTGTGTGTGTGTGTGTGTGTGTGTGTGTGTTCCTATGGGAAAAGCAATACTCCAAGAGATGCCTTGAGAAACTAATTCTGGCAATTAAAGTAAACATGTCAAGTTCAAGGGCAGAAAGTGTGATGGGCACACAAATCCATCTCCAATCCATAAGTAAAAATTATATGCCATGCATTTGTTCAAAACACATACCTGTACCACGACAGCCAATTTCTCTAACTATTTTTCCCTTTTTGAAACTAGAGGCAGGTGGTGTGCTGCAGGTCCGGAAACTAGAATCTCCCTCCCTTTCTTGCTTGGCATAGTACTATTAGATAAATCAGTGTTAAAAAAAGTTCTGCTGCAAACAGGGACAATATGTTAAACATTTCCTCTCATGTAATGCCTAAAGTATGTTCAGTGCTTCCTGTTGCAACAGTCCAGGACGCAGAGCCATACTGACCTAATGTGAAGCAGCACCTTTAGTGACCACCGCCAGGACAGTATGCTATTGTTAGTTAGAGCTATAAACAAGCCCAATACCAAGAGACTGGGTCATTTTCACAGCAAATAATCCTTCGCAGACAAACAAAACCACCATTAGTCTCGCAATGAAAAGAGCTGGACCACGTCCACTTATTTCCACCACATAAAAAGCTCCAAAAGCATGCGGGTCCCTCCTGAAATGCCGGCATCGTTCCTCATGGTGCTGCAGAGTGATAAAGCGAAGGTCCCCACAGCCAGAGACTGTTTCTATCCCCGCTGCCTCTCCCCAGCATCCTCCTTCTGTGTTCGCTTTCTCCACTAGGTGCACTGATTTCAATGTAAAGCCTATGCCAACAACAGGACTCGAGCTGCAGCCATTCGCCAAAACCGAATCGACTATTCTGGCGAGCCACTGGCAAATCCAGAGACAATCAATTCTTTCTTTTCTCTCACCCTCCAACCTCCCCACAAACACCCTCTGGCCTCCCCAGTGGCGGTTGGGTACGGCAGCGCAAGGCAGCCTCCCCTGGACTTGCTGATGTGGCCGGGGGGTATTTTTAGCGAGGCAGGGCTCTGAATCACTGCTATTGTTTTTCGTCTGCTTGGCTGCTGTTGCGCTCTAATCTAGCAGCTTGCTATTGTCTTCTGCTGTATGAGTCAGGATCCTCTGAGGTAGAGTTGGCTAGTGTTGTTCTTTACCTTTCCTGCTGTAAGTTAGTCCTCACCCACAATCTGCTTACATCCATGTTTTGCGCCTGTCAAGCTTTATCCTAGTTGAAAATCCCCCCCTCACAACATTGCAAACCAGGGTCTCTGTGTCTCTCGTATTTCAGACAAGCAAGACGGAACTGATAGGTTACTTTTTTGTCTGCATCTCAGTCATTGAGGAAGCTTCACTATTTGAGTGTAGCCCATAATACATAAGTACTGGCAGCAGCTTTGATATTAAAGTCAAACTTTGCTGGACAGAAGGGGATGTATTCGGGATGTATGAGTGGTTATCATCGTGATTAGGGCTGAAATGATCATTCGAATAATTAGATTAATTAGAATAATTCCATTACAAAAAAACTGTAATGTGAAAGTATTTTTGAGATATTCCATGCACAAACACACAAGTAAATGCACAAAAACACATAAATGAATTTTCTCGCGATGTAAACACACTGTGTAAACACTGTGTTTGTGAGCGCACGCTCATGAGCGCCATTACTGACTAAAGCCTGACAATTCAGTCCAGTCTTGCCGTTTATTACAGAACTCAAATTTTAGCTAATAACGAACCACCACAACCAGCATTCTACTCACAACACAGCCATTTGTTGAGATTTTTATTTCGGAATGCGCATCCATCGCTGTATTGCGGCACGGATCCAAGTGGCGCACGCTGGATTGTGGGAAATGTAGTTCTCTCCCAGAAAATCCAAAAGAAGCTCATTTTATCAATTTTTCAATGCTAGAGAGTAATAAATAGGAAAGAAGAAATATAGACAATGTATTTGTTTTCTCTCTCTCTCTCTCTATATATATTCTGATGGATACCAAATGATTTAAGAAGCGTTCCTGCCTTATTTTTCTTCACAGTACTAAGCCATCAATAACAAACTATAACAGATCTGCACACAACAGCATAAAGCATGTATGGCTTCTACACACACACTAGAATAAAATACGGAACAGTCAGGAACAAAAGCCAATTGGCTCTACATTTTCAGACACACAGCAGAGCACACCCACACTCACACTCTTACACTCGCATACACACCCCTTTCTGTTTTTTAAAAAAGAATTTATCCGATTACGTGATTAATCAATGATAGAACACTCGATTACAAAAAGAAACAATAGCTGCAGCTCTAATTGTGATCATGAATATCCAGCCTGGAAGAGGCCTGATGGACCAAGGACAGCATGACACAAGACACACAGTGAGACCAGGGGGTTGGCAGTCTCTTTGGCTCCATTGACTGGAAACAAAACATATTTTATAAAACATGAGTTTTATGCATGATTAAGATGTTTACACAGTTTGGTTTGCAAATGACTGCCGGTGATTTGTTTTAGGTGGTGATCAGATTAACACACACACAAATTACACAAATTTCCCTGTCAAAAAGACATGAAATTACAGTACATACTTATAATGATGTCTGACATT
The DNA here is from genome assembly GCA_032718565.1 of Distichodus sexfasciatus. Classification (NCBI taxonomy): domain Eukaryota; kingdom Metazoa; phylum Chordata; class Actinopteri; order Characiformes; family Distichodontidae; genus Distichodus; species Distichodus sexfasciatus. The sequence goes on along the minus strand of JAVGVS010000051.1, from coordinate 2,043,439 downwards.
AACATATGAACCACTCACTTTCTATCTTTGTTTTTCCATATTTACACCACCATCTCCCTCCTTTGTCTGCTTAGGGAAATACGATGTGCAGACAGTGAAAGTGAGTGAGTATGTGCCATTATGAAGACACCACAGCACAGCACACAAAGCACCACAACAAAATGTGACCTCTGCATTTGACCCATCAGTGAAGGAGCAGTGGGGAGCTAACAAGGGCAGAGCCTGGGGAGCAGTGCTTGGGGACGGTACCTTGCTCATGAGTACCTTAGTGATACCTTTACTGGCGCTGGATTTGAACCTGTGACTTTCTGTTCACGGGGTGAAAACCCACTGTTACGCCACCGACTGCTCCAGTAGTGATTAGTCTTATAAAAGAACCTCTTATATGTAAGACAAATGTTTTTAAAGGGGCATAAACTTTGCTTTATACATATGCTCATCACTGACCAAAAAAAAAACCCCAACCTTTCCACGTGTCATTCTGTTATTGAAAACATACACTAGGCTACCATAGTATAAACAAGTTCTGGAGCATGTCAGACTTACAAACGCCCAATATTAGAGCATTTTCTTCATCTCACACCATATCCCCATCCACCTACCCTTTGAGTTGCTGTACTCCACACCAGGCATATTCTAAAGTTTTCTCAAACTAGAGGTTCTGTGTCCCTTTAATAGATTTTAATGCATAATTGATTTTCTCCATCTCAGGGTTCCCATATGGATCAGAAATATATTCAGAATGTATTATGAACTCTTAATGCTGTAAGTAATTTTAAGCATGACATAGTATATTAGCATGTTCTAAAATGATGTGTTGGCCTCATTAAACATTCAAAGTAATTTTGCAGTAAGTTGCTATATATTAGTGGTACAAGAACTAGATCTGCATTTTAAAGGTCGTCACCATGCTACAGCTCTATTCCCTATAGAACTGCACACAAAGCTTGCCCTGGTGCTCCTTTGAATTCAAGGATGTCACAACCTCTTATTCCAGTCTCGAAAAGATGAGGGTGTAACCCACCAGCATCCAGAGATTCTCTTTTGTTGATGTGAAGTAAAGCATTTAACATTCCATTGATTTGCCTGATTAAAAGAGAAAAGAAGGGCTCTATCAGTAGGCACACTGCTAAGAGGGTGGATTCATGGCCAAATCAGTCCTATCAACAACACGCACAGCCTTGTTCTGGTCACTGATCCAATCAAAGAGATGACCCAGCGAGGCATAAGGACGGTTAGAAGCACTGGTGTTTTCTATTTTAGAGTTGCCAAGAACTGTGTCCACCACCATTTGTGGACAATAGGAGGAGGGACACACACCTGTGAAATATTGAAACATTTTCTACGATGTGGACGGAACTCCGTGCACTCTAAAGGCTGGGCTTTAAAGACAGACGTCTGTGCTTGCCACATACCATCATCCAGCTTTTGATCATGGCATGCTGCTTTGTTGCACACTCATCCAGTAACAGGCTAAACCTGGTTCTGACCCTACACTTTACCTCCACTTGCTTCCTGGAGAGACAAAGACCTAAAAATAGTCTTTTCATATTAAGCATTTTCAAATGACTGTTTTTATGCATTCATGCATTTTATTACACAGTGCACACTATTAGTTATATGCTGGCCGTGCATTTTTGACTGTGCTTAGATGCTGTGTTTTGCAGAGTGCTATACGGTCTCAAAGGTCATTATACGTGTCTATGAATCTTTGGAGATACAAAAAAAGAAGAAGAAAGTATTAGAAGGAAGACTGTCCATTTTATCATTGAAGCGATGCACTGCATCACAATTCATATTAATAAAGCTGAGAAGGGTGCTCAACTTAAATGCTGTTTCAAATAAAACTTAAGACCCAATGTTCATCCCTTTTTCCGAAACAGCTCACTATTAAAAATGATAGCTATTTCTCTAGTATGAAACTACTTTAACATTCCTCTTGCTATGAATCTCATTGCACAGGGTTTAAAAGTTTTACAGCAAAGAAACGTGGAAAGCTTTGAAGTCAATGACGCCCTGAAGTTACTCTGTGGATGTTAGCTTAACAGCAGGTAATGACTGCCTTTAAACATCACACATGGCACTTCTCTTTCAAGCAAGTGACCCAATGTTAACTCAACATATGGCTTGAGGTCAGAAACATCATCAAAATATGACATAATGGACTGAAACAGGGAGAAGGAACAGTTCGGTCGAAGATAAATGAAAACCGGAGTTAAACATTGACAATGGAACAAATTAACTTTCAACTAGTTCACAGTGAAACTTTCTTACAAATTGTACTTAACAGGTTTGGCATTAAGAAGAATATTTGAGAGACGAACATTATTAGCTACATATTTCATTCTATTTTAACGACTCGAGAGAAGGGAAATACTATTTCTGGTCTGAACAAAATTAAGAACCATAAAGTTACTTCTGAAGAGATTTCTAGAGAAGTTTTTGTTCTGTTTTATAGTACTCCAAAAAATCTTCATTCTGCTGTCTCTTTCTAATGCCCACATCACAAAAATATTTAATAGGTAATTATTCCAACCTCTCATGTATAAAATTTTAGGTAAATTATGACAACTGAATTATTCTGCATACTGTAATTGCTAGTCACGTGACCATTAAATGAACATTTTCTGTAGGCAGGCACTGTATGAAAAGACAACAGCTGCTTACAGCAGAGGGAATTTACAGACTTGTGACTGTTGCTAAGGCTAAAGCAACACTAAAACAAAGGCCTGACTGTTAGCATACATAGACCTCCAGCTGATTTTCAGCTGAAGTCAAAGCTGGATACAGACTATGGAAGCTTCAATGCTCATGATTAACTTTTTTAAAAAAGGTGCAGATGGACTGCTGTGCTAAAATATTAACCGGCCTTGCTCAGGACCTATAGGGATTATTCAGCACACTGCTGCAGTCCTCACGTTCCTGCCCATGGCTTCAGAAGGGTTTCTGCTCCTCAGGGGACGTCCCCATAAGTTTTGTACTTGAGTCGGTATTCCGAGAAGCTCTCGCTGAAGAACTGTTTTATTTATAAAGGATCAGGCAGTCCTGGCACTCTTATGGGACTGGGTAACTCTCAGTTTACCTATATCTGCACATGAGCTAAAAAAGAAGGAAGGTTGAAAAGCTTTATAAAATTTCAGACGTGCAACCTTGAGATAACCTAATTGGTGCACCTTGTTTTTTTTTTTTTCAGATCGTCAGAGGCTGAAATGTCCCTCCTCACAGTTCTCTTTTTGTGGATAATCTCCTGGCATTGTGGGAGTAAATTAAGTGCTTACACAGGAAACATGCAATTAAGAACAACAAACAAAATGCCTCTTTAAAGATGTTCATACTGAAAGAGCTTCCAAGGTTGCATGTGTTTTCTGAAAGACGTTCAGCTCCCCGCAATCAACTATGTTCAGCAACAAATGCGGCAAAAACAATCACACAGATGCACAAGTCAGAAAAGTGAAGCAAGACCAAATGCAAAGACATAATAATAGTGCTAAAGTGCAGGAAATACATTTCAGCAATGATTTCCAAACCAAGAGATTCTGGGGAATCTAATTGCTCAAGATGTTTTCTTTGAACTGCCATTATTCCCCCCCAGAACTATTGCCAATATTATATTCATCAAACATCAGACATGGACTAAACCACTAAGGTACATGTAAGCACTGGACTTCAAATTCAATTCTCTACCAAACAGGAACCAGTGCAAGGTTCTAAAAACTGTATTTTTCTTTGGCTGGTAGAAATCTATCTGTTAAATAAACGGCAGCTTTCCAACAGTTTTTTTGGGAACCCCCACTGAGATGACCACTGCAATAGTAAACTGGAGGAAATAAAGGCATGAATATACGTTATCTTGTTAGGTAAGAAATGACCTTTGATTTGAGACAAAACCTCCACCTACAGCTATTCTGGCTTTGAACCTAAGTACTCCATTGATGGTCACCAAAAGGAAGCATGTAAGACACCACATGCCATTCTAGTTCACTTGAGGTGCTGACAGAGAATTTGTAGCCCTTATCTTCTAAGTATGTACAACTCAATTTTACAATATATCTAGCATTATGTTATGTTTGACAGTGTCAAAAGGTGCAATCTAGTACAGTAATTGAGGAGAAAATTAGGCCCCTAGATACTCCTTGAAAAGGTGTGTCTTCAGACGACGTTTGAAGACAGCAAGGGACTCAGCAGTTCTTTACATTTACATTGTACTGTAAAAGCACTTTCACAGATTGCATTATGCATTAAATTCAAATCTTTGTTAGCAAATGTTATGCAGCTAAACCCAATAGAGAAGTATGGGTGAGCTGTCCGCTATACAGTATACTGTACTTCCATGAGACAAAAGTGTAAAGGCCGCCAAGTAAGACCGAAATGGTTAAGTCATGATTGACTAATAAGGTCTGGACAGTTCAGGTTGTCTCATCATCATGCTTTATATCTTTTTTATTCAACCAGAGAGTGCCCCAGAACAGGTCCAGAAATGAGGTGGGACTAGAGTTTTGGTAATCACGCTTGGTTGGGGACAGTGTGTTTGCTGTGCTTCAGGAAGGCCTTTCAGGAGCCCAGCTACCCACTGACACTTTATCCTTTAATGATTCCATTCATGCTGCCTAAGTATTCACCTCATGGAGTCTGATTAATGCTAATGTTTGGCATTGGGAGGCTGCCCAAGGCAAGATTGTGTATGAGACTGTGAGTGTGTGTGTGTTGTGAGAGAGAGAGCGAGAGCGAGCTAAGAATCAGACCAGTTAAGAGCTAAAGTACGTTTCCAACGAGACTGCAGTGAAATGGCTTGAAGGAATCATGAGATATCAGTGTGAGGCCTCACTTGATTAAAAGTCAGTAATAACAGTCAAGGTCACACACGGTGGGAAAACACACAGCGTGCCTTCAAGCCATCATTTTACTTTCCTCATGTTACTCTTAAATGTTTGCTGTTATCAGACCTTTGGGCTAGTCATGCCTGCCCCTTCTGACAAACCTAGTGAACCAAATGTGCAGGGGGACTAAGGCTAATTGCACATTTACACCATTTACTGGTACATTCATTATAAAGTTTTGCACTGTCGACTTTAGCTCTTTACAGCTGTAAACACCTACAAAGCGGTTCAGAGGGTTCAAAGGCTTTCTCAACATTCCAACAAAGTCCTTGACTGGCATTTAAAATGGGATTCATAATGGCTAGCATGCAGGTGAGCTTTGCTTTAAGTGCCGTCATAAATCCCACAAAGGAGGAGGTAAATAACTACAGATGCCCTCTTAAAGCTATTTTAAGCTGCAACGAATGTGTCAGTTTGCCGTCTCTACAGCGACTTTCTTCGGCTTAGCATGTAGAGAAATGCCTGAGTGGGTGGCCAGCTAACTTATGCTTGCTTAGGAATGCACCTTATAATAGCTGTTTTTCATAGCCATTTAAGTACAGTCTGGTTGCTTAGAATGTAATGTAGTGAAGTTTTCATCTTGGATGCAGACTTTGGTGTCTGATAATCTTTGAAAAATCTAAATTCTTGTCTGTTTCCAGACTCTCGAAGGCTGAGGTCGAGACGAGAATATCCACAGCGCTTTGTGTGGAGGGTGATGAACTGAGAACTCATTGTTCAGATTTAAAGCAGGTCGTCTGTGTGTCAGTCATGGGCCCTGGCTTTATGGAAGGAGAGTAATGGATCCGGCTAGGAGACGCCTCTGCGGACAGCGAGCGGTTTAGGCAGCGTTCATCACACCGACAACTTTACAGCCGGTTCAGATGCTTTGCGTCTTCATTTAAGGGCTGAGGGCGTTTCATTAGCCTCAGTCTCCTCTCATTATTTTCCAACCTCACATTCACCGTAAATCCGCCATCCCGACTGGGCAGCGGTCCCTGACGCAGTACTGACACTTATAGGGAAACTTTAATTAAAATGACATGAAAATCAATGCCATTATCACTAGTCAATGCAACCTCCACATTTTAAAATGGCACGGCAGAGATTTTCTTTACGCAGTGGTGCAGGTTTTTCCTCCTGTTCTTATGTGCTTTTGAGATCAGACAGGACAGTTTTCCTCTCCGTTATAGATTTTCGCACTGCTTTAGTTAGGGTGACCTAATCTATTGAGCATGTTAATAATTATTCACAAGCCAAATCAAAAAGGATGCTGTAGAACACATTACTAGGGGAACCAACAGACGTCAGTCAGCCTCTCAATTCTGCATAAAGATCTCTCATGACGATCTGTACAGTTTTTCAAACACCCTCACAAAAACACAGACCCTGGTCCAGGTTTTAGTTGGTCACCATTTCAAACTGGTCCAAACTGGCCAACAAAGAGCCATATTGCCCCATCTTAAGTTGTATTTTGGAAATCTGCTTTTGTTGCCAGACTAGCTTAGGGTGTGCTTTGAACGAATAACTAGCATCGACTAGCATTACCCAGTAAATGACCACCATGATCTTAAAATCTATGCTGATGTGCACCAGTTTTAGCTGTAAGGTGTATTTTTGTAACAGACAGACCTTACAATCTTGAAAATAGAAAGAGTGGTCTCAAGACATCCCCCCAGGCCTGTGAGCTACATGTACTTCCTTTCCGTCCAGCATTAAAGTCAGAGTCGGCAGAAGATGCATTACTGAATCTGCTGACACCGCCTTTGTAATTGGTTTGGGGTGAGTTTTCACCCAAAAGCAACTGTTAGTGGGAGCAATCAAACGATGCTCTTCTGACACCTTATGACCATAGTAGTGGTGTAGTGCTGCTGGGAAATCAGACCTTGCATGCAAGTCCCTGTACTGGGACACAGTGTTTAAGATATGACAAGTCGGTGTCTAGATACCAGTCTTAGTCTGAATGCTCAAATAAATACATAACATATAAATAAATAAAGGTGGACTGCACAATGCACAGCAGCAGCTACGCTTCTGTCAAGTGCTGCAGCCAGACAGTTCAAATTTCTGGACTTTTACATCTTCTGCAAAAACTTCCTGGGGCTCGTATCACGGACCGCATACTTGAGGAGGCATGGCGGCGCCAGAATGCTTGTGATATTGCTCAAAATTTCATGTGAGCCAAAAAAAAAAAAAAGATTGTTAGGTAAAACTTTTGCGCTAGCGGTGGCCGCATGACACTTTGGTACGGCAACGCAAGGCCGTTCGGTGTATCATTTCCATAACACAGAACATCACAGGAGCAGTCCTGTCATCCATCAAGGACGTTTACACCAAACGCTGTCGCTGCATGACTCCAGCGTGATCAAAGACTCAAGTTACTGAGTGTGGCATATTAGGACACAAACCTTCCACTTTAGAGATAGTGGTGCTATTTTTTTAACCAGAAGAAATATCAAACAACAACTCTGCTACAGCTTTTAGCCCAGACATGTTCTTTACGTTTGGTGCATGCTTGAGCTAGACATGTGCACAATCTTACATTGGCTCAGGACGCAGGGCATCAAGATATTTAACTCAGTCTGAACCTGGCAGAGCCAACATCTTGATGAAGACTAGACCATAAAGACAAGTCAATTTTTAAGATCTGCACCGTGTTTTAGAAACATACATTTGTGACTATAAGACTGATGCTTCTTTGATCGAAGGCCTAGAATGTTCCAAAGCAAGGTTAATCAAGGTAAGTAACAAAATCGAAATTATACTTTGGTAGCTACAATTGGGCTGCAGGTTTAAGTCTGACTTGAATTGTTTGCTCCACCTCTCTCTAATTAGCGTTATTTAAATAATCTATGCTAAATGACAGAGATGGAGATGGCTTTATAAAGCAACTTACAAGACCATTCCACCCAAAGAATGTCAGTATCACATACATATCTTTGGGTTAATGTATTTCTTTAGTTTCTGTGTTCAAGTCTTGTATTACGGTTTGAATTACTCATTTTTAACTGAAACTACTTTTCTAGTCACTCAGCAAACGAAGTTTCTCCCAGCGTAAATCACTGAAGCTGGCTTCTTATTATTGGTTCCACCTTAAATGGAACTCAGTTTAGGGTGAAATGGGAAAGAAATCTGCTGCACAATGATGGAGAAATGTGTAAGCACTATGTGTGTGGTGATACACTCGGCTCAGGAGACGAGGCAATACACAATACTGGGTCGACCAGAACAAGCCAGGATGAGATTTTAACTTAAGATTTTAATCCTTGGGGGCGTGCAGCCTTGGGCCCTGCGCTGGGGAGGGGGTCGCTGGGGGCCTCGACTGCCTGTCCTCCGTGCCCTTCCCTTGGGTCGGGGTTGGGGGGGCGGTGTGTCCCCCGACGACGACATCATCACCACTTCAACCTCTACCACTTCCAGTGACAAACCAGTTTACGCGTACACACACAAAGTGTATACATAGCCATGTAATGGTGTGGGTTTGCTTATGTATGTATGTATGTATGTATGTGTATATATATTTCTATTTATACTCTTACTATTATTATTATTATTTGTTTTTGTTTTTCTGTTGCTGTTCCTGTTGATGTTGGCATTTTGTTAACCCTTCCGTTTTTGTTCTCTGTCTTCTATTTCTTCTTATTATTATTCTTGTTAGTGTTATCATTATTATTATTAATGTTTTTCCTTCTCTTTCTTGTTCTTTCTTTTTTTGTTTGTTTGTTTTGTTTTGTTTCTTTTCTAAAAGATGCGTCAGGGCTTGTATAGTTTAAATTTGCTCAATGAAATTTGTAATTAAAAATAAAGTTGTCCTCCGAAGAGGGGTGGTGGTGACAAGATTAAAAAAAAAAGAAAAAAGAAAAAAAAGATTTTAGATCAGATTTTATATTATAAAATAAACTTGTCATTTTAAAGTAAATTAACATGTTAATTACAGAGAAAATGCTGCACTTCTATCAAACACCTCACACTTTAGAGTTAGAATGTTAGATTTAGGGAACAGTGACAGATACAATTAGACTAGACAATTAGAAAAACAGCCAATTAAGACAAATATTAATTAAAAATCGGAACGTGGCACCTAAAGGTGCTGAAATGAGGATGAAATGTCATGTCATGTTATTCACGTCTCTGGATGTATTAGGGATTCATTAAATATCTGTCTAAATTTTCAGTGTGTGTGTTTTGCTGTTTTGTTGCAAGTATATTGCTTAAATTATAATGTATGTAAACAGTTGTATCAGATTTGTCAGATTCAGTTATCAGATTCAGATTTGTGCTAAAGGTCCCATATTATGAAAAAATACTAACTGTAAAAGCTTTACTAAACAAGATGTGGACGGCATTACCAGTCACACATAAAGAGAGCATCCCAACAGGAGATCTGCCCTTACCGGGCAACTCATGACCCTGACTCACTGTTAAGCAGAAACAGAAGATTTTGAGACTTTGTGGTGCAGAAAATGTTGTTTCCTCAATACTATTTATTCAATATTTATGTCATTATATTTTCATTATGATATGTATAACTGTTGAAACAAAGACTCCAGCACAAACAGAGTGTTAATTTAATTAGATTTCAGCCTTTTGCACTGATGTAATACACACGCTAACCTTGCGATTGCTTAGTTTTAGCACTGAGCCAGTCGATAAGCTTCCTATCATAACACTATTTATACACTATTTAGGGGGTGGCCCCTTTTCTAAATAGTAGCTCTGCTTGAGGCCTTTGTCAAAAGGGACATTTCTAAAGCATCATCAAGTGGAGTGTGGTACTTTTGGTCATGGATGTTCACCTTTATTGCGCCGTGGACCCATCGGCCCATGTTTCAAGGCAGGCTAGGCACCGAGCCACCATTCTTGATGCATTTTATCCTCATTTAAGAGACTTATCTAATGTGCGAGGTTGGCTCATTGTTATGAGAGTAAGAGTATCACCCAGAATAAAGTAAAAAAAAAAACAAAAAAAAAACACGTAGCGTAAGCATGTTTTGCCTGCATCCCCCTCCCTGCTTGGCTTGGTGTGTACTGCTTCTCCTTCTCCCTGGTGGATTGATATAACAGTTGTGTGAGTTTGACTGCTGGCATTGGAAATTAGGTACAATACAACCAAATTGGAGAAAATTGGCGGAAACTGCATTTTAAAAAGTCCTGCTTCCTGCCACAGTGCAAATCATGTCATAGTCAAGCTGTGGGAATATAATAAAAGGAGATTGAAGCCAATGAAATGATACATTTAAAAAACATCCTTGTCACATGGCAAATGATGTCACTGTCACGACACAAAAAATAATGAGAGGAGACTGAGGCTAATGAAACGCCCTCAGCCCTTAAATGAAGACGCACAGCATCTAATGCAGTTGTAAAGGTGTCGGCGTGATGAACGCTGCCTAAACCGCTCGCTGTCCACAGAGGGACGGGCTGCTAGCCGGATCCATTACTCTCCCTCCATAAAGCCAGCGCCCGTGACTGACACACAGACGGCCTGCTTTAAATCTGAACAATGAGTTCTCAGTTCATCACCCTCCACACAAAGCTCTTGGCTATTCTCATTCTGACCGCAGCCTTCTGGAGATGCACAACAATGTCTGAAAACAGAGAGGTGGGGATCAGGAATGGTATAAAGTAAGATCTGATCGCTTGATTCTATTCCTTTTGAATGGAAGTTTGTGGATTTATCTATTTAGCCGAGAAGAAGGAACGTGACCAGCACTAAAATATTGTTGACAGCAACGATTTAGAAACCAAGGAAAATTGGTAAAAAGACTTGAAATATAATGGTATTCTCTAATTTTGGCAAATAATAGACGGATCATTTATGCCTTCAAATATCATTTACAAACAGACGGTTCCCAGAAACAACAGAACAAAATCTCCACTCCTCAAACTTGCTTTAAATTAGGTCCATTTTGGGGAAAACACAAGTTAACTTCTGCTTTTATTTAAATGCAATCTGAAATTTCATATTCACAACAAACACGCACAGTATATGTGAACGCTGTCTTTTAAAGAACACCTCTGAGTAGCTGATGTGGAGAATGAAAGCAGAAGGTGTCACAATGTATTCTATGTTGAATTTGACC